>WEIV01029549.1:15581-72852 GCA_013390005.1 Calyptomena viridis | reverse complement strand
TATGTTGCTGGTAGTAATTACACTGTGCAAAAGAAGAATCATAAATAATGAAGGAAGAATGAGCTTTGGGCGACCTAATTAAAAACTTGCTCTCTTTATGAGTTACCAAGGTAATCTAAGTCAACCTCTGGCTGTAAAGATTTTCACTGTACTGCAAAGGAAATTAATCATCTGTTAAAAAGTATTTTCTTTAACTCTTCACTTTGGCAAATGACGATTGGCTAGAAGTGGATTGTTGAAGAAAATGCATTGATACAGCTGGGATTGGGTTTTGTGTTTTGGGGTTTTATTTGGTGGTACATTCTTTGTTAGAATGAAACATCCTGCATGTTGCTTTTTTTATGGGTACCTGCTAATCTGGAGTGCTTCATGCTGAGTAACTTGCACACCAGGGTAAGCTCTTTATGTGCATACTTCCCCTCTTGAGTCCAGTGCTTCTGATAAAACCTGCTCTCAGTTTGATCTTCTCTTAACTGATGAACTGTTTTTCTGTTGGTCTAAGATACTATTACAGGTTTTAAATAGTTAATTTAAACTTTTGTGTTGATAGTAGCCCTGACTGAGAGATGTGGCGAAAGAAGAAAGCAGTAATTTTCTAGAATTATTAACACTTTTAAACATTCCACTGCTGAATGAAATAGATCTTCATTAAAAGTTACTGCATGCCAACACACGTGAACCAATTGGTACAGATATTGCAATAGCTGAGGTCTCTGCTGCAGTGTAGCTGATAATTTGGATTTGGCAACCTCTGTCTAAGGCAGCTTTTTGGGTCATGTTTCTGTGATGAAAGGATGTATAAGAAAATAAGTCTCCTTTATAACTAAGCTGACTACTTGTAAAAACAGGCATAACTCTTTAAAAAAGTCTGTAGTATTTTAGTCAAGTTTGCATCAGCTGTTGCAGGGTGTTTTCTATGTNAAACATCCACTGAACTACTCAATCTATGTTTCTGAATCTATGTTTCAAGAATGAGGTCTTGATTTCAGAAAAGCTCGTATGTGTACAGAACTTTATTCACAGCTTGCAACTACCTGTGCAACAGCTTGCTATTGGTGGCACTTCTGGCTTCTGAAAAGTAATGTTTTTCCTTGGTTCGTATAACCTCTCAGGGTGTTGGTTATGTCTTGATAAATAATACAGCAGCAGCCTCATGTTGAGAAAATAGTTCCTCTCATTTTTACTGTGTAGATGGTGATTTGGTCCCTGCTCCATGTTAACTATACTCCTGAAACAAAAAAACAGGGAAAACACTTTTAGCTGTGATGGGCAAAGAGTAGCCTGAACAGAGAGAAAAAGACTGGCACGGAGCTTGTCAGTTTGTGGATGAAGCTGGTCTTGACAAGTGGGGAAATGTTGGGTAGCACTGGAAATCAAAAACCTGGCTACAGAGGCTCCAGTTATTACCGTGCTGTTGGCTGCCAGCTGTGGTAGACAGATAGTCATGGACACCAGGTCTGACACAGCATCACCAGCTTGTTGGTCTGCAACTCCTGTGTAAGTACAATGGCACCCACCTTTGAGAGCTAATGACCCTCTGAAGTGAGAGCTTTCATGTAGGCAGAATGGAAGAGGGTGTGGAAATAACCTGGTGTACAGTAGGAATAGATTTTTTGCATAAGATGTGTTTGTACATGCTAACTTTTAAAGATAAGAGCTTCCAGAGTTCTAGGTGTTTTTTGCAAGTACTAACTCTCCAGATAATTATTTACCGTTGGCCATAAACCACCTCCAAAGTAGGAGTAAGTACAGGAGTGCTGGCTAGAAAAGCAGAACTATATTGAAGTAGGCCCAAGTTAGTTACTTAAAAATTCATTGAAGGCCACAGTTATTTAATTTTGCAAAGAACAGAATCTCCCAGTTCAGCTGACATTTCAGTACTTTATCTTCCTTTTGTGGCTCAGGTGAGATTTTTCTAACCTTCACTGTACAGTGACTTGATTCACCACCTTTCTTCTGATGAAATCCAGATTAAAATAATGTGAAAAAATGTCTTGGATCAATTTTACATATTAATTGGTAATCATGGTTGATTAAAAAAGGTAGGGTAATAAAAATAACTCTAAATTGTGGCCTGTCACTGGCCATGTGAACTGATCATCATCTTTACTCTTAACTTCTCCTTTTGGCAAGATGGCATGCACTGTACCCCTGTTGTATTCTAGTTGCAAATTAATCTGTTGCCAAATAGTTAATTAGTCTTGTATATTACTAAAGGGACTGAAAAACCAAGAGGGCAATTTTCATTCTAATGACTTAGTGCTAGCTGGAAGAGAATAGTCATAAATTATGGAAAAGGACATGAATTTTGCCATAATTTTGTTAGAAATTCAAACTGGGAAGAGAGAGGGAGAGATGGAAGTGAAAAGAAGGTAATGAAATGAATGATGGAGTTTTGCCACTCTCCGTTTCTTCAGCACAATTCATACCTGCAGCCCTACTGACTGAGTGATGATTTACAGACATACCAGCTGGATTTTAAATTCTTCTCACATTCCAGGGATTTCAGTATTCCCATATGACTGCACTGCATTAGTGCTGTAATAGTGTTGCCATTTGCTATTAATTACCATCCTGCACTGTTTCAGTCATGTGATAGATTTTGTTTTAGACTGTAACTGGTCATCCTTTTTAATTATTAGTTAGTAATGGGGTATATTTCCCTGTTGGTTTTGCTTTTTGATCCCATATTGAAATATGCCCAAAGGTTATCAACTGTCTGCTTAGTGAGAATTTTTGTCTTTAAAACAAAACAGAGGGAATAAAAGCATGAATGGGCAACAATAGCATCCTAAATCAGCAAGAGCTGAGTGATTTATTAATGTTTCTCTCTCCTGAGACATGGATTCCATGTCACAAAAAAAGTATCTGTCCAGGACAGAATTCTGCAGACCAGAATTTGAGGATATAGCTGTTTTCCAAGCTCTGCACATAAAACCAATATATACCCTGTCAGTATATCACAATTATTGATTATTAACAATTATTAATTATTATTATTGAATGACTCTTAAATAGTTACTGGCATTTTTAGGTCAACAAGAACCTAGTTGGAATAATGCCACTAATTATCAATGACTTTGGTGTTGGCAGCATGCTGATAACACAGTTAGCATGGTGCTCTGATGTGGAGCACCCACCTGTCTGCAGGCTCATCTATGCATTGCAAAGTTGATCACCCTAAAACACTGTATCTGCTCCTTCCTGGTCTCATGTGCTAATGACCCTCTGAAAGCAAACCTTTCATATTTCACCTTTTGGAAAACTGTGTTGTCTTTGGGAACCTGGACTTTACAAAAAGTGTTTTTTGCATGGACTTATTGTAGGTCCCATGTATATAAAATATGTATTGCCATAAAGGTCTATTTAGGAATGAATCATCTGCACTAAAAATCTGTTTCCTTGAATGATCTTCTAAGCCACATTCATACATGGATTTGTGCTACCATCTTTAACAAGGCATAAGATGCTATAAGAGGGGAAGAGAAGAATGTGTGCAGTTCAGAGTTCAGACTTGTGTGGCCTAGGTGGGAGGGTATCCTTAATACACAGAAAAAAGCACACAGATGATTGTGCAAGGGATTTATTGATATGAACTGTGGAGAGGAGAGATGACAGGAAAGTCTGAAGCAGCGGCAAAAATTTTACATCCACCCAGAAGGCTTTAAGGAAAGTGACTTCTAATGAATCACAGAGCTAAACCACTGAGAACTGAACTAAAAACATATCTCAAAAACTTAATCTGTGTCTTGACTAGGAACTAAATTGTTGTGAAACCAGATGCATTTAAGAGTAATTATTATACTTTTACCTATTATGGTATGTGATACTGTAACATATCAAAACTGGGCATGATAGAGGTTAGTGCTAACAGGCAGTTCCTGCTTTCTCTGAACTAGCCTAAAACTCCTTAGTGCTAATGCTATGCTAAGACTTGTGTGAAAAAGCTGCTTATAGCAGCTAACTCTGAACATCTTTATGTTAAAGTTAGATCACAAATGCCCAGTCCTGAATCGTTCTGAGTGCCTGTAATACAAATTGATTTAATTTAGGGTTTGATTTTTATTTATTTATTTCCCAGTGGAAACAGGATCTGTGTACTCAGCAGATGCTCAGCTTCTGTCAGGAACTGAACTCTAATTAATTTTCTGTATGTATTCTCTGAGTGGTTTTCCAGTGTGGATGAAGCTCTTGAATTTAAAAACACTTATAAGATTGAAATATCTGAAAATGTGCTTTTTAAATATCAGTTATTATGTGAATCAGCACTAAGCTGAAAATAAAATTAGATTTTTCAAGAAAAAAAGGATCTGCAGTCATTTGCCAGATTTATGTTCCTTCACAAATCTAGACAGAAAGTCAGACATTGGCAGACTGGGTATAAAACTACCTAAATCCAGTAAGGAGCTAGATATGTAGTAAACACACATAAACTGTTAACAGGAATCTTGCTAATCTTGTGTTTTGATCTCAGATTTTAAAAAAATGTCTCAATTGCTTCAAATTATTGGGCAAACTTATTGGAGAAAATTAATACAGGAAACATCTTGGAATATCTCACTGTGTTTGTGAGGCCAAGTTCTGTCATCCAGCATAGCTGTGTCCTACCTGTTAGTCCTCTGGGATCAGCTTAGTATAGATGACTGTAAAGCATTTTGATTGAGGTCCCAGTTGCTCTTACTTAATTTGAAGTCCAAAAGGCTCTTCAAGCCTCTGCAGTCAGAGTACTCAGTGCTACATTAGCATAGTTTTGGGGTCTCCTGTTCCTGTTTTCTCAACAGAGACCATTCAAAAGAGAGAGTTTCTGTTTTGGATTGGTCAGTGTGTCCTGGGTAGAGGAAATATAGACTTTATAAAATATTTAGCCAAGGAAAATGTAACACTTGGCATCTCTTCCTAACTATATGACACATGAAGTCAGATAAAATGCAGAGTTGGTAGGAGCTTGTGCTATACTTGTGAATAAAAGCACAAGTGTAGTGAGAATGAATTCAACTTGTGGAGGTAGGCTCTCTTAAAAAGTCATCCAACTATCAAAACAAAAAAAATCCAAGGGCTGCAGTTTTTTTGGCAGGCTTGATTTGCTGTCTTTAATGAGGAAAAATCAACCAAAGGAGGACAGGCTGTGGGGGAAAAAAGGCTGGCAAAGATCAGCTTACTGTAGTCTGATAATGCTATTCCTGTCTTATTAAAGGTAGTGAAATTCTATGAGAAATGAGCAGCTTCCAGAGAAGGTTTTTGGCAGAGGGCAGAGAGGAAATTCCCCAGCCTGCCCTCCTGGTGCAAAGGAGGGGCAAATACTGGATGTTACCTACATACTGAATTTAGAAGTCAACACAAGCCTCATTCTTTTGTTGAAGGCTAAACAGATCTCCACCATTTCTTATTTGCCAAAGGACGTTAATAAACTGTTTCATTTCAGATGATGCAAATAGAATAATAAATGGTGGTTTCAGTCAACTGTCTGGCTGGTGTGAGAGAGGAGAGTGGCTGTATTAGTCTCCAGTGCTGTGCAATGATTTTTTGTGTCTCTATTATATAGGTCCCCTATATATTCCCCTTCTAGCAATTAATTTATCTTCTCTCTTAATTTTACAAGCAATTTGAAATAGTATGAAAGGTGTATATTCTGAACCACATGTGATTTTTAAAATAAGTCAAGCAACACCTTTTAAAGGCACTGTATTGACAGTCACATTTCGAAGAGATGCTGTTGTAGCTGTTTAGAGTTGTTCTTTGTTACAGCCCTTCACAGTCAACAAATGAAGTCAGCTTTCTGTGTCTCTTTGTGAGGCCTCCAGAATGTGTCTGACATCTACAGCTGGTACTGTGTAGGATGGGAAGCAGGGAATGCCATTAGGAAAGTGGCATCAAAGAGGAAGCAAAGTTCCCATCTAACTTGGCTCTCTGTATTCCAGTCTTCATTTAATATGTTAGGTACCATTCCTGTGGAGGGGTTAGACTGTGCAAACAATGAGCAGATAAGTTCCTTTGACTCACAAATCCAAAGTTAGAATAACCTCTGAATGGCATCTGCAGTAGTGGTAAATATTAAATTAGATATGAGAACATTACAACATCTGATCCTCATTTAGATCTTCGAACTGACCTGTTAGCTTAGAAAAAGCAAAGTACACTTTTCATACTGAAATAATGAAGGCAGGAAGTATTTAGTATTTCACAAGAGGTATTCCTGCTTACTTACAGAGAAAATGATTCACTCTAATGACTTCTGTGAGAAGAGCCTCTTACAATATTTCAGTAAACTTAGTTTATTCACAACAGGCTAAGGACCTAACATGCTTCTTATACAAAATTAAAGCCTGAGCTTACCCAGCAAAGAGAGGTTTGATCAGTGAGTGGGAAGATGTTCTTAAAGTACGTAATTCAACAGAGTATAAGCAGGGATGGGGGCAAGGAAGCCACTTAATATAATGACACTGCCTGCCCTAAGGATTAAAATCAGAAGAGAAGTTTTAAAGCAGTGCAGATATTAATGGACCATTGAAGAGCAGCTGTGATAAAGAGCACATCCCAATTTGTTGGTGTGTGATCAGCACCAGATACTGCAGCTGTACAGGCAGTGTCTTCCTCTTCTACTTAGTCTGATGTTGGCTGATGACCTGAAGGACAGCAGTTAGTATCCAGCTGTCATTAGCAAGGCTTGCTTTTAATGCTGAGAAAGAAATGTAGGTGTTCATTTAAAGGAAGAAAACCAAACCAAAACTCAAAAACCCCTCCACAGTTTTTAAACTGTCCTCAGTTTCCCTGAAATCAGCAGAAATGTACCCCTTAAACTAAAGACTTAGCATAAACCTTTAAAGGTACAAACAAGACAAAAATAACGTCCTTTCCCCCCCATTTCAGTTTCTCCCAAGGGTGTCTGGAAAGATGGTGTATGTAGCAAACATGTCTGGAAGAAGGAGGATGTTTTCTGAGTCCAGACAACATAGAGATACTGGCACATGAGGAAGGTGGTGCCACAGAGCTTGCAGAGCTGGAGATGAGGTGAGCTGAGGTGAGCTGAGCCTCCCCTGTGCCCTGGCAGGACCGTGTGATGTTTTATCCGTTGACAAAGTGCTCACGTCACCACAGCGACTTGTGGCTTGTATATTGTTTTCCTGCAGCCATTCTGGGTGTGATGCAAAGCTTGCTGTGAACTTGGCAGTGTGGCAAAACAGCTGTCACCTGCAAGAATCTGTCAGTCCTAAATACTAGAAGTATCTTCTGAAATTGCTTTTGTAATTGCCCCGTTGTTGCGTTGAACAGATGTGCAGATTAGAACTGCTGAAAAGTGTCTTAAATATGGTAAAAAAATGCACAACCAAAGAAATAGGTTTAAAAACACCTGGGACAATCTTTAAAAACATGATAAAATAGTTTTGAGCCTGATTCTTCACTTGTGTAGAGGCAGCATTCTGCTCATTCCCATGGAGCTGACCCAGTTTTCACTCATAAAAAAACAGAAGTTGGTGTTTTAATGTAGCCTTGCTCTGACCTTCAACAGCATGTCTGTGTGTGCTTGCAGTGAGTGATGCAGCAGGACCATAGTTCCAGTAGCAGTCCAGGTTCTGTGTGTTCCAGCAGGATCAAGTCTGTGTACCTTCATGGGAGAGTTACTTATGTGAGGATTTGGGTGGAATTTCCATTACTCTGAAAAAAGATCTTCTATTTTTTAAGTAGGGAAGGAGATAGTGAAGCTCTTCTAGAAGTAAGTAAGTTTGGTTACTGGGACAATGTTCTGCCTCCACCCTGCGAGGAAATACAGTCTGGGGTAGTGGTGATGGGAGTGAGTCAGCTGTGTTGCATCAGCTCATCCAGCTGCTCAGAGAGAGAGAAAACATGTGGAAAGGTTTTATATATTGAGTTTCAGTATATGCTTGCAGCATTGCACATTTTATAGCATTCTTCTTCCTCTAAACATATCCTCTAAAGATATTTATCTTCTGCATGGGAAGATTACAGCACAATCTGTTATAAGGCTATATATCTTTAAAGTGTCATAGTGCAATATCTTGTGGTATAATACTGCCCCTTTCTCTTGAAACACCCTTTGCTACCCAAAATAGACAAGTTAGCAGCTTGACAGAGAAGCTTTGGGGTTTCCATTTTATGAACTCCCTGCCCAACACTTCACATGAAGCTGTTAATTTTTTTGGTCATAAAGCAAAGACTGAGATGTAAAATGGCTTCTGAGCAGATGTTGTGTATAACAAAATCTTAGTTTATGGAATTATTCTTAACTCATTATTCAAGGCTTGAGTCTGATTCCTCAGATGTGGGAAATGTATCGTGTTCTTCTTAAGACCAGTGAAAAGAAACTTTTTTGTGGCAGAGGATATGTTTGCCATTGTCTTGCTCCATTCAGTTTTGTTATTTTGCAAATACATTCTTTTTCCTAATTTCTGTTCCCCCTAAATCTATAGCATGAAAATACATGACCTATTGTTTTTGATGCCTACAGTGCTCTGTAAACAGTGGTGGGTGGCAGAGTAGATGTGACCTTTTCAGGCTGCTAAATAACTCTGTATGTTGCAGCATCCTGGAAACTTTAAAATGCTACTTAATGTGAAGATCACAGCTCATTCACATCTCTAATGAGAGTGGGAGGTTTTCTGTCTTACTGTAATTGTTTTAGTCCTCAGCCTGCAAGCTGTGTTGCAGCATGTAAATGAAACACAAGGAAACAGCCTGTGAAAATAAGCAGCAGTCTGTGTTTCTTCAGGTAGGTCTTGGCCCATTATAAAACCACTGGACCAAAGCTCCTTCAAGTCCCACTGTGTATTTGTGTGTATTTATGTGTATTCCCTTAGTTTGAGTGGGCTACAAGACTGCATTTCTTTGAAGTCTCCAGTGTGTTTCTGACCCCAGTGTCAGTCTGTTATTTCCTCCATAAGGAAGTGGCTTCTAGGATGAGTGCCTCATAATCTGAAACACTGATTTTCCAATACCACTGGGTTTACAGTTCACCTCTCGAAGCACAGAAGGTGCTCAAATCATGCAGGGTTTTTAAGACTTTATTTGATGATTTTTAATACTGTGCTGTGCATTCAGCACCATAAGCAGAGGGCTTTGGAAAAGAAAAGGGGCAAAATGAAGTTGCTTTGAGATCCATTGCATGGATCTGCTGAGGGCCTGGTTCCAGCATCAAGTACTGCTTTTCATTCTACTGATCAGGAGCCATTTGAGCCCTGAGCTCAGAATCAGTTTCTCTTCTCTGCCCAATCCTCTTTATCACTTGAAATCTTGCATAAATGCTGTGTGCTCTCAGTGTCCCAGGCCAAGCAAAACGTCTGTGGAGAACTTTGGAACAACAAGAGTAGTAGTCACATGTCTATGGAGACATCTGAATTTCTGGTTACCTTCCAGTGCATTTTTGCAAATGGCTGATATTCAGCTCCAGAGCACATAAAAAATTTAAAGAATCACTAAATGCTAAGTAAAAAAAATACAATGGAGTCCTCTGCACTCAGGGAAATTATTGAAGCAATAAAGAATAATGCTTTTGCAGATGAGGCTCCAGACCAAGCAGTGCAGAGCAAATCAATAATGTCATACTTCTTGCCAGATTCAAAATACTTGTGGAAATAGCTGTGGAGTGAAAGGGGAAAAGGGTTTGTTTCAATCAATCATTCTTGTATAATGCAATATCACAGACCAAACTAACTCACTTGCTAGGGACTTTAAGAGCTTGAAAAGCATTTAATCAAAAATGTTCAGGCATTGTTTATCCTGAAGACTCATTGTAAAGGGAATGTGTGGTGAATACAGGGGAGGCAGGCTAAACCAGCAAGGTTGCATCAAGTCCTGGACACTTACCTTGCACATCCTCATGCAAAAAGCTGTGAGCCTGACTTTTGTTCAGAGCACCTCCCTACATGTTCAGCCTGTGAATGGCAGTGAAACGATGGGAAAAAGGCCCAGTTGGGGTTCACTGTCTGGGAGGAGCTTGCTTGTTATAATGTTTGCAATGCAATGTTGCACTGGAGTCCAGCTGCAAAGCATTCTCTGCTCTTTGCCAGCTGTTACAGGTACTCAGGGTTAGGTGGCTCTGCTCTTGGGTAATTTACACTTTAAGCAGTTAGTGTATGCTTGGAATAGATAAAAGCTGTAGAGAAATTAAATGCCCTGCTAAGGAAACTTGTAGTGGAACTGAGAACTGAAAACAGATCTCATGAATCCTAGTCCCATACCTTTGTAGCCAAGCTGTCCTCTATAGACAGCACCAAGCTAATGCAGACAAACAAATTTTGGGTTAGCATTGCTCCTTGGACCTTGGTATGATTGAGAGCAGCTCAGATTAATGTGTTGTCAGAAGACTGTTACAAAGTGCTAATTCATAATACAATAAACAGAAATACCATGGCCATCCATGGTAAATAGTGTGGCCCAGGATATAGTTCAGGACAGATCTTGCAGATGCACATTGTTTAAATTTTTGAATGTGTCCATGGAATCTCAATTCAGGTGTGAGGTAAAACTATCTTTCATAGTTTTCCTGCTATTTTAAAAAATTCTTCATTAAAAAAAAAAAGAGAAACATGATAACATGATCTCTGTCTTCCTCTGTACATAATAATGCAAAAGAAATTATTGTTTCTGTAGTACATGCACTCCCCGAAGCAAACTGTATTGACAAGGAGGATGTGACAATTTCCCTCTTTTGTGATGTCAGTATTTTATTGATGAAAGGGCAGCAATTCCACTTTCAGCAACTTTTTGTGTTTTGAAATGCATGTTAATTCTGCTGTGGAGCAATATGAACCCTTTTTTTATGTGAGTGTAGAGTTGCCACAATTTATATTTTCAGAATGAAAGTCCATTTTTCTGTGGGACACCAAGATGCATGTACTCTCTTACTTGCCCTCTCACTCACACGCAGAGGTTCCTGTGCTTAGGTCATTTTTCATCCCAGATGTCTCTGATTTGGTCAGAACAGAGAATTTAACTGATGCCTCCCTTTGTCCTGTGATACAGCCATCTCACTCTGTGTTTATTTTTTAAAAAAGAAAACTTCCAACTAATTGATTGCCCCAAAATACTTGATAAGAGAGCACACTTCTACAAGATCCAATTGAACCAGAAATGTTTTGATGACTACAGTCAGACTATCTTGAAGTTCTCTTGAAGGTCATATAAAGACTTGAAGCACTCTGGGTTTTGGAACAAAACCTGTCATCCTCATTCATTTTGAGTAATGGTGGAAGGAACTAGAATTATAAATTGAGATTCAGTTCTTTCTCCTTCAGCTACTGAATCAAAAAAGTTGTAGAAAATGAGATCCATCTTCTGATTACTCAGAACAGGATCTTCAGCCTCTCATAAGGCAGGTCAAACAATGCACAGAAAGTTTCCCCTCCTTTCCTTAGGCCATTAGAGAATTAAATTGATTGCATCATTTTCAGCATCATTTCACAACAGTCAATAGTCCATCTTCCAAATTGCATCAGTGCCTCATACCATAATACCCATATGGAAAACAGAGCAGCTGCCCCTTCCTGATACACAAGGCATTTAAAATTCTTCTACAGAAAATTATTCAAACAAGACAGTAAAATGGTAGTAATTTACCATCTCTTTTCTCCTGCAATAGACTGTTGTGTAAGGACAAAATTATTTGGTGTTGTTCTTTGTTCTTCCCTTGTGAGGTAGCCTAAATCCACCATTATGTAGAGAAGTTTAGATCAAAAGAGAATACACATAGAAACTGTTCTGTAAGAGTCCTAGGCACTAACTGAGTGAAGCAAAGTCAAGAAGGCAGCTTGGAGGCTGGGAAGAATCAATTCTGACACCATGCTGCTCTGTGTGTCTTCTTACCTGGAGGTTCATTTAGTGGTGGAAAGGGGAAGGACTGCCAGCCCTGGTATGTGCCTTGGGAATGAAGCAGGAAAGGCAGTAGGAAGTGGAACACAGTTTCATGCTCTTGGGAGGGTTTTTCCTCCCAATCTATGGTGTGTTTTTCATAACAGCTTCATGAAAAATATTCTGTCCTTGCCTGACTCCTTTAGAGATGATCCTCCTTCTTAACTAAGTGGTGTGAAAAATAACTACTTGCTGCCTCAAGATTACCCTGTGTATTGTGCAGCAGTAAAAGGGTGCAGCTGTAATCCAGAGCAATATTAACTTTAGCCTTTCTGCCCTTCATTCCTAGATGTCAATTTACATGTAGGTTTTTGTTGTTGGATCAGCCTGGGAGGAGAAGACAGTGCAGTAGTTTTGCACCAAATGTAGCCACAGACTTCCTTTCAACTCCCACCTGAATGCTTTCCCAGTCTCCTGTCATCAGCCACAGCCTTTGGCCATAGGAAGATGATGTTGCCACTGCCTCAGAAAACAGGGAGAGAAAGTATGTTGTTCTAGACAGAAACAGTTTGCCAGTTATTGGCTCAGTATTCCTACCCATGGGTCAGCAAAGACTGGGGATCACACTCTTAAACTGAATAATTACTGCTTTTTTTCCTGAGATCTTGGATTCCCAGAATATTAGAGTGGGTTGAGAGCCATAAGATACAAAGCTCATCTCTCTGCTGACCTGGTATTTGTGTTAAGGGAACAGGCTGGAATCTGGACCATCAGGCATTTCAGTTGCTTGGCCCACACTTCTGTTCTGCAGCCCTGAAAGTGTTGCTACAGCACTTGGTACAAACAGCTCAGTGATTCCCTTCTGCTGAGGCTTTTCTGCTTCCGTATGGCTTGAGGGACTCCTGAGTTGGGAATTTTCCTTTCCAGCTAGATCTACAGATCTACGGGATTTTCCAAAGCAGTGCAAAAGAAAACATGCTCACCTCTGTTGGCTGAAGATGGAGATGATGCTTGTGGTAAGGTGAAACTGCTAGCAGTGTGTTTATCTGCTGAGGTATGATTGGAAGCAAATGCAAAAATTCACAACTTGTGATTCTGCTTTCAGTAAGGTTTCCATATTAAGCCTCAAAAGCCTTTAAAAGTATGTGGCAGAGTTTGTATCTGTTCTGTTTAGTTCCTCTTGCTTTGTTGTATTTTTCCCCCAAACAGAAATGCTAATGTTTCATTCTTTTTCTGAAGCAAGACAGAAGGTGATAGTTGCATGTAAGAGCTGGGCATCTATAGTTTATATCTTACTTTGATTTGCTGCCATGGTATTACATCAAACAGCTAGTACAGCATTTCAGAAATATTTTCAACATCACCTGTTTTGCTTGGAAACATGGCTCAGTGGTGGGCTGGATGAGTAAGAAACAGTTCTTTTTTTCTCATCCCAGGTGAAGAGGTATTGAGGCACCTGGGGACCATCTGTTTATTCAGGTCTAAGTTGTTCAGACCTTTAACACATGTAGAGCAACGACGGTCAGGTTGCTGCCTGGAGGATCAGAGTCTGGTGTCTTGTGGCCAGTGTTCACTATTGCCATGTGGATGGAAGTTAGGAATGGAGTTCAGATTCAAAGTAGAACTGTTGAATTTTTCCTATCTAATACATACTTTTAGAGAACATACTTTTAGAGAGTAACATTCCTACCTGTGAATGCAATGTGTAAGTGAAGTCCTCGCTCCACAGACACTGCTGGGTATGCTGATTGAAATCCTCCTGCTGTACTCTCTGGCTGCAGTCACCACATTATTTTGATCCAGACCACTCTTAACAGGCTGGTAACAGAAAATCCCCTTTGGGACTGAGATTTGAATAAGGAAAAGTGAATTCTTTATTTAGAAATTCTGATAGTGTATTAACCTGCCCGTTTAAGAAGGACCCATGCCACTGTGAATATAAAGGTGCTTTTGAATGAGGGGGCAGGGACCATTTTGCAAAGGAAAACAGCTGCTTCTGCAAGTGTATTATCTGTTAAATGGTAAGATTATCATTCGAGGTGATACAGGAAGGGGGTAGGATTGTTGGAGAGAGTCATCATTTCAGGCATGAGGAGGGTTATTTCTGATAAGATTGCTTGTAACAGTTGAAGCCAAATGATTTCAATCTTCCTGGGAGTTAATACAAGGCTGGAAAACAGCTCTCTGGGAAGTGTAAAGCTAGTGATGATATCCATTTGCCTACAGCCACTCCACTTGTGACCTCTCAGTTTCCCAGAGGCACATCTAAGCACACACAGAAGTGTCTCTGCACAATATGACTGAGACAAATCTGTTATTCCAGATATTCCCTGGTCTTAGATCGGTGGATGACATTGTGTCCTCTCAGAAAACATCAGACTCTTTTTTTATATTTGACTGAAGCTGACAGTGGCCATTCCCCTGGCTGTTATTACACATTTACCAGCAAGTGGAATATAGCACAGACCAGATATGGGAAATGAGAGGTGTAAGGTGCCTGGGAATGTGCTGTGTGTCTCAGATAACAGAGCTTCTCTGAGTAAGTGATGTTAATAGGTTACTTGTATCTATAGAGTTTGTTCAAAACCCTGCAGAGACTTCAGCAAAGACTTTGCCCAGCTGAGAGCAGCTGTCACGGTTTAACCCGAGTCAGCAGCTCATCCCCACGCAGCCCCCTGCTCATCCCTGGCCACTGGGATGAAAACCAGAAGGATAAAAGTGAGAAAACTCATGGGTTGATAAAGACAATTTAATAGGTAAAGCAAAACTCACACACGCAAACCAAAACAAGGAATTCATTCACCACTGCCCATGGGCAGGAGGGTGTCCAGCCATCCCAGGAAAGCAGAGTTCTATCACATCCAACAGTGACTTGGAGTGATACCATTGGCCTTCCCAAACATTCTGCCTTCCTCCTTCTTCCCCCAGATTTATACACTGAACATGACACCATATGGCTGGAATATCCCTTGGGTCAGTTGGGGTCAGCTGTCCCAGCTGTGTCCCCTCCCAACTCCTTGTGCACTCCCAGCCTCCTTGCTGGTGAGATGGGTTGAGGAGTGGAGAAGATCTTAGCCCTGTGTAAACACTGCTCAGCATTGATGAAAACATCTCTGTACTATCAACTGTTTCCAGCACAAATTCAAGACTTACAGGAACTGTGAAGAAAATTAACTCTGCCAACAGCAGCACAGCAGCTGAGCATCCTGTGCTCTAGAAAACCTGGAGATCACAACTGTGTTCACTGTCTGTGGGTTCAGTTCTTTAATGCTCCCCATCCTATGAATGCAAAGTAATGTATGCCTACAGGTTCAGAGGGATTTGCTTTTTCCTGCTCTAGGTGAGTAGTCAGCCAGAGGCAGGCAGTGTTTGAGTGGGAATAGCCAAGCTGTATTTGATGCAACCAGCAGCCTCAATGCCTAACTCTGCACTACTGATGGGGGGTTGTTACTATGAGCCTCCTGCTCCTAGGCCATTGTTTCATATTCTAAAAGTAGTCTGAACTGCATTCTGGATGCTGCTGAGGTCTGACTGTGGACAGAGTCAGAAACAAATTGGAAAGTGCAAATGACTGCAGCTGTGACATGACATCCTGCAAAAAACACTGTGACCTCAACAAGGGTCTTCACGGCTCACCTGGTGAATTTATCTACTCCTCAAAAAAAACCAGTGTGAGATTATCTGTCATGGTCAGCTTTCCTAAGAAGCAGGAGGACAGATTATATCATATATCACTGTCAGCTGTATCACGGCCCTGAGAAGGTGAAAGATTTGCATCTTCTTGCTGATATTATCAGTCTTTACTTTGACATTAGAACTACCATTATTTCCTCTAAAATGTATTTGTATTGACCAGCAGAGACAGCTATCATCCACAGACCTACATATTCAAATATAATTTCTTGCATTTTGTTCCTTTACTCCAAATGGCACTTCCCTCTAATAGCACTCCCACAGTATCTTTCAGAAATTATAACTGCTGTAGACTGCTTGCCCCAGGAGGTGATCTTTGCAAATTGGCAGCTTTGCCTCTCTGTAAATCTTCTGCCAACTTGCGGAGTTCATGTTGCTCATCCTTTAGGCTAACAGCTTCTTCGTATTTAAGAACACATATATACATACCCTTGCAGTGATTTTTTCATCTTAACTCAGAAAAGTATTGCAGCCTTCTTGCTATTTCATTATACATTTAAATGAAAATTGGTGCTCCCTCTTATAGTATAGCCACATTATGTGGCCAGTCACTGTGTTTGATCTCGTGATAACTTTAGTGGGGAAAAGGGTTTCTGGTTTTGACCTTCTGTGTGCTTGTGCTGGGCTCTTTAGGAACAACAATTAATGTGAATGATAGCTGATGTGAGCGAAAATACCTTCACTGTTATGTCTGTTAAAGAGAGAGTATGCTGTACTCAAACTATGCTGTGCCACAGTCACATGTAGCTTGTCTGTGCATCCCACATGCTGTACTGTTCATCTGGAAAACCTATACCAAGCAAATCAGGCAAAGTTAGCACTGTTAAAGGACTATCAATAGATGTTCTTGCTTAGTTATAGACCTGTTGTATTCCTTGCTTGCAGACTGATTCTTTCATGGCTATTGTCATGTATTGCTCTTTCTTCTTGGAGTCAATTTTGGCAAGGAAAGGCTAACTGTACAGTGCCTACATGACATATATGGAAAACGTAGCCAGTGCTTGGGAGTGTGATAATAAACATTTTCTTTCAGAGAAGGACAGGAATTACATTTTTATACATTATTCTGAAAAAGAATGGATTTATGGATCTAGTGTAAAATTCAGTAGTGTAAGTTTATGCTGAAGGTGTTGACCTGAACACCAACTTGAATTGCTTTGTTTCTTTCTCAGTTACTCTTTATCCTTTACCCTTTTCCATACTGTAACTGCTCCTTGAGCCCAAATGCTGTTTGAACTCTTGTCCCTCACCCTAAAAGTCACAAGGGCTACTCAGAACTCAGAGTAGAAGCAGTGATGAAAAATGTGCTTGCTTTCCCAAAGCCGGAAAACTATCTGTCCCCCTGTTGCCATGGTAACACCTCCATCCACATTCCTTTATCACTGCTCGCTATTACCTTGCTCTACCTCTGTCTTGAAGCAATCATTGTCTTTTCCTATCTCTGTTCTGAAGCAAGGAGAAAAAATATGTAGAAACTGAAGGAACAGCCTAGCAGACAATGGCAGGTTCATTCTGAGTATAAAACCATCCAAGTGATTAGCCCTGGGGACAGGATAATCGGAGAATGAAGAACAAGTTGCTGATTTGAAAGTGCAGCTCTGATTCTCATCAAATTATTCACTGCATAATTTGTATGTTGATGGTCTGCAGATCATTCTGGGGCATAGCTGCTTCTACTCATGGTCTTGAAATTTTGAGTTGTTTAGGAAAGTGATTGCCTGGGTTATGGTTGGTCACCTGGCCAAGCTAAAGGGTTTGTCACAGAAAGCAGGCTGGCTCGAGACCATGGAAACCCTTGTGAAGGGGGTTAAGATTAAATGCCTGCACTGGCAGTTCCCAGAGGCTCCGTTCCTCAAAATGATGTCTAGTAACATTGAAATGGGCTTGACTCATATTGTTGAAGCTTCAGTATGTATTCTGGTGGTCTTTGTAGACTCTATAGAGCTTTCTACTAGAAAATGCTTGATGGCAAGCAGCCTGGCAAACTCTTCTTGAAGATACTACTTATGTCACCCAAATTAAAATTGAAATGCACTTTCCAGGAGGTATGATTCTCTTTGTACAGGTCTGTACCTCTGTTTTTGGTGTAGCTGGCTAGAGGTGAAATGGTTTTGGCATGCTCTAAACCTGCATGGCTAGGTAACACAAATGAAATGTGGGCCATGTGTTACTCTGACGCAAAGATTATCTCACATAATTACAAAGTTCTATACAGTTACCTATCTTTAATTAGAAACACTGATCATTATCTCTTGCAAAGTGGATAATTACAGTACTTCTGACTAAAACTCACTTGTCAGTGTCTTCCAGAATGAGAATGAGGGCTGTTCTCCCACTCCTGAAATGTACTCTTTGCCTCTCATGACTTGAGATGAGGCGAGTGCCGTCATGGGATGTCATAAGCTCTCAGCTGTACTCAAGTGTTTATCCTGACAACATGATTATAATGTACTTGGAAAAATAACCCAGTACAGCCTGATGTAACATCCACAGGGCATACTGCACGTTTTTAATGGAAACTTCATGATCAGAAAAGTTTCACGGAACTGGTTTTGTAACATATCGACAGTTTTCACTTTAGCTTTAGCTGAAATGTTCTCCACTGTCTGGCACTCTTCTGGAGTTCAATGGAACTGCACTAAAACTGTTTCCCTAAAGCAAGGGCTTTCTAAATCAAACCCAAGTAATTCCGTAGTAGAATCCAAAGGCTCTTCTTTGAAATGCTGATAGTTGTTCTGATAGTTGCAATAGATAGTCAGCTATCTGTTGCACTGATAGTTGTTCTTCCATGTGTGAGGTGTCTATATATATATATGTGTGCATATATATATATATGTCTCTCTCTCTCTATATATAGGGCTCTATATTTGGGACTGGATGCAGAATTAGCTGCAGAGCTTATTCCCTCTTATAAAACCAGTTCTTTCTTTTCTTCTTCAGTTCTTCATACTTATATGTATTTCCTCTTATGATCTCTACTTGTCCTGTCCTACTTGATACTTTTAAGTTTTCCTCCTTTGGGAGTCTTGTATGTAGTCAGTGGCTTGGTCTCTCACCAGTCCCATGGCATCTCTTCATTTCACAAATATCCCTTGCCTTTCTCGCAGTCTTCCCTTCCCTCTGCATTTATTGTGACACTAAAAGAACACAGGAGGAAAGAAGGGATACAACATGATGAAGATAAAAAATTGTGTCATTTGTTATCTTCTTGAGTATGGTGTAGTATATGTAAAAAGTAGTATTCACAGAAGAAAAAACATGCACAACAACACAAGTCTTTCATATTGTCCTCTAAAAGAGTCCTACTGAAAACCCATAAGATAGAAAGGATAGCAGAAATTTTAATCAAATTCATTCTCTTCTTTCTATAAGTGAATGGATTGATTGCATTAGGCTTTGAGAAAAGCTGTGTTTTCTTGAATGAGATATTCAATGTATTTTGCTCCAAAGCCTCATCCTACTCCTAATGTTATATTGAGTCTGCTAAATATAGATAATTTTTCTGATATTCAGACATGAAGAGAAGGTAATTAGTGGTGTTTGTGTACAGAAAAAGCTGATTTGTGCAGGGAAACACAAACTCTGCCTCCCTCATTTCCATGACAGAGAGCAAGTGTAAAACTGTAACATACCCTTTTTCCCTCTTGCCTTCTCAGAGAGAGGGGAAAGCAGAAGAAAACTGGCCTTTTTTTTTGTCAAAAATATACCCAGAGAAATTGGGAGGGTTGATTCGACACAGCAACTTGAGCAACTTTTAATTGAGTATGTTTTAGTAGTCAGTCATGTTCAGGAGCAAATAAAAATTGGAATTAGGACAATATTAGTCAAACTAACTTTAAATAATGCTTTGATCCTCAATGTGTATCAGTCAGCTTAGCTCCATGAGTTGAAGAGCATGTATGTGACTCTCTTGCTGTTGTCATCAAAGAAATTCTACAACAGGAAATTAAAATCAACAAATCAATAAGAAGGAAAAGAAGTGACAGCAGAACCCCTGCTGTTCCTGAAAGCTTCAAAAATCTGGAGAAGTTTCCCATGCATAGAGAAAATTGCAATTCTGGCACAAACTGGACCTCAATTTTTTGTACCTACCTATTTATCTTGGTAAGCTAACCCTGCCCCAGCACCTCCTGATGCTCAGTGGTGCCAGATGAGTATTCTGACTCTATTAAAGTAAGGAGAGGTGGACATGGGGTTGTATATACTGATCTGGGACTATGAGTATTCTGTCGTTCTAGAGTATGTGTAGTATTTTCACAGTAAGCAGCAGTTTGAGATTCTCATGCAGTAGTGCATCCATTTTGTCTAGCAGAGGTAGCTCTGAAGTGAGTACAAAAATAATCCAGTGGTGTATAGACAGCTCATAAATCAGTGGATGAAGGTACAGTACACAAAGCTACAATGTATGTATAAAAATGTCATTCATTGTGAGGGAAATCCATGTCGTGTATTGACCTATGATAGGAAATGGCCCTCTGTTGCCTTGGATCTGATGTGGCACTGCAGGTGCTAAGGAATGGTGGTGTTTCAGGGCAGAAATGTGAATTCAGCCCTGCAAAGTCAGGCAGTTCAGCGATTACCGTGATTAGTTTAGTGATTCACTGAAGTGGGCCAGACCACACTTTGCTCTCTGCCAACCTCAGTTTTCACTTCTGGCTTTCTGAAACTGAGTTTCCAGTGAGGAACTCCGGAGGAATTCTTCTTCATGAAAAGTGTGTTGAGATCCACTGAGAAATATCTGTCCTTTAAAGAAACTCTCTTTATTGAGTAGAGTTTCCCCAGCAATGTTAGCTAAATGCAAAAAGGTGCTCATAAATAATAAAGCTAATACTGCCAGCCTGCAGTTCTGGTGTGTACCCTCCAAGTAACAAGTGTTACTCATTTGAGCTTGATGGAAAGGTACTGTCTCTGCTCAAAGGATCACTGAAATTGTATTTCCTTGAAAATACAGGCATTAGAATGAATAGATAACATTTTGAATGCCTGGCATTTTTCTTATACTTTCAATCATTATTCGTCATGGATTATATTTTACCATGTCATGTCACTTTTCATTTGACTATATTTTAGGGGATTTTGAAATTAATGCTTAAAAGCCTTTAGTTACAAAATGCAGATCTAATAAAATAGAAGACTATGAAGACGCTTTTCCATCCTCTAAAATTATTTTTTGAATTGGTTTAGGAGGAGAATTCTCCACAGTTCTACAGCCTTGGTGCAGCTGCTGTGATGACCAGAAACTGAAATGCATGAGAAGCTGGTGACCAGGGTGGTTGGGCACTGGAACAGGCTCTCCAGAGCAGTGGTCACAGCACCAAACCTTCCAGAGTTCAGGAAGCATTTGGACAACACTCTCAGACACATGGTGTGATCCTTGGGGCTGTCCTGCACAGGGCCAGGAGTTGGACTTTGATGATCCTTGAGGGACCCTTCAAACTCGGGATATTCTGTGGTTCTAAAGAAAATACCGTGAACAACAGGCTTAATAGTGTTTATGTAAACTTGTAGAGTGTTTATTTTTAATTGGTTCAAGTACTAGTAGAGTTATGAGTGTAGTAGGACAGCTGTGCATCAGCATTCTTGACAAAAGTGTAAATGCATTTGAGTGTGACATTAAAACAACAGTGGTGGTGATGGGAAGTTCCCAACCTGGTACTGAATACAGATGGGGTTTCAATACTGTCAGACAATCAGTTAATTGTTTGGGAACACATTCTTACATTTTTTACCTAGCTTTGAAAAGTGCATTAGAGAGAGCAAAATCAACTGTTACTTTACTGCCCGTATTTGACTTTTCTCCACCTACAAAGAATTCATTTGTACAGGAGTGATCTTTGGTCACCTGTAACATACTCTACATTTGCGTCAGTACGTGACTGTCTTTGAAGATCAACCTTTCTGTAAGCACATGTACACAGTCCTTCAAGTACAGTTTTAGCCCCGGGAAGAAAGGAATGAATACTAGAGCCAGGATGCTAAAGAAGTATTAGAGGAAACAATGGTAAAGAAGATACAGTAAAGAAGAACTGGGCAGATCTTGGAAGTCATCCAAAATAGGAATGTCTTGGAGGAATGAGCCAGTGGGACACTAAAAAGGCAAAAATCAGACTATGCATAATGGCTGGTTTGGTAGGATCAGGAAGCTTTCTTATCATAGCATCCTTGCTGTGGATTGTTTTGTCAGGACCATGGTTCAGTATAGATGACTGAAGTCTGTCTTTTCTGCAAGCATCATTAACCCACTTTGTTGTATTTCCAGGGAGTCATTCTTCACATTGCAAGCTGGTCTCATGACAGACATAGCGTTACTGTGTTTGCAGCTTTTTGATGCATATTAACACAGTAACTCTGTTGTAGTGATGTGTTTTCATGTGAGGAATTCAAGTTGACCAATGTTAGAATTAGTTGGCATGTCCCATATAACACATTTTTATGATGTTCCAGTCAATTGCTTCAAACCTAAAGAACTGGGCAAAATATTTTGATGCTCTTGAAAAAGACATTGCTGTGATTTTAGGCATGGACATACAATTATAGCTTGGACATAGTATGCATTTGGAGGTTGAGGTATTTTCAGTTTCACTTTCTAGGTTGAACTTTTTTCTTGGTTTCAGAAATCTGGTACTTTTTCCCCTTGATACCCTGGTTAATTACATTGTTTGAAAGTGACCTGGCACTCAGCTGATCTTTGTCAGCCCCAGGGTGAGTGTGTTAGGTACAGGTATGAAGGATCCGGTAGATCTTCATTCAGCTGTTCTTTTCCACAGGGATACATGGATGAGCCTGTGATCCTTAGGGTCCCCACAGGCATAGCCCACAAGGTGTTTTCTCTCCCACATACGCTGTTCTTTGGCCCCGTTGGTGCTCCATGTGCTGTCCCAGGGAATTAACACAGGGAATGGGATCTCCCGGTTCCCCAGCAGGTGGTGGTAGTGGCGCAGACAGGGATGTGCCGTGGGAATTGCAAATGGAACTAGCAAAGCTGGCTCCCGGGAAGCTGGGCTTGTTCTTGTCACCTCTTGACTTGCCAGTCCATCCCTTTAGGCTGCAACTGGGCAGCTTTTCTGACACTGAAATCTTGTGCAGAATGATTGTCTTAAGCTTCTGTTGTTTACCACCCAGCGTAATTTTCGTAAGTCACATGGACTTATTTCTCATCTCTGACCGAATGATTGAAATATGTTGTTGTACTTGGCTTGGACAAAACACTAGGAACAAGTTTGTAGAAGGAGAAATATGTTGGAAAAGTATTTTGCGTGCTCCCAATATAGATGAGAATTTGTTCAATTCAAAACAGCAGTGGCTCTCATTCGGAAGAGAAGGTTTCAGGTTGCAAAATTTCAAAACAAAGGCATTCATTTATCCAAATGGATGGTCTTTTCATGTATCATAAATTGTGGTTCACTTTCCCCAAAGGCTGTTACATAGAAGGCCATATTCCTTGTCCTGTACAAAGTCCTCTGGTTGCTGAGGAAGCACATCCTTCACATTTGCACATCAATGTGCTCTCTGAGGAAATTGCCCAAAGAATTCTTATGCCAACCAGCATCTTAGTGTAAGAGCTTAAAGTAGGAAAATATACAGATGAATTTACAGCAAAATTGTCGATTATGTGAACACTAAAAAGTGTCCAATCTCTTCTTTCGGTGTGTCTTAATGAGGGATTACATGGGAAATTATTAAAGACTAGAACGACAATAGTTTAGACTAGAGTGTATATTTAGTGCCAGCTGGAAAGTTGTTAAATCCCACACTTGGCTCTTACAAAGACTGTAACTGCCACCCTTAAACCAAGTATTCCCGGAGGCACCTGATGCAGCACAGCCAGTGTAAAATAGTGATACAGATTTTTGCAGTGTGCTAAGAGTCTTCCAAGGAAATGTGATTTCTGGGAAAACACCTTGGTCTGCTGAAGTTACTCAACTTGGGCAAATAGCTATTTAAGAAAAGCTATGGTGGAAGAGGGTGGGTATTTTGTGGGTTCATCAAATAACAAATGCAACGAGTGAGGCAGGCAGAGACTCACCAGTGTCAAACTAAGCAAAGGGAAATGATAGTTAACCAGATTTTATAAACCCTTATATCTGTTACTAGTCTTACAGAACTATTTCTCTGGTAACCCTAGGTCTTGAGTCCTAGGATATAGAGGGTGGGCCAGGAGTTTTCCCAGGATACTGGTTCCCAGGATATGGTTTGTAGTGTGCATGCTAAGAAATATCTGCTCAAAAATGACAAGGCCAGAGGAGGAAAATTTAGGCAGAATGCCCAAATTATTTCAGTCTATTAAATACATGCTTTGAGAAGCTCAGGCTTCAACAGTGATGTTCACATGTATACAGTCCTTAGCCTCTGCTGACTAATTATGACTCTACCTATGTTGTACTTGGCAAGCAGATAGCATTTGTTCAAGGAGGTTCTTGCCAGCTGTGCTAGTGAAAGTGCTTTTCAATCAGATTTCAGTTAAATGCTTTATTAATATTTATTATTCACTGTTTGCAGTTGTTGGTAACGTGCATTTGCCCAGGAGAGCTCAAATGAAATACAACTTGGTGTTTCTTGCTGGGGAGGGGGAGAAAATGATTCTTTAGCTGTTTGTGTTCAGTGTGTGGTGTTTAAGTGCTGATGCAGATCCAGCACGTCAATTGTGAGAGTCCCTGTGCCGTAAATTCCCCACTGAGGACCTGGTGTAGGGTAACAGGAGGGCTCTGGTGGAAAGGCAGCGGATACTGGTTTGTTCAGCAGCAAGGGGTGGCAGCAGGGATGGCACGGCTTTAGTTCTGTCAATGTTTTACATAAAGCAAATATTTTCAAGGTGATTCTCAGAAACTGGACAGTGAGGACACATTGGGCAATGTGTGATGCTGTTGGTCCAGGACTGCACCATGAGAAACAGCTGCCTCCACTAAAACCAATGAAAGAGCTGCATTTGCCTTGGCCTTTCAGTCATGTTAGTTCCCAAATGTAGTGAATCAAGTATGAAATGTGAAATCCACCTGGAAGCTCTCTGAATTGGACATGAGCTTGAGTGAATGACTGACAGCCTGTGTGGGACTCTTGATGCACAGCCACAACAGTGTGGCCACAAGCCCAGGGGACAAATGGATTTAAGCTTTTCCCACATCAAAGTTTTAAATGAACACACCCTCTTTCCCTCTGTGACAGCTGATTATACTAAGCATAGTTCTCAAACATCTGAGTGGAGGCATTTCCACTGGTCAAACTCCAATTTAATAAAAACATGCTGTTGTGTTAATTCAAGTTGTTTCTTTTTGGTAATATATCTGCATCAAATCATTGTGGCCTTGGACCAAACTCCCCTCTCTTTGCTATCAGGAGTGTGAGAGAAAGAAAAGACAAGAGTATCAGACTTCCTAACATGAAAATTGACAATCCAATTCTCTGAATTAAATGCCTGAAATACTGGATTCAGGCACCTCTCTCTGACTATCCCATCAGTTTTCAAGCATATAGCACACATATCTATTCCTACCAACACCAAATTTCTGACCTCCAAGCCAGATGTTTTGATTTACACCAATTGTGCCACTGCCACGCATAAGGGGCTTTTTTGAACAATCAATGCATTCTTGTGTGTTTGTATTACTGTCTTAATGTATTGTGGTTCTCTTTCTGTTATGCCAATAACGGCTGAAAATAATTCCAGGGAAATTAAGCTAGGATTAAACTGTTGTAAAAAGGAAAAGAATTATTGTGGTTCTCTTTAGGATTGATTATTTTTCCTGCTCATATGAGCATTTATGAATGATTGTCAATTCTGAACATCATTTTTCTTCCCCAGGATTTAAGAAAAGAACTTAATGAGATGAATTGCTATATGCAACATGCCTAAAGCTTGTATTCTAAGGCAGAATAGGCTGATATTTCATAAAAAAAACCAAACCAGCATTTCTTGGGGGTCGTTCAGGTTTACCCCTTTTTTGTATTAAACTTTGCTATGCTTCACTTTTTTCTTGGTGGGTTTTTAATAGTATGATTCCTAGCTGAGAGTGTTGCTTCTGCTGCTCCATATTGATAACAAAATCATCTTGACATTGCAGATTAAAGCAGCTCCACTGTTGGTACACATTGATATCTCTTTACTTAGTCTTGTCAGTCTTAATTGATAGGGCTTATTTATGTGCATGAGGAGACTTTTCTTGTGATTTTGGCATTCAAAATATTGGTATTCATTTACAGGAACAAGTTTTAATAAAATATTGATTTAAATTTTTTTTTTTATGGTTTTAAGTAATACTTAGAATGGCTGAACACGGTTATGATGATGTACTCTATAAAATTAAACAGATTCTCTTCATATTTTAGACTAAAATAAAAGGAGTAGTGTTTGACTTAGCAAAGCCTAAGGAAGTGATTGCATTTCAGACATTTAGGGCTCAGTTTTCCTTGTGCACTTTTAATTTTTTGTTCCAGGAAAATATTCTATAACTCACTTGGGCCAGAGGGCAAATAAGACAATGTGCCAGGCCACTTGCCTTGAACCAAGGGCACATCCTGTGACTGTCAAGGGCTGGAGGAACCCAGCCAGTAACAGGTCAGACTTTCAACCAAGGAATACTTGTTTTTTGATCATGCTTTTACCAGATCCTTTATAAAGTAGATTTGCAACTCTTGTCATGTGTCAGGGCATGGCATGCGAGTCTGCACTCAGCCCCTTGTCTTGACACAACATCTGAGAGTGGTTGGAATGGAAATGAGAACATCATTTGCTGAGATGGCACATGTTTTCATTAAAATGTAATCTTGCACTTTATAATAGGATAGATAGCAGTTTCAGGATTGAGCCTTGTATACAGTGGGTTGACGCAGTGAAAATTAATTTTTTTTCATTATCTGGAATGGTAAACCCATCTGCCAGATACAGAGTGGTGCTGAACACTGCTTCCTCCATTTTTCTGTAAGGAAACTAATTAAAAGATTATAGCTTCTGTGTTTAATAGTTGTTCAAAATATATTGGCACTGCTTGCCATTCAGATTTCATCATGTTGCAAGCAGCAAAGGGAAAGCACACTGACACTTCCCTCTCTTTGGGATTCAGTTCATCTCATTCGCTTTCTAATCTGATCTCCCAGGATATCAAATGAGAGCTTCTGTTTGTTAATGAATGCCCAATGTTAAATGAAAGTCAAATGAAACCCAGTATCCAGCAGGGATCAGGTTTACTTTGTCCACAGTCCTGCTGGCAGTGTCCCAGAGAACTCACGTTTGATGTCCAATGGAGAATTGACTCCGGTGTGTACAAGAGAGGCAGTTTTGGTATAATTCAGTGGCCCAATTGACAAGGCATTGTTTCTGTGATATTTGTAAATTAATTCCTCTTAACAAGGGTGCTGAGAAACACTTTCTCTTAACTGTATCCCACATGGTCCAGCAGGAGTGGCAGTTTCCACTCACAGCAAACTCAGCTTGAACTCTTTAAAACCATCCCATGTTTTCCTCGTGCCACTAAGTGATACTTTGATTTGATTTGTAATGTATTGCAGTTCTATCAAAAATTTACTCTGTCCTACAAGATATGAGAATTAAACCTTACTTGTCATCTTCAAAAGAGAATTTTGTTTCAAATAATAGGAACTGTGATTCACAATCACAAGTGAAAGAGTGGGCTGCATCTCTCACCCCTACTGTGCTGACTTTTAAGCTACAGTTTCCCTTTGTAGCTTTAAGTCCCTTCTCCCCTTGTAGGTGAAGTTTCTGGGACAGAGGAGGGAGCTGCATCTGGCAGAAACTTGAATGGGTGGAGCCCATCTGATCTGTGGTCCACACCAGTTTCAGATAGTCTTAAGTAAACTGCTCAAAAAACTAGGTCCAAGACCTACAAAACCTGGGTGGACCATATTAGGAATGGTGATCTAGCACTGAATATGCTTCCACAAGAATCCTCTTGCATTAAGTGGATTTAATTGCAGTCCCAATAAATGTTAGCCCAAGCAGAGGTTAAACTGAGCCCATGAGGAATCAAGATACACTGTTTTACTTTCTGTGTCTTCTTGTTAACTCCTCACCAGTGAAGACCAACTTAGAGCCTCCAGAGGTGTGTTGCATGTTGAGTCCTATTTATTTGCAAGAACTATGAAGTTAATAGTTCATTTTAAATTTCCAAGTGTGCTTATTTAATTACATGATGCAACCTGGACAGCAAACAAGCCTTCTGTCATGAACTGCACTTTTTAGCAAATAATTGTAGAATGTGAGAGGTCCAGTACTTTAAAATTGTCCATCTCATGTTGACTTGTGTGACAGGTGAGAGTTAGGAGACCTCCATGGTTTCTCTCACTGCACTTGTTAAGCCTTCTTCCATTCAAATGGGCTTTCCTTCTGTTTCCAAGTTTTTATCATTTTTATCTCTGCTTACATAAGAAAGTAACTTATTAGCATTAACAAGTTGGGAACAAAAATTTTGAACACCTGTTTGTGAAATGAAATTTTAATAGATGTTCTTCTTTCTCTAATCATGTAAGAAAAGGTTTCAAATTTTCAGAATTATTTCTGCTTTATCTGCTCCTTGTGGGAAGAAATTACTATTGCCCAGCAGTTTCACCTGTTTTGCTTTTACAATATGAGAGGTGGTTAAGGGACCTCACGTAACTAAAATGTGAGTCATACTTGTGACTTGGTTTATTAGGCATGGTATTTTCCTTACTGGAATTAAGTTATATCTCAACTTCTGCATTTTTTACTGCTTGATAATAAAAATATCATGAACTGTGCCTTGCTGCCCCTTTGGGTACAGCCCCTAGCTTCAATTTCTTCTTCTGAAGATCACTGTAAAAATGCTCTTTGCAGTGTTAGACCCATCCTTGTGGGAGCATTTAATCTCCGTTCAAAACAATAGGGTTGTCTTAGGGTAAATTGGAGAGCAATTGGTTGTCATCCTGTTGCAGATCTTGTTCAGAAAGAATAGTTTTCTCTCTTGATCTCTTTTCCATGGCACATACATTTTTCTAAATGAGAGCAGTTTTGTTGATAATAAAAGCATTTGTTTTAAGAACCCATGACAACCGATCTCAGTAAAACTAGGAGTTAAAATGGATTAGAAGAGAAGTCACGCATAATAAGCCATTAATACTGAACTCTTTACTTTTATTTTTTGATTCAGTTCTGTGTTCACTTGAGATGATTCATTCTTCCAGCAAGCTCCTTCCAGGAAGGATTCCCCACAATACTCAGAACTTTTCTCTTTCTCTGTACTATTAAAGTTCTTTCTCTGTTATTACAGTCTCTTTTTGGCTGAGACCCTCTTTGATTCCTTCCAAAGGATCCTTTTAAAAAATTAAAAGCAAAAGCAAAGCTGCTTATTACTAATGTTGACAAAGACAATTGTTCTAGTAATTCTTGCCCCCAAAAATTTAAAATTGGTTGAAATGCAGATTTTCATCTTTTCAACCAAGAAACTTGAGGTCTTGTTAGTGAGGTCAAAAGTAGTGCAGCTGTTGCTAAAATGTGTTTTCCAAATTTTTAAACTGGTTTATGGCAAAGCTTAAATAAGGCTTTGTGTGACAATTTAATAAGAACTTGGAAAACTATGTATGCTGATGGGCATAAGACTGTCTTTCCTGTGCAATCTCAAAAGAAACTACCTTCTTATTTATCTTGTTTGTGTGTTTGTGTGAGTGCCCTGAGGTGAGGATGAAGTGTTACTTCAATGAGGGAGTTCACACCAAGCACTGTACTGAAAATGGTCTAATACTGCAATCCTCTGGGAAAAATTGGTGGATGTCAGTTAAGGATGGAGAGTGTGAACAAATGAGCAAGTGCCAATCACTTACCCCTTTTGCTATACAGAGTGTGTTTTTGAAGGGTGTTTCCTAAAGTGGCTTTTTACTTATTCTTTAATGTGAAATAAAGCATGAAGAAGGGATGACAACACACAGCTCAAACACTGTATGTAGAAGACTGTGTCTAGAACTCAACAGATCTGCTTCAAACACAGTACTGAAGGACGTGCAAGAGGCAGACACCACACATAAGCTTTGGGCATTGGAAAGCAGAATTGTGTAACAAAAGGGGAAAGCTGGATGTCTGATCCTGCATTGCAGACTTCTGTGTCCCGATACTAATTTAGTCATATCTCTCCATCAGTAACCACATATTTGTGCAATGAATGCAGGAGCAAATCAAAGCCTCTGATGGAAGTAAGTCTGAAAACTCAAACTGTTTCTCCACCCACAGACAGTTCCCCTACTAGCTATTGCTACCTTGTGGACCCACTTCATTTCCCTGCAGAATGGGCCCAGGATCCTTATACTGGGTGGACAGTGTTTCCATCTACATGTCAGTTTTTTTCTGTTGCTTGTAGTTGTTTGTATGGAGATTGTTCCCATTATTCACTTCCAGTGGTCTTTTTGCAGTAAAGTGCCTGTGATTAAATAATGGGCTGATCTGGGACAGTGAACACTTACCTGGTGTGATTTGCAGTAGGTAAGAAAGGGTTGAGGTATCGGACAATAACCATAACCAGATTGCTGGGAGAAGGGACATCATCTGCTCTCTGTTGTGTCTGTGTTTTATGAAGAAAAGCTGCACTGAACGTAGCAGAATGTAGTGGGCAATGGATATTTTAACCACTCTGGCTAGATCTGAAACTTACTTAGCTTGAGCTTTTTTTCCCAGCTAAAATCGTGACCAAGTGTTGCTTACACCTGTCAGGGTACAGGTTCCTTCCTGCCATGCAGCACTTACTGCCAGGGTGTTGATGTAGTGACTCAGCAACAACATGAGCAGTGGGAGAAGAGGTTTTTGTGTGACGGAAACAAGGATGTGAGTGGGTGTGTGCCTGCCAGGCTGTGGTGTATGACTACAACTAGTGATCATGCCAAGCTAGTCAGCTTGAAACCAACTACAAGCTGGTAAGAACCACCCAAGCATTGATGTGACAGTGGCCCAGGGGTGTGGCTGTGCTGTTGCCAGTTCAGGTATGCCTGTACAAGGTTTGAACGTGCCTTGGAGTACACAGCAGCTCAGTGGCTGGATCAAGTTACCTCCTCTCCTGGTTCTGCTTTTGTCTTGCTTTGTTCTTCTAAGAATTCAGAAAATGCCTCCAATGTATACTCCCCAGCATAGGCCACCTCCTGAAAAAGAGTTTTAGGGTTAAGTATTTAACTCTGTACACAGAATTCTGGGAATAACAGCAAAATCAGATGGAGGATTACAGTTCTTTAGACTGACAAAACTCTAGACTTTTGTGCTCAGTTTAGAAAGCGAGGGCAGAGGCACTGCAGGTTCCGATGTCACGTAAACCTCAAGTGTCAAGAAAAAATAGATGTATATGCCTGAGAAGAAAAGGATTTGTATAAAAACCATATCCATTATTGTATAGTTCCAGTTTGGGATACTGCCAGCTACTGACATCAGTGTCTTTTTTGTGTTCAACAATACACATTTGCAAGGTATTTTGAAGAGAAGAGTCTATTAAATGTCCAATTGTGATACCCAAAGCTGTCTAAAAATTTTGATGAAAATTCACGTACTGAAATAGTTTTGAAATACACAGTCCAGAAGTACCAGCTGTTGCACAGCTTGAATGAAAAGGATGAAGATGAGCAGTGACAATTATTTTCTTATGCTTCACCTTAAATTGGGGATTTACTGAGGATTTTCTTGTGAGGAAATTTAATGAAAGAAGTAGTTTCAGTTTAGAGCTTTAAAATTCTCTGAGTGGTTCTAGGCACTGTATTGTATTTTAAAGATTACCCCCATCCCCCCAAACCTTTGCTCTCTGGAAGTGTAAAAGGGGTTTGCACAAGTCTTTTAACAAAACGTTGTAGAAGCTCGTGTACGTGACATTGGGAATTGTCTGCTATTACCTCCTTTGAGTTAAGCTCTCTTACTCCCACTGAAACCAATAATGCTTTGTTACTTTATAGTAGTTAGTCTTATACCTGATTTGAGTTCAAACGGCTGTCGACAAACCTCCAGTCTCTACTATTTGCTAAAAGTGTACACTTTTGGTATACTAAAAGTTTGGTATTCCCAATCAGTAAAGTATTATCTTAGGATAAAAAAGATATATATTTTATGCTTGAAAATTTCAGTTTCTTGAGAAAGATTATTTTATTTTTCCAGAGGCAATTAATATTCTCAGATGATTTTTATTGATTCTGATGATGGCTGGAACAGCAATTTCTCAGAGCCTGAAGACCTGTAAAGCCAGAGAAGCAGCTGATTCCTGGGCTGGTTACTGAGGAAATGTTTCAACAATTCTCGTTAGAGTAATCAATGCATAAGAGTATATGAATGTTATTTTTCTCACTTAACCCATAGAAACAAATAGATTCATCTTAAATCCATCTGAAAGACTGCATGTTTTTCTCTTAAATTTGGAGTGGATGATGCAGTGGATGAGTTGTTCATCAGTTTCACAGATGGAGCTCAGATGATGCCTCTTCACTTCCCTCCTCAATGTAAGTCATCAGTTTCACTCTCATTTCTTCAGCCCCAGCTATAACTGTTCCTCAGCCCAGAAACACTTGGATGGAGCTTTGGAAAACTGGGCACATGCTTAAACATCCAGCTGTAGATCTAGGTCTCTGGGCTCATCCAACTCCACTTAACTCCAGTTAAGCTGAAGTGGTTCCTGATTTAAAAATACCATCACACATCTGGTTTTGCATCCACTGGAAGTAAGAGGGTGACTTGTCTTTAACTTCACAAAAAGCTGAACCTGTTCTTAGACAAAAGAGTGGCAGTCCCCTGGAAAGAAGACAGTTCACAGCCTGCAGACGTAGCAGATACTTCCGTTCAGAGGAGCGTGGTATCTAATACAATCTCATCAGGTGGCTGCACAGTAATGTGCTCTGACAATGGCCCTCCCTTTATGGAGGTGTAAGGGTGTCCATGGTAAACTGACTTCTAGGAAACAGCTTTGGCTTCTGTTATGTTAGCCATATTTCCCTTGGTTTATTAGAAGCAGGTCCAGACTTCTTTACATGCATTTTGGTGTGGTTTCTAGAATCTGCTTTTCATGCATTTCCATGTGTTTTCTACAGTCTTCTCACAGTTATTCCATCTTCAGAGTTCCAGCTTCTGTGCTAGTGTTCAATCCATCCTTGGTTCTTAAACAATGGGAAGGACCAGTAGAGATAACTGCAAAGCTCATGTGTTTGTGTTTCTACCTCTAACAAAATACTGAAGGCTCAAAGAGACACTGTGTGAAAAACAGGTAGTTTTGTTGGACTGTATATATTTCCTGTTCCTCTTTTTCATCATTCTGAACATACCAGTTTCTCTTTGGCTCCAGGTCCCTTTTATTGCTCTTTTCTTGACCAGAACAAGGAAGTAGGGTTTGTGATTTTGGGGCAGTGCCTATACAATGAAAAACACAGTAGATGCTCAAGCTTTGACATTGTTGTGATATTTCAGTTGTATCCTATGCTTTGATTTTGGTTAATTTCTAGAGATGGAGAAGTGTATGTGGGAGAATTCCTGGTGTAACTGCTGGTTGGGTAGGAAATAACTGAAAATTGTTGCAGTGACTGTGTATTATTGGCTTGATTGTGTCTTGGATCATTTATGGTCATCTGTAGTGAGAAAAGATGTCTGTGGCTAGCTGTGCCATAAGAAAGAAGGTCAGAACAATTGGGGCTGCAAGACTGCAGACATCTACAGGGCACTTGCACTGCTGGTCAAGTACAAGTCATCTCTGCATTTGAGGGAACTAGTGTAAAAACATGGTGCACAGGGAAGAACTTGAGATTTCAAATACTCTTTAATTTCAGGGTATTTTTAAGTATGAAACAATCCCTTAATAGTTAAAGAAAGTTTTTACTGATTTTTTTTTTAGCAAACTGACATTTATTATGAGCACTTAATGGGTTTCTGCTTTTCTGCATGAAGACTAAACATTGTGTGAGTGTACAGGACTGCAGTTCAATTCATTAGAAGCTGTGCATGCACATCTGAGAAGAAAACCTCTCCTTCAAAGATTAAATGAGGACATGGGAAAATGTCTTAGAATTTAATTTAAGTTTAGTACTAAGAAGAAAAATGAAAAGCTTGGTAACGGCTTAATTTTGCTTCAGAGATATTTTCTTTTTAATTAGATAATCTACATAGATGGAGAATGTAGCTATTTAATATTTTTCTTTGCCACCTCTTTCAGTAGCATTTTCTGATTATTGTGTAACATAGCTGATTCATTAGGTAGCATATTGCAAAAATCATTGGCCTTGGCAACAAATATTTATTCCCAGTTGAGGCTCTGATACTGGAATGAAGTAAAATTACTGGCATAAGTATATAGAAGGAAGTTTTGGGATTTGAATTTTGTGAAGATGTAGAGGCTATAACAAGAGCAGTACCAGCATTTTAGAGACTATCATCATACCTGCTCTGGAAAGAATGAGTACGAGTAGTTCTGTGACAGTACATCTCTAGTCACGGTTTGAGGTAAAAAAACACTAGAAGATACCTAGAAGGTATCTTCATTAGAAGGTATCTGTAAATTCACTCCAAGATAAGACTGTTGCTAGAACCCAACAGGCAGATTGGAGGTTGTTCAACAGCAGAATATGAGGCTCTAAGGGCTTGTAGTCCAGGCCAGTAAATGATATGTGGGCTTTTGCCACAGCCTCTTACATAGAAGGAGGCAATAGAAGGCTTTCTCCTCCAATTCAGGTTCTTGACAGCAATGTCTACTCCACAACCAGTGCTGAGTAGATGAGGACCTAAGTTTGCTTAAAGGAGTCCTTTTTCATCATATACATGTGCACAAGCAAACACACCCCCCTTCCCCTGGTGTGCAGCTGTGTCTCCACATTCTGCTCTGAGAACTTCTCACCTGGTAGCCTGATCCAGCAGGGAAGAGTGTGAAGAACGGATAGCGATCTAATCCAACAGACAGGATGTCATTTGCTGTGACATCTATCTTCGCTATGATTATGTCTTTGTGACTTTTGTATTGCTCTCCTAGCTTATCCCAGATTGGCAGGAGTTTTCTGCAGTCGTGGGACCAAGGGGCATCTGCAAATTTAAAAACAAAAGTAGAAGGATACACTCTGACAGAAGAGCATGTGCTGGTACGATCACCGGGACCTATTTAGCCCTTTAAGAGAGCTTGGGATTTCAGTTGTGGTCAGTCTGCTTGAAACCCTTCACCTGTCATGACTTTCACATTTTTGTGTAGTGATAACTAGTTATTCACTAGTGTATTTCTGATAGGAGCACTGTTTAGATCTCCACAGCATTTTTTACTACTATAAACACACAACACTTGGACAACTTTGCTGGAGAGCTGTGCCAGATAACCAAAGCAGCTCGGGAAAGTCTTGCATCATTCCCATGATGAAGTTCTTGTCAGAAGCATAAAATACTTCATGCATACTAAAATTAACTCTGTTCATAAACCATGCTACATTTACCCTAAAAGGAGGAGTTTGAGGTATGGTGCTGTTTTGACTCTGAGCACTGTACCAATGCAGGATAGCAGAAAGACAAACTGCTGAGAACCCAGTATCCCCTTAAATAGCATAAAACACAGTTTCTGTCTTTCAGTTGGGAGAAAAATGCTCATACTCAGTTTATACAGATTAAAATTTCTGGGGCACTTTGCTGAATATAGTACATCCCATTTACAAGTCTTTCATTTCCAGAAGACTTGGTTCAATTCTTGCTTAGATCATTCAGTTTGTTCATGATACTGAAATGTAAAAATTACTGTGTGAGTGAAATGGCTGCAGCAACAAGGAGGATGGCAGGAGTGTACAGCCTTCGTGAATTTCTGGAATTCAGGGCAGTATAGCTAGTTGTCTCTATTTCTCTCAATGCTGCATGTTTGCTTTACTGACATAACTAAGGCACAAACTAAGCCCTGCTGGCTGTTTCAAGGATAGGGCTTTGGTTCCTTGCTGGAAAGGGTCATGTAGGAAAGCCACTTCCCTTGCAGACAAAGGAGAAAGAAAGTAGTTATGATTTGCTAAACAACAATTCCTCTCTGGGATTTAATCTTAGAGCATTGTAATGAGACAATTTCACTTAACTCTCCCTCTGCCCTTGGAGGACAGCCTGACTCGTGCTGAACAACATGCTGTAATGTTCCACTGTACAGCATGATGCTTTAGTGTCATGTTGTCTTTCAACACTGAGATTTGATATCACCTTGACAAATATTTACTGAAGGGATCCAGTGTTATTCAGTGCAACACTAAGTCAGCAAAGGTATCACAGCGTTTCCATAGATATGACACAGATTTTTTTTTTTCAAAGCTTTACACAAACAACAAAGATTCATTGAGCTCAGCTTCTGTAAAGTGCAAAGATTAGTTTGGTATTATAAGCATGTTAGTTTGGTATATGAGCATGAGGTTTTGTTTTTCCCTTCCAATTGATCATGTTAAAGCAGCTTAAAATCTGAATTCAATAATAACACTTACAAAACATAACAAACACAGTCCTGGTCTTATTGAAGACAATACTGTTGAAATTCTTCCCAACAAGCACTTTGACAGGCATCTTGTCCCAGTCTTCTGGAATTTCTTCACTAGGGAGGTGTAGCTAAGCACAGACAGAAACATTGCTGTAAAAGTGCAGGGAGCATTGAGAAACTATACTCCAGCTCAAGTTAATGTGAGACTGATGGAACATTACCTAATGTGCACTGTTATTATGTGATAATTTTTTTATGTCTTTATATCCTAGCCAGCCTTCACAGCTTCCCTTAAAAGGGAGCTGGGGTCTCTCACCCCTGCATAGTTTTTAGTTGGAATTAATTGTCCCTCTGTTGAACGTAGACTCCATTGTAGATTATCTAAAAACGATCCTTTGGAGCATGTTTATGTTCCTTGTCCTGAATTCTTGTTGCCCAGTGTTCAGAAGCTAGACTATTAAAAAGCTTAAATATTGCGGGTTCTCAAAAGTGATGTAAAACACACACAAGAAAGTGTGCATTGCTGCTTAAATCTCTGCCTTCACCAGCAATCACAGTCCCCATGACTCCTACAATTTACAGTACATTAGCTGGCAATTTCTCTTCTTTAACACCAGGGCACAGCAGCAGAAAGGCACATGTGCCCCATGGAAGCTGTCCCTGGTAGGACTGTGCCACTCGAGCAGATCTTGGCGGGCAAGAGGTGACATCCCCATTGCTTCTGTCCTTCTGTTCCCCTCCAGCACTGAAATCAAGATCTACTACTCGAATTTCTTAAATTCTGCCTGCTGTCAGACTGACTACTTCATCTTTTCACCCTGTAAATCACCCTGAAGAGCACTGAATATGCAAAACATTTTAATGTGTTTTTCACATGAGTGCGATGATGCCTCATTATGACAACAAATGCTGTATTTACCACTGGGAACAATCCCAGTTCATTCTGCTAACCTAGCTTAAAACAGATACCAAATCTTACTTGACTCTGCAACTGTCAATTTTCTATTTACTGGACTTTTCTCTAACCTTAAAATTTTTTGCAGTCATTGTTTGCATCTCTCCCAAATAAGGGAGTGAAATATCTCCATTAAAATATTGGGAAGATTGAGACATAGGGAGTTTTTAAACCATTAAAATAGAACAGTTGACATCAACTAAAATATTGAGCCATAAATGATTCTATCCAGTTTTTACAGTGAAGGACTGGAAAAGCTTGTAACTCACCCCAGTTGTTAAATACAGAGGAATGCTCTGTCAACAGCTGTAGATGAATGCATTAGGGTGACAGTAGATTAATAAACTGATGATCAGAACAGGACACTGTTTTAACTTAAAAAGGGGTGCTTTGCAAATTTGCTAGTGTTTTAGCTGGTGTAGTAGAGAGGTGTCTCATTAGTAATGGACATACCTTTGCTTTTCCATTTAGGTAGCTCTGGCAAAATTCTTTTAGGTTCTCCACAGTCACCTCATCTGCAGGCATTTTGTACTTTGCATCACTTGTCAGATTTAGGATTCTCACAGCAGGAACGTCAATGTCCCTGATGCGAAAATATTCAAAAACTCGTCCATTCCTGGCTTCATTAGTATCCACCAAAACAAACAGTATCTGATAATAAAGAGAGAGTCATGCACCAGCTTTGGTTTAGCCATTTTAGAGAAATGGAGCTTGGCAGTGGGGCAGGATCCAACCTTAAATGCAAGGAATTGTGCAGAACCATTTTTGTTCTCAGATCAAAAACCAGTGGCTCTGTGTACTTTATCATACCTTGATCCTAGTTAATAACAAATGCTAAAGCAGCCAAAAGTAATGGAGCTTTTCCCTCTGTCCTTTCATAGTCTTTCAGTAATTTCACATCTTTTAGTAATACTTCTAAATTACCACTCGAAGTGCTTATTGCTCTTCTTCATAAATCTTAAATAGGACAGAAGAGCTGAAACACCTGTAATACGTATGTCTTTACCAGCATGTGATATTTTATTACAAGATGACTTACCATTCTTCTGTGTCTCATTTACTTAGAGCAGGAGTAGCACCACAGTGATTGACAATGGAAAACTGAAATACTTGTGTGTATGACTCCCTGTAACTGTCTATATACATGCAAACACATGTCTATATACATGCAAACACATGTCTATATACATGCAAACACATGTCTATATACATGCAAACACATGTCTATATACATGCTGCAAGCAAGGCTAAGCAGATACCTTGCAATATTCCTCAGGTTTTGTAGCTGGCTCCAGCCCTTGATTCAGGCATAAGTCTGAGATTCTCATGACATTTCCTGACAGTGCCAGAAATGGCCAGAACCTTGCTATCTTTGGTTGGAAGTTGCTCTTAGAAAGTTCTATTTGTAAAATCAGGAACAGGTTAATTTGGAGCAGCTGGAATTAGTGCTCCTTTGTGTCATCTTTGTGTTTTAAAGAATCATTTTTCTAAGTGAAGTCTATTTTTCAGCTTGTCCTTAACAAATTCAAATAATAGTGAAATAGTTTTTAAATGGTTTGGTAGGCTTAGAGAATGGACTGATAGCAGTGTTCTTTTACCAGTAATGTTGGTGAGTGTTTTTCCACTGGTCTTTTGTCATTGGTATTTATAAAGCTGGATTCAACATTACAAACCTTTCCTCTAAATTCTGCTGCAGCAGACTTGTAATTTTCATAAATCACATTGAACGTGTCTGAGTTCATTGGGGTGAACAGCAGGATGTGATTTTCTACAGGGACATCAAAAATCTTCACAGATGTCTGGAAAACAAAAGACTCAACATCTGTTCCACTCTTTGTAAGCAGAACAGTGAATCACAAGCTCAGTGTATCACTCAGTTCTGTTATTGCAAATTTTACTTTTTAAGACTCAGTTCTCAATAATTTCCATTAACTGTTGGATTTTTTTTCATTGTTTTAAAGAACATAAAGTGAGAAGAATCAGCAACTGCTGAGTGTTTTTTTCTCTTCCAGGAAAAATCTCATAATTATTCATAGATTTTTACAGTCAGAAAGGACTGTGATCTTCTAGTCTGACCTCCAGTATTACACACATTGAAGAACTAGTGCTGAAAATAAAAGGCAGTGATACTCAGGGAGGCCCAACTGTAGGAGCTTGATCTGGCTGAAGACATCCTTCACTTCTAGGTGGCATCAGCTGCTTGTGTCTCCTTCCCTGCACAGAGCTGCCCTTTTTCTTATGCTACCCCATGATCAGAGGCAATGGGGTGACCCTCATGGCAGCAGGTATTCCCATGTATTTCCCTTCCTACCTGCACTAGCAACAATTATTGCTGGTTTCTTTTGTCCTTGTCTCGGCCTAGAGCACCTCACTGCTGCATTGGAGCAGAATGGCTGGAGCCAGGACTAGGGACTGACCTTCCAACCTCCCATCCCACCTAGATGCTGTAGAAGCAGCCCAGGCCTTTGTGTTGGCTGCACAGGAGGAAGGTGTTTTTATGCTCAGAGGATGCAAACCATCGTTCAACCAGCCACTCCTCACCTCCTCTACAAAACAACATCTTGCCAGAGGGAAGCACTGTTTGGCCTGGGTTAGACCGAGAGCTATGTGTTTGGTTCTGCTGGTGTTTCTAGATGTGTTTAGGCCTGGTCTTAAACAAGCAAACAAAATTCTCAGTCACTAAGGAGCAGAAGAGCTCCCTAAGTCTATTTTTGCATGGGTTCCTGTCTTTCTCCTGTGGATTTTGCTAATATAGTGAGATGCACATACCTCAATATTATATTCAGTGACTAAATCCAAGGTAAAGGTTTTGATTAGCCTCGTTAGACTCAGTTTATCTTGTCTGCCGTCTTCAAGCACTTCATGGTGCACAGGTTTTCCCTGGACAAATAGTGAACTTCGTGAGGTTGTTTGCCTTATCAACTAAATGATAGTCTTTAAAAGTAAGAGTTTTATAATTCTCACCAACTTAAACTCCATAACTTATAAAATAAATGTCACAGGTAGATAACTGATAGAGATAATAGATAAGATTCAAGGTAGGTGTGATGGTTTTAATTTGTTCAGTAATCTTTACATACTGAAAGATCTTTTCTACATCTGTACACATCATCTGTGACATACAGTCACTCAAGAAATCCTTGGTCTGACTACTTCCTAGCCTAAAAATTGGTGCTACGCTGTATAGTTTTGTTTTTGCTCTTGGCCACTTCTTCTGTTGTGGATTGGAAGATGGTTTCTGGTCAAAAGCAACACACAGAAAAAGAGGTGAACAGAAAAAGAGGTGAATGTCTGCAAATCTCACTGAACCTGGCAGCACATGTTGATTAGAATGCAGGTTGGAAAGTAAAGCTATTATATCCAAATCCTTAAGCATAAATTAGGAGCCTGAATGTAGGCAGGCTATGATTGAAAATATCAGTTGTCCAAAGGTTGCTGGTTTTGTCTCTCTTGTCTGTAAATGCGTTATTTTTTGTGTTAAGCTGTTCTAATTTCAACTAGGAAATTATTTAACCTGAAAATTTCCCAACTGCCTTTCCATAGCCCAAAGCTGTCATGACACCTTCCTTGCTAGGCTTTTGTACTCCTACCTTCTTAAACACAACAATAGTGTTCTTCTGGATGCCATAGTTAGCACAGACGTCCTCACTGGCTGTCATCCCAAAAGGCATCTCTGGCACATCTCTTGCTGTCTCACAGAAAACTTCCACACTGTCATTGTGATGTTCCTAGTCCCAGAAAGAGTATTTATTAAGATTGTGTCCTGCAACCTGCTAAAATGTGTAGAAGTGAGATCTGCAGGTGAGGTGAGTCACTAAAGGCTGTGAGGTAGAGAGGAGAGTAAAGTGGGTATAGCTTGCCATTACTACCTCCAAGGGGAGATCTTCATCCTAGGAGAGATGCTAGGGATGCTGTGACTCGGCTGGTGTGTTCACCTTTCCAGCTGCTGTCAACTGGCTGGGTCAGTAGGGATGGTGTGTGGTACCCTATGTCCTTCCTTCCTTCCCGAATCTCATCCACCCTGCACTCCCCTGGCACTTCCAGACTCTGCAAAGCCTTCTGCAGGTGAGGAGGGATCATGCCACCAGCTGCTCCCCTTTCACAGCATGTGCACAGCTGGCAGGATGTGATGGATTAGAGAGGAGGGCTCTCTGCTTGGAAGAGGGCCTGACTGATGTGTTTGGGGCTTTGACTGAGTGCTCTTCAAGGCAGGGACCTTGACTCCAACATCTGTCAAATAGTCACTGTGCTGTCCACCCTCAAACTAATAGTAAATAAGCATGATGAAAGGCAACAGCATTTCCAGACTTGATTTAATCAGATAATTATTTCATGCTAGATGAATAGTAATTTATATGCTGAGACCTTCCAACAGATCCTGGCACTCATATTTGCGAGCAATCTGTGACTAATAGAAGGCCAAATACAGCTTTTTATTTGCTTGGACACTGTTTTGTTGTCTTCCACCCATTAGATTTCTGACATGCCCTAGCTCATGTTCGTTGATTGTCATTTCAGCCCCCAAGTGGAATCAGTGTCCTGTCAAACACATCTGCAGGCAATATCTGCTATCAGTATGGTTCAGGCATCACTCTCTGGCATCACTGTGATAGCAAGGGCTTCTCAATCTGACCCAGTACAGGAAAACTGCTTTCCTTCCTAAGCGGCTGCAAGCAGATTGCTGCAAAGCAAAATTCTGGGCACTCTGAGCATTTTCACAGTTTGTCCTATTATGCTGTATGTGTTCACCAGCTTTGTTACTGTGGGGTATTTTGGTTATGAATCCTGTTTTACATATCCATTAAACTTGGACTATCTACTGTAGCCGGCACATTTAGGACATTATCAGTTCCATTGTGAGTCCTGACACTATGCTTTTACCTGGGCAGATACCAGAATAAAAGTCCCTTTAGCTAGAGAAAATCCTTGATTGGATGTTTCAGATATTAAAGATTTCAAGGACACATTGAAAAACCAAGAAAAAATTATTCCTATTTTACTGACTTTCGATAGCATGTCTGTTGACTATTGTTCACAAGCACTCAGCCCCAATTCCTAAGGACCTTATTCTGCTCTGGAAACTGGTAGAATTTGCTTGAGAAAGGACTACAGGTGTTGGATCATATCCAGTGGTAATATTTTATGATTTTATCTCCATGCAGATTCCATCCTCTTTTCATCAGCCACCAAATTTGGGATGGTTTGGCAGAATCTCTTTCTCTGAGGATACAGGAAAGACTCCTGTGACCAGCCAGGGCTGTGCAAACAGTACTGCAGCATCATGCTCTCAGAATCTGTTCTCAGGGTCTCTGTGCTGGGGTATTGATTAAGGAAACGTGCTGTCATGTGAGATTTTCTTGTCCCTGCCTGGGCTGCTTGTCTAGAAGTGTAAAAAAGAAGATAGAAATAGTTAAATTAAAAAAAAAAAAAAGTAGAGAAAGCTGAGGGCCTGGGTTTTTTAGGTGATTGCTAGATCTTTTGGATATGTGGGATTTGGTGGTGATAGCAAGCAGTATATCCCAAAGCTGGAACAGAAACCAGCCTTTTGAGTTTTCCAGTGACTTACCCTAAAGAAGCCGATCACTGCCAGATCATCAGCTTTTATGATGGCTTCAGCCTGATCAGTAGAGTTGATTAAAACAGTGCTGGGTCCTGTTCTTCTTTTCACCCATGTAATAAAGGCTGAGGCTTGTCTGACTCCTGTGGACAGAAAAGAGAGCTAAAATGCCCGTCAAAATGAACAACAGAATTTTCTGTGCAATCAGGATAGAGGCAGCGAAGGTGCAGAGAGCTGCTGAATACAAATGGACTCGGGCTCCCTAGGACTGAGGTTAAACTGATTCTGAGTGGGCTTGGGGCATCCAAATTCAATCTCAGGTTCTAGTCACTGTTTAAACTATTGCTTACTCTGGAAGATCAATGGTGGGTCAGTACTGTGTTTTCTGGGACCTCTGCAAATGGTAGTAAGTCCAGTGAAATGCTTAATCACATATGGAGAACAGAGATGAGGAAATTCGGACAAGTACAAAACCTGTCCTGCAAGATTTCATGTGTCCCAAAATCACAGTTAAGTTATAAAGCACTATCGACCTGAGGTTTAATCCAAAATGACTTCAAACCAATTGCAGACTTTATTGAACTGTTTGTTCAATTAAATTAGGTGTCAAAATTGCTCTTTTGGTGCTGCAGGAGGGATCTGATAGGCACAGAGACATGTTAGAATTCCTCTGTGAGGCTGCAGCATCACTTCAGTTTAGACATAAAAAACAAAGCTGAAGTGTCAAAGTTGTCTTTGTATTCTGGATTGTTCCATCTTTTGGATTCCAAATTACTACTACCAGTTTTACTGAGATTCCAGTCAGTCTGTCTATTTGGTAGATTCTCAGGAGTTTTAGAACCTTGAGTATCTTAACAAATACATTTTCAAGCTATGAAGCTATGTTTTCAGAGGAATTGAGGCAACAAATTGAGGCTCAGGTGATTAAAACCTCAGCTGTAAAGTAGCCCTTTCATCTCTGTCTGTCATGACAGACAGCCTTGTTGGACCAGAGCAAGAGTCCAGCAAAGGGTTAATGAAAATCATACACGAGAAAGAAAAAGTCTGGATGCTGTGAAGTGCTAGAGTCAAGATATACAGAACAAGTGGATTATCAAAGATGCAAGTCCTGCTACTGTGCATTTTAGCAGTATGACAAGATCAAAATTGAGTCAGACCATTTTACTGCCATCAGTTTTACAGCAGGCAGCACTGCAACTAGTTTAAAGTGCTATTTTTTTTAAGGTGAAGCAGACAGACATCTGCTCTGGAGTGTACAGACTGCAGAGCAAAGCATAGAGCAGTATCTGGTGGTCACAAACTGCTTGATTTCTGCTGTCTAAATGCAGAATTGAGGTCTTGCAGTTTATGTCAGTGCTATAGCCATTTGGCATGTTTTCCATGTGCTTAATTTTTCTATTGAGTTGGTTTAAACAGGCTGTGTAGCTTGTTTCTACTGGCCAAATTCTGGCCTTGCAGTTGTAAGTGATGATTTTACAAAACCTAGAATTTGGCTTTCATGTTATGTCCATTGTCCAGGCAACCATTCAAAAATTCCATCTTTCATAAAATATTTTAATTAATTTATTGATTTAAGCAAGGTCTTCAGTTTCTTTTGTGTTATGAAGTATGTACCACATTCTGTATGAGAAGTCACTGGGCAGTCACTGCACTTTTCCAGTTGCCAAAGCACAATGGTTTAAAAGTCATACATGGTACATGGAGTTGTACTCATTATTGCACATAAGCATTTACCAGTCAACAAAATGTAATTTAAGTCACATTAATTTAAGTGTAATTTAAGTGGCATTCATGCTCTGAATGGTTGGTGTACAGAACACAACAGAAGAGAGTTTCCTAATTCTTGCATCTTTCTGGTAAGTCTGTCTGAAATAGCAGCTCTCTGCTGAAGGGCAGCTGTGCATGTTGTTACAATACTCTGTACTCACTGGTTCACATAAAAAAATTATTCAGGTTTACCAGTTTAAAAGAGGTTTTCTTGTCAATGCTATACATTTAACCAGAGACTGAAGGTAGAGGCTTTTGCTTTCAGGAATCAGCACCTCTAATAAAAGTTCAGTGTGGCACATCACGCTTTCAGTGGCATTTGTGCAGAAGCTGCTGTTTGCACAAGTCTAGATGGTGGGAACTTGGTAAGAAATTCAATAGCAAGGAGGAGCAAGTTACTAAAAATACTGAAGATCAGCTTTCAGCAGCAGCCACAGGGGGCTCAGCAGTTAAAGATATCTTAGCACTTGCCCGTGTGCAGGCTCAGAAGGAAAACTTTAAGTTCCTGGGTTTTGTTAGTTGCATTACACTTGTGACTCACCTGTATGTGCTAAGAGATGCTTGGGAAAGTCACACAACTTTTATCATCTCTGTAAAAATTCATCATTTTAGGGAAAAAACCCTTTCTTGTATATACTGTAAGTGAATGAAAATGTCTAATAAGGCCTGGATTTCTGGGATTGCTGAAGTCTGTCCTTGTCTTTGCTTAATAACTTTCTGCTAAAGTCTTCGAATTATTCCACGTTTTTTTTCTGAGCCACATATGAGCTCCCTCTGACGGTTAAATTCCAAAATCATTTTCCTTAGCTTAGAAAGCATGCCTGTATGTTAGGGAATCTAGTGAATTCACAATTCGTTGTTAGATGCACAGTGTTGCTCCAGCCCACTTCTGTAGGCACACTACCCATGGGAATTGCAATGGACCAGAAGGGCAAATGGAGCAGGTTTGGGACCAAATTCTTGTTTGGCAGAACTCATTAATGTTTATTGTAGTAAATTGGAGTAAGTTGTCTTGTTGAGGTGATTCTCTGTACTCAGTGGAAAAACACCAGTAATTAATTTGGCTGTGTGAACTTAACATAGAGAAGCATATTCATTTATGCACTTGGAAGATGAATTCAGATTCAAGTTCTTCTATTGGTACAGATGTAATTGTATACTTAAAACTGTGGGCAAAACCAGTTTGCTACCTTGCAATCCAAGCATCTATATTTTTCTTCTCAGCAGCATAATAGATAGGTACATGCTGTCATTACATATCATTATCTTATCAGTGCATGAGACAGTTTACCTTTGCAGTCTATGGGATCTTTTCTGCTGCCATTCACAAAAAATTTCACAGTAGGAAACGTTTGAATATTAAATTCTTTTCTCAAGTCATGTTGGTGTGTCACATCAATTTTGCCAAACTGGATTCTTGGAGCTTCTTTTTTAAGCTGTCGTGCAGCCTCAGCAAATTCTTCAGACAAATTCTGAGATGACTGAGATAAAGAAACATCTGGAAAAAGCCAATCAAAAACAAGTGGGTTACATAAGCCACAGGGTGAAGCTTTCCAGTGAAGGTTGTTGTGTCAAGTATTAGCTGGAGGGTTTGAATAAGGTCTTCTATGACTCAGAAATAAATGAGAGGTTATATTTACTTCTTTATATTAATTCTGGTTGTTCACCACTCTTCATGTCCTTGGACCAGTCACAGTGCACAACTAGTAACATTTCAATAGTCTTCTGTTGGGAAAATATGGCAAAGAATTAAAAGGTAGTTTGACTGACTATGGTGGGTATGAGTTAAAGGGAGGTCAAGGGTAGAGTTAGATATTACTTCCATTAGGACTCTCTGATAAGATCTCATTTTTGTAAGTACTTCACTGAGGCAAACCTTTGTAAAGCAGAAACTACTTTTCCAGATAAGATACAGAGGAGGGAAAAAGAGGAACAGAGCATGGTCTTTTAGAGACTGGCAATGTATTTCTGCCTGCTGTGCTGTGTGCCAGCCCTTCTCCAGCTCACATAGAAGCTGTGTGTTTGGAGAGTCATCCTAGTCTGGGTCCTGAAGATGCAAGTTATATTAAAATGAAAAAAAGACAAGAGAAGGAAATTAGTCACACATCATCTGCTCCACATTCAAAGTCAAATAAGAGGTGAAGGCCTGGAACTTTATAGTTTTGCAACTTCAGTTGAAAAAAAAATTAATATTTGTTAAAATTTAGATACCCTCTCTTGTTAAATGTCAGTTGTTACAAAGAGCAAAACTTTTTTCTCTAAATTCTGCGCAGAAAATTTTTAGTTTCTTCAGTATACTTTGCAAATAGGAACAGATGAAAAACATCCAGTTAATCTGTTTCATAAATTTGCATTTATTCTTTTGTGCATATATGAGTATGTTTGTGTATACACATGATCAGATATATACTTACACCAGTGCACACACAAATGCACCAAAGCACAAATCTGACAAAGCATCTGTATTTTTTTCTTTCACAAAATTACAGATGCACTTCTCTACAGCCTACCTGGTGAAGACATTGCCTAGTGTAGTTATAACCAAAAAGTAAATGTACATTTCTGTAAGAATTCTAATAAATTAAAGATAAAACCACTAATCTAGCTCAGTGCTGAGTTAGATTTCTTGCATGATTCATCATTATCCTTGCTCTGAATCCCAGCCATCAATCATTTTCTTCCACCTAGCTGTTACCAGAAGGAATGTAAAGATTAGCATCAAATAATGCTATTTTCTCAAAATATTAACATGATAGGCCCTTCTGTCACATATAAACTCATCTTGGCATAGGCTCACAGAACCCCATGCACTGGAACAGCTGCTGCAGCTGCTAACATGCCAGAAGGAGTTCTTGTTAGTAAAATAAAACTTAGTGTCTGTTCAGGGGACACTCAGATACTGTGGTAATGAAGAGAAGGTGATTCTCTAAATCAAGTAAATGAGCCTTAAGAAAACAGTCCAAAATAAACTATGTTCTAATTTCCAGGGAAATTAGTGTTTCACCAAATAAATTTATTATGATTTTTCAAAGAAATTTTATCCTAATTTTAATTTCCTTTTTCCAATTTATAAAAATGGTCTTATGAACCTTTTCCCAACAAGGTTGTAATGTGTTATCTCCTAGCACAAAAAAACCCCCAGTAATAACTCCCACTGTACCTTGATATGCTCTAGAAGTAACTGTAGAAAACCATGAACAAAGTTCTGACCTGCCCATATAAGAAATCACATGTCTACCCTATAAAGATACTGCTGCTTCTAGGGACACTGGGTTGAGCCTTTATGAAATATTTTTGCTTAAAATTATTGCAAAGATAGGTAGACTTTTAAATAAAACACGGGGCAGTTTGCTATGCAGTTTGAGAGTGCTGATACACAGTGACTGCAGGTGGCAGGGCTAGCACAGAACAGTGACTGGGCTTTCCAGGAGGGAGGATGTGTGCCTCTGGACAGAGTGCAGTTGGAATAAGGAGCAGGAAGCCACATAGCTAATCAGGATCCAGCACCTTCTGGCTAATTCCAAGTCGTGTTTTACACCAGAGGCAATTGCAGTATAATGATTTTTTCCTAATAACCTAAGATTGCACAGCTCCTTTTACCACAGATGGGAATTCAGAAGCTTAAGTGCTTTTTGCACAGTGAAATGAAAAGGGGCAGAAGAAATTGTGGGTGAAGTCCAGACACAGAAGCTGAAACTTCACAAATATACAATGAATATTAAGTTTTATGGACATTAGGCATTTATTTAGATTGTCTGGGGGGGTTTAGGATCCATTTTTCTCTGAAATATTTCAATTCCAAACAGGTATTTTAAGAATGGTCTCTTAGCACTGAATGACCTGAGTAATCAGAGTTGCAGGTAACTAGTAATGTAAGTGGCGTGTTTAGATAATGAGAGTTGGTGGAGTTAGTAGCTCCAGGCTGGAGCTGTGAAAAGTGCATGACTCCATCCTGTAAAAAGTAATCACTGCAGTCAGAAACCAGGAGAAATTCAAGTACCATTAACTGCAAGACACAAATTCAGTGAGTGAACACGCTTCTTCATCAGACAGATAAAGACTGTTTCCTTGACTACCCAGAAACCATGTGGAAACATCCATCATGCACCTTTCCCCTGCTTTCCTCAGTGATTAGAGTCCTCTTCAGCTTTCCATCAATTCCTTTTCATTCAGCTCATTCTCTGTTTGCCTCCCAGGTGCTTTATTTTTCAAGTCTCTTGAGTGTTGCAAGAAATCATCACTCCTTTTATTTGGACCCTTTTCTTGAGTTTTGTTTCGCTTCCTCTGGCTCAGATTTTTATTGACACCGATCACTTCAGGTACTGGGATGAGGAAGCAGCTGCTGAGGTTAATGTGGCATCACAGGCTCCGAACTTCAGGAGAGCTGAGCATCAGCAGAGTACAAGAGCAGAGACAAATGAGAGGCAACAGAGTTGGTGACAAGGTCACCAGGGAAGGCATGTGTGGGTGGTGGGACACCCATGTAAACCAGTGTGTCACAGCTGCCAAAAGGGAGAGGCCCTTCAAAGGCTGTCAGCTCAAGGACAGCATCATATCACAGTGGGAGAATGTCTCCATTATCAGTAGTTTTAGTTGTGTTGTAAATAAAAGCAAGGATAAATTAAGGACTGGAAAATTTAAAGTGGGAAGAGAACAAGAAATTTTGTATTTTGAGAAACATTTCCTCTTGAGTACATTGACAACCTGAGTAAGCTGCTACTTCTTTTACATAGTGCAGTTTACTGTCTAAAATATATTGAAATGTGGACATATAAAAATTTTGCTAATACATGAATGTCTTTAATGACCATAAAGCATTCTTGAAGTGAACATGCATGGAAGCACAATGAGTTCCTTTTCCTTTACCTAATTGCTAGTGGTCTCCAATCTCATTCTACTGTCTGTACGGATGGTTTAGCAATTGCTGCAGTCAATGTGGTTGTGCCTCTTGTCATGCTGGATACTGATTTCCTACCTGTTAATTTCTGACATGGTCACAAATTCATTTTAGCAGTCCCATTTCTCATCTTCTGTGTAGGCTGCTTTTACTGTTGTGCTACAGATATATAATTTTCTTTGTAGAAGACTCTTGAGATGAAGGATAGATTCATGTTTAACATATCAGAGTGGAAGGGTGTTAATCTTGCTGCAGCTGCAAACTTGCTTGTGTGACCTTGAATTCTCCCATTCTCTTCTACAGTGAGATACAGCCATAGTCTCCTGTGCTGACCTCTCTACTATTTACCTGATGTTTGCAGTTCATTTGAGATCTTCTGCTATGCAAACATTAAGGATTATTCTGTTTGGATCCTTATTCCAAGCATTCACTGTAATGTGTGTGAGACACCTACATGAGGGCCCCATGCTAGTCAGTAAGTCTGCAGTAGGAAACTACAACATCACCTAGTGACTCATGTACCTGTCCAGACATTTGTTTTCACTGTCCTGCACATTTTTATCTGCACAGTTTACAAGCAATTAAAGTGATTTTTTTCAGAAGATTTACTCCTAAAAGACTGACACAGATTTCTTACGAAGCCTAGAGGAATGAGGCATCCACATTCCACTGTCTTTCACAATGCACTAAGTTCCTGTGGGAAGCTTAGTTGTAAGAAATCACTGCTCTGGGTGTTGAACTCTTTGGATTCACTTCCTGTGGTGAGAAGACCACACCTGAATGCTGAAATCAGCACAGGAATGTGTATTCTTTGGATATTGGCTTTATAAATGAGCCGATCATCTAAGCTATACAATTGATTTAAGATCAGTCATGCCCCACCCTACTTTCTAGAAATCCTCCCTTTTATGAACTATTATATACATATATAGGCAGCAATCTCTTGGTTTTTTTCAATAACATCATCTTCAGCTTTTGTGCTTTACAAAGGAGGTGTTTGTCTTTCAGTGGAACCCTCATCTTGCCTATTAAATATCATTATCTCAGCATAGATTGCCAGTCACAGGTTGCAGGAATCCTGTGACTGACCCGGTGCCTCACTGGATGTACAAATGTTCTGCTAGAAAAGGTAAACATCACCTTTTCATAAAAGAGAGCACGCTTAGCACACAAAGCAGCAGGACAAGGTCTGCAGTACTTGTGTGCTCGTCCTTACATTATCCCCATGTTTATCCAGGAACTGAGAACTTTTCACTGGAAAGAACAGGAGGAGGCATTCTCAGAGATCTGTGGAACTAAGCATTCATGGGGATCTGTGCCTTTTCCTGGATTCTTCTGATAGGTGGCAGGAAGTGGTGTTAGCACATGCTCTGGAAGTAGTGCTTTTAGTGTTTGTGTTCATAAGTGTACAAAGTTTATTCTTCCTCTAACAAGCATATTTATTAGAGTCCTTGGGATTTTTTTTGTGTTTATTTTTTTGTTTCTGCAGTGAAAGTCAACATGGATTTACATTCAGCCAGTGTATAGCGTAAATAGTGAAATGCAGACAAAACAGACCTAAAATCTCCCTTCTGCTGGTAACAAGTGCTCTGTATTCCCTGTGCTAAGGGCCATTTGTGTGAAATTCAGATCACGTGTACTGGGAGATGCCACAGACTGCAGAAGAAGAGCACTTTCAATTGAGTGCTGAGATTACATGCTCCCAGCACATGCAGGGCACATAACTCAGCTGGGCAGGCAGCAGGGTTTGCATCCAAGAGGCAACATTGCTGTGTGATGCTTGCATCTTTTCCAGACATGTCTTGTTCCACCACAAGGGGATGAGGGCAGAAGAGTGCTGGATTTCTGGGCCAATGACTTGTTTCCACACTGGGGACTTGCCCTGTGAACTTTGCCCAGCTCCAGAGGGTACCCTTACACTGCTTGGCACAAAATCAGTGTGTATTTATAGTAAACCTTTCCTGAAGGAAGGCAGACCTGGGACACTGCGGGGGTGGAACTGTCAGGCATTAAGAGGATTTGGGGGTCGCTGGGCAGAAGACATCAAAACAGCCTTCACCTGATAAATATTGTTGGACTGGTAAGTAAATAATATTATGCAATAGGGAAAGTGTTGGGGGTTTCTTCTAATTGACAAATCTAAGGCAGGGTGTTGAATCAAAACATGGAGCTCAAATTTTAACCTGTGTTGGTACCAACACCAGAACAAATACCATATTCTGGGAAGCCTGGGATTCCTTCCCATTCTTTGACTATGTCTTTATGATTCAGAGTGAGTCAAGAAGAGAAAGATCTCAGGTCTTGCATTCATTCTGAATTTCTGAAGCTAATTCCTGGCAGCCTCACATATTTCCTGTGTGATCTGGGCAATATTGCTTTCTCTCACATTATCTAAGTTTGCTTAATAGTTCACATAGATTGTTTATTTAGATAGCCTGTTTTAAAGAGTAGGATGTAAAATATTAGGGTTTATGGCTTCTCTGTGCAGGTGCACATGTATGTCCCATCTTTAGTCTCTTTGTGCTGTGGCAGTGAAGTGATTACAGCAAATGAATCAGCTTGTTCAGCATTGTGGAGTCATGTTTCTTACTTCCTGGGGCATTGCCTCACTGCAAGATAGTTTTTCACTGCCCCAGAGGCTGTTTAGTGGGATGTCTCCAAAGAGAGCTACAGAGATTGAGGCCAGCAATTTCCAGATAATGTATCTGGGCTACAGAGCTCATCACTCTCATGAGTGATTCCATAATCAGTTGCAGGGACTGTATGTTTTATGTTTTGTGGGAGAAAGGCAATCCATAAGTTTTCAGTAAGTCCCTCAGATAGACATGTTGGCCTTTAATCCAAACCAGAAATCTGTGAAGATCACTCAAGCAAGGTGTGGCTGGGGAGCAGTGTTTCTGGTGGGTTTTGGAAGATGCAGTGGGGAATGGAAGAGTGTGTTTGTCCTTCTCTTCTGAAGAACCAGTTATGAGGGTGGTGGGATATCAGAGAGGTCCAAGACTCTGCTCTGAAGTAGGGGGAAGAAAGTCTGATTTAGATCTCCACACACTCTAAGTGGAGAGTCCCTCGGCTACTGTGTTCCATGTTCTTTCTTCATCTCCTGTCTCTTTATGAATTTTTTCCCATGTCTAATTTCTGTTGGTATTAGGTTGCAGCCCTGAAATGTGTTGCAATATCTCATTTTTGATAATCTCTGCCAGTACTAAGGTTTGGCTGCAAACTCTTGGCTAGAAAATCTTCTCTAACCTGGACATTTAGATTCTGTATTTTGAATCAGCTCTTACAAACCTGAGAATAGAGAATGACTAAGGTTTTCCTGTTATATTATTTTTTCACCAAAATTATGCGTCTTCAGAAAGATAAAACAGTTTACAACTGCAGCCTGAATTTGGCAAATAACTTTAGACCCTCCACAACTAGTAAATAAAATCTTCCTAAATTTCAATATTTTCAATAGTGTTTAAAAGTTTAAACATTATGTTTTAAACAATTTTCCAATGTGGTCATTCTGAAAGTTTAAAAATATTTAAAATTTTGTAACATTGTTTCAGAATAAATTAAATGCTTGGTATGATCCAAACACATTTTTAGTTTCATTAATCTGTTAGTGTATTTTAGGTTTTGTTGTTGGAAAAATACAAGTGTTTTCATTTCAGACTGATCTACACTACATTATTACTATTTTTATTATCATCATCATTACCACCACCACCATCCAGATTTGATAGTGAGGCAAAAGAATGAATTAGATGCACTTCTGAAAAGTTTGGATATTGTCTTAATTTCAAATATCCCTTCCACATATGAAGCAGAATGAGGGTTTCCACTTGTGCCTGCTTCCAAAGGGGTGCTGGTTTGCAAGGTGTTTGTTTAATTTAAGGCTAAGTGGATGTGTGCACTGAGCTCAACGAGTGTGTCTCAGCAAAGCCAGGCACAAGCAGCAGGGACAAAGCTTTCACTGTTTTATACAATTGAAGTGTTTCTGCTACCAGCAAGCTGCTGGGAAATACAGCCCCATGTTTGTGGCATGGGAAATTATGCAGCAACTGAACTTTTAGATGGGTAACATCGTGAGAATACACCTTTTGGTTTTGCTTTTGTGAAGTACTTGATGGCCAGATCTTATAACAAAGTTAGGTACTCAAAAGCCCCCACTAGTTTTCTCTTCATGAGGAATGAACATGAACCTAATAAAAGAACCACAAACCTGACTTCACCTATTCAAGTGCTAATTTCAGGGAAACAATCCAATATAATGCAATTGCAGGCACCAAAATGTTGTAAAAGGATGTTTCCTGAAGCCCAAACACTCCCAGAGGAGAGAGGCTGTCCAACAAAAACCTCATTCAAAGTGCTGATGAAAATGTAAGAGGGAGAAAAGCTCTCTCTGATTATTTTTTGTTTGGGTTTTTTTAATATGTTTCACCCATCACTGCTGTGAAATGCATACTTGCAAAATTAGGCAGTGGAAGCAAAGAATGCCAACTCAACACTGTCTTGTGTAGCAGACTGGTATTTAACCATCCTAAAAAGGAATAAATTACTGTAGTTATGATCAGAAATAGATATATGGAGGAAAAAAAAACCCAACACAAACAAGGACTTCTGGGGGACAAAGCAATGGTAAAACAAGCATACTTGAGTGCCCCAGGACCAGTCACTCTCTGCAGAGACATCAGGGTAAGAGACAGTGGAAATTGATACTTACAGAACTTCACCAGGAGGTATTTGGTTTCCTTCAATGCTCTGTCAAAGTTGCTGGTTTTCAGCAAAAGGACATTGTTCTCCTTTTTTATTTTGGGCAGTTTGTCTTTCTTTAGCTTTGCTTCATTTGGGCTTATGCTGTCTGCTGCCAGGAAGCCCCTGAGAAACAATAATAGAAGAAGGAAAAACAGATGTGTCTTCATCTTGTCCTGCCTTCATCCAGATGCTGAGAAAGAAAGAAGCAAAAGTGCACTAAGCAGCAGGGTTTGCTGCTCATATGGCTGTGGCTGTATCAACCAAACCAAGAGGCTGATAAGGTTGATAAAGGAATCTACCACCAGTGGAGCCAACTGAACCTTTCCATGGCAAAATTAAAATAGTTAACTACTTCCCCATCTTTAGTGGTGTTTGGGGAAAAAAAAAGTATCTGTGGGGAAAGTTGGGTTTACTGTTTCTGTGAATAATCAGAACCCCGGGGGGAGCGTGGGAGAGCACAGGAGGAAACACTTGCCTGCAGAAGCAGCAGTCAATTCAGAGTGCACTTCTGTAATTAGACACCTGCTCTTGTCACTGTTCCACAGCACAGGACTGCAGACAAAACAGCAGATGAAGGACCTGGAACAGTATTTGAGGGCTTCTCCTCTGCCTAACGTTTGGTTGTCTCTTGCACCTATGGAGCTGCTTATTGCGGACCTGATTGAGAGTGTGCTGAAGTCAGGGAAAAACTCGTTGCTTTGCATATGTAGTTTTAATATCTGTATCTCTTCAGTGTCTTGTCTGTGAGGCTTCCCTCTCTGCTTAAGTGCCAAGTTGTAGCTCAAGTAGGATACTACTTTGTGGGTTAAACCATTGATTTTCAGTGGTAGCAAAATTCCATGCAACTATAATACCTGTGCAATAAACTGAAGGGACTAAACACACTATTTCATCCTTTTGGATATCTATCAAGTACGCCTGTGAACCATGAGGCCTCCCTAGCTAGTCTTTTCAGAACATATTAGAAAATAGCTTAGAAAAACATTGAGAAGGAACCATTTCCTAAGAAATTATTATTTATGTAAATATCTGTAATTGTAGCAGAAATATTTTTGACCCTTAAACGGTGCTGAAATTTGTGAACTGTACCCCCAAAGCTGTAGCCTCTCTAGAGGAGACCAGGTATTCTAGTGGTTGTTTCAGTGGCACAAAGGACAGAGCTGACTTGAGGACAGGTGGATCTGGATTAGTGGAACCAAATTGATAGTTAAAGAAATTTTTCCAGTAATGACTCTTCCTTCTTCTTGAAGAATAGTAAGTGCTGCTTTGCTGCTTCATGCCCTTAGCAGACTTTTTATCCAGGAGGGTATCACTAAGAGGAAGGACTCTTCATAATGGTGGCTAATGTAGTAGCCTCCATTTTCTGGAGGGTGAAGGATCTTGGGGGGCATATTGCTTCAATTTAGGTCATTTTCATGCCTGGTGTGAGTGGGACTGAGTTTCAAGCGAACTCTTTCCTAACAAAGGCTTTGGGTTGTAATGCACCTTGAGTTGTGTTCTATTAGTGCTTGTACAAGGTGCCTGATGAAATCAGAGGGAGCTGTGTATTCAGGCTGCTTGCAAGATAAGATCACACATAAACACAGATTCAGCAATCAGGTACTATAGGAGCAAAACAAAGAGCAGAAAGATAAGAGTCTCCCATTTGACTTTGTGGTCTCTTTCTCTTCATAACAAGCTCTTTTCCAAAGATGTCTTTCAAGTAACATATTAGTAACGTTAGGAAAGCCTCTTTCCAAACCACGGGTTAAAACCGATAAGGCCTGTTTGTTCTGAACAGTGTTGTAAGCTCAGAACACAGCCTAAGGCTCCCAGAGCATGGGTAGCATGACAGAACCATTTTCTTAGAGAGCTTTCCCCTGTCTGCCTCTGAAACAAATAGCAGTCAACTTAAATCCTTCCTGAAAGTCTCCTACCAGGAAATAGGCACCGTTTTGTAAATGGCTTCTAACCTCCATGTCCTGGAAGGAAACTGAAGTAAAAGGAGGATCATACAACAGTCCATCCTGTCAGGACAGATTTGCAGTGAGGAAACGAATGGGATTTTGCAGAACTGAACAGCAAATTGAAACTGGCAGAGTACAATGTTTTCTTCTAGACATAAAGTGGGTTGGCTCCTATTTTGTACGTTTTCAGCTCTGGCTCTTTCATGTTATGATTTACCAAATATGCCCTCTGCAGAAGTCACAGTGAGGAGTTTCAGCAGGAAACACTGGATACAGGATAAATACAATTCTTGGGCCTTCTGCTTTGTTACCACTCACACCCTGTAAATTGTGTGGTTGAGAGCAATTGACATGTGCTTCACATGTGAACACTTTCTGTTTCCCTGTTTCAACTCACAAATACAGTGATTTTAGAGTGATGCCAGTTACTATTGTGTATTGACGTAGAACACTGTAAGGTTTCACTACACCTCCAAGTGCAATATATAATGCAAAGGTGAAAATAACTTCTTAGTATCCCTGTGAGACAGGTAAATACTGTTGACTATTAAATAAGGAGAATGTTGTGGCACAAAAAGGTTTAAAAGCAAAGCCGACTCCAATGAATTGAGGAAAGATTCCCTTAGATATAATATATGGGTAGATTTTTAAGGACTTGTTTACACTCAAAACAATTTTATCAGAAGATTCAGCATCTGTGAGTGAAGATCCAGTTTTCATGACTTTAAAGGCTGGGCCTTAAATACCTTCAGTATCATCCAATCCATCTCTTCCGTATGTATCTGTATATTATGTTGGAAAGACAAGGAAAAACTGGAAGTATTGGCATTTCTTTGAGAGTTTCTTTTACAACATGTATCTTTTCCCAAGTTGCACAATTCAGCTGAAGTACAAAGCAAATGGAACTCTTTGGCATTTCACCTTTGCTCATCTACTGTTTATTTTGTTTTTGTTCTATGCCCTCAAAAAAAATAGAACTCATAAGGAAATAAATCAGATTCATCGGTTTATTGGTGCATAAATTCAGTGTGAATCGCCATCTAGTGCACATTTAAGGCATAGCATAATTACAGACACTTAAGGTGATAGTGTTCTCAAAATATTTAATAACTCATGGCATTTTATTTCTGTTAGTAGGCAAAGTAAAATATAAAATTTATAGGAAATAAAACAGATATTTATAAAAATATGGTGAGTAAACTTTTAGAGACAAGATATAACTATCATTAATCAGCTGACAAAGTAGAGAACAAAGATTCTAATGAAAAAGCAGTGCACAATCTCTGACAGATAAGGAAGAACATAAAATAATAGGGAAAACAAGTATGTGCACATACAAGCTATTTATTCAAGCTGGTTTGCATTAATTTATCCAACATGACAAACTAGACAATGTCCAATAACTGGCTGTTTTTAAATGTCTTTTCTTTCATTTCAGGTGACTGATTTCTTAGGTGTACACCTGATTTTTTCCCCCACTGTCTCATAAAACATCGTTTATCATGAGAACATTTATTAAATCACGGATTCCTC
>WEIV01029548.1:7458-41428 GCA_013390005.1 Calyptomena viridis | reverse complement strand
AATCAGTGCCCAATTTACACAGTTAAAAAAGATGATGGAAAAAGCAATGACCTCAGTGCTGAGAAGACAGTAGGAGAAAAGGGCTGTATTTGACTCATGTTATTTGCTGCAAAACAGAAGGATTGGTACACATAGCAAGGTGCTATGCTGTAAACATTCACTGTACACACTACGCAATCACTTTTCCATATAAAAAGTTGGGCAAGAAACTTACAGGAAAAAATTTTCATGGGCTGAGGAAAGCATCAGGAAGCTAGTTTTGCTTTTTCCTCTCTTGGTTAGGAAATTGTGCATTTATCTATATGTATCTACTGCTTTGCTTGAGGAAATGATAAATGCCAAAATTAATTTGTGCTTGCTTATTTATCAATGAGTTCCATAAATACTGCTGAAATGTAGGACTTACCAAAAATAATGAAGAGCCATCAGAGAGAAGGAACAGATCCCAAGTCATTAAGAGGTTTCATGTGTTAAGAAAAGAAAATCTCATTCTCTAGAAGTCCAGAGAAACATCTGCTACAACTATACCACGTAACTCATATTGAAATAAGGTGTATGGGAGGAAAAGGGATGAAACACGATCAGCCTTTAAACAACTCACAGTTCTCAGTAAATCTAGAGAATCAAAGCACATTTCAGAAATTAGCATATGGAAATCAATTTAAAAATGGATATTCCCTAATTCAGATATGAAAGCAGAGAAACATTCAAGTTCTTGGCTATGATTTATTAGTTGTCTTTGGCTTCTTCAACTACAAATTCAATCAGTGGATAATCTGAAAATATAAAAAACTAAAACTAACTTAAATATCAGTTTCCTAATATGTAAGCTTTGCAATTTGCCAAACAGACAATAAATTTTCAGCTCTGCTAAATGATAGAATTCTTGGCTTCAAATATGAACAACACTCAAGACTTTAGAAACTCACAGTTAATGCTTTTCTTTGGAATTCAGATCACTAAATACATACAACTTATTTTTTGAAATTTGTTGTATTTTCTTGTTGAAAAATACTACACCTGCTTAATTTTCTAAACAGACACACCACTATTTTTAACAATATGTGAACCTATTGTCACCACATTCTGATGCAGATATTATGCCACATTCTAGCCATGTACATGACAAGATTTATATTCCTACTCTGTTACATAGCACTTAGTGAAAACGTTGTAAAACTCAGTTAATGATTTAACAAGTAAAATGACAAATATAGGTTTGGAATATGGACAGCTTGAGCCAGTGCCCATTGACATGGCTTTATATGTAATATTTTTTTTACTCATTTATGATTCACTCTCCTTTTCATCCACATATTTGGAATATATTTGGATTTTTTTTTCTTATTCTTTTGTGTGCTATTGAAATTCTTCTACCTTATTTTCTTCCTTTTAATCAATATACATATTTGGGTGCTGACTAGCAATGACATTATGATATTAACTACAGACTTACTGACACAGCTAATAGGTAGAAAAATAGGATAGGAATTTATTTTTCAGCACTGGATGGCACCAGCTATGGACCACATTTCTAGTGGTTTTACTATTTGAAGGTTTTGACTGTTTAATTCAAGGCTGTGCAGGCTGCTTGGATGAACTTTAAAACTTCAGCAATAAACTGCAAACAGGATCAGGCCTAAAGCTGAAAGACCTGCAGCTCATTTTCAAGAATCAACTCAAGCAAAGATACCCTCAGGATAATATCAACATTAGAAGTCAACCACAGGTCAAAGAGGTATTAGAAATATACCTACAGAAAAATGGAAAACAAATCTCAGTTATTCAGCAAATTTCATATGCCGAAAGCACAAGAAATATGTTTTATGCTGCATCAGTCACCATTACCTACTGAGAAAAAGTAAAAAGTGGAAAACAGTTCTTTCTGCTTACACAAAATATTTTTTTCACTAATTTTGCTCCAACTCTCTTCCCATATAAGTTAATGGTAAAACTTCTACTTATCGTTATAACTCAATATAAACTCTGAAGAAATCCTTCAAAATAACATTTATTAAATAGTGGCGAACATGAAGATGTGAAAAAAAAAGGTAAAATCAAGTAATTAAGTATGACTGTTAGTCAAGGCAATATAAGAAAACAAACAACCCATCTTACCAGCAGATTGCAATAAATTACATACTTCTAAAGATAGGGCAGAGAATCAGAAGTAACCTGAACCACACTTCTAGTGCTAAATAAGCAAATTATTATGAAATTTCATACCTACATCCAAGCTCTACTGTCAAAAGTTACAGATCTACACATTTATAAAAGATGCGGGTATTCCATTTTATACGAGAAATAACACAGCTCATCTTATTGCAATGCACAGTGGTTCAGAAAACTTGACACTTCAGAGTTGCTATTAGCAAGTAAGACAGAAGTTATGTTGCTGAGGAACAATGAGGTATAGCAGAGAGATACATAAGTTATTACTTGAAAAAGGCAGATTTGAAGGTATTGTGACTGCAGGTAGAAAAAGGAAAATATTTTCAGCTGACAGTTCAGTGCAAGTACTATGATAAAAAGCTGGAAAAAAGTGGACCTCTAGCTAAATTTCCCAAGTAATTCTAATCAAAATCTATCACAGAGCTTTTCATCAGCAAATTACTTTAGCCAAACACAAAACCACAGATTATATTTCTAGGGAAAAATGACAGATCTTCCACTCTTTTCTCAATCACAAATATGAAGGAAGGTATTTCCAGTATTTCTGGAAGAGAAACAGATACTGCTCCATCAATATAAATGATTGTTCATATTTTCATATCCAGCAATGCATTACATTATTGTGCTCAGGATTTTGCAGTGTTGTAGAATTTTAAATGATATTTATAATTTAAACACTGACCAGTTTTATTATATATATTTATATAAATCATAAACATATAATACATTCCCTGAAAAAACTTGTTTTCTACATGAAATTGCTCATCTAATGATTCTACCCCAATTTTTTCAATTATTATTTTATTTTATTGAATTATAAAAATTATTTAGGCAGTTTTGATTCTAGAACATTGGCTACCTTGTTTTTTGAATTTCTAATCTACCTGTAATTAAAATAGCCCATAACTATGAGAAATAGTCTTCAATTGCACATGAATCTTTGAGAATCTGTACTTAGGACTTTTTCTAACCCTTTTTCTTACAATACATGCAATTTGGGACTCAGTGCCACGGGTTACTGTAGTAATACAGGGACAAACTGGAACAGGAGAGGTTAGATAACTTGTCCAAAAGAATTTGGAGCTCATGAAGGGCCAACAATTTATCTTTCATGAAATGAAAATAGCTATATATTTCTTAATTCTTTCCTGAAGCATTGACAGTGGCTCTTGGAGAGCCTGGCATTCACAGGAGGTGGTCTTCGCGTGTGTACCACTATAAAGGCCCCATGTTCTTTGATGTAGTCATAGAGTTGTCAGGTTTTATAAATGATTCCTAAACCTTACATTAGTTATTTCAGGGAAAATTATAAAGTATACTGCAAGTATATCACGGGATATGCATCCAGTTTCTCTTATAATCAACATATTCTGTTGCATCTTTTAAAACATGACATAAAACATACATCTGCACATTCATTTCCCTTGTCTTCCACAAATTTTCTTGCAGTAAATCAAGAAGTAACAGGCAAGAAGTCTCACATACTGAGACAAGATTATTTTACATTCTCCTTGTCCAAGGAGATGTAGCTCTTGTGACATTCCCTGTTCTACTACAGGGAAGTGAGAATGTGAAGGCACGAAAAGTGTCCAGACCCTAAAACATACTAAAATCAATTGTGGGAATACAGATCACTTTCAAAGATACATTATCAAAGATGTAATTTGTAGTTTAGCATTCCATCTACATCTAAGGCTGACACGATAAAATTGCCTAAAATTGCCATAACAATGAAGTTGTTGTCTGACATCACTGTACATATGTCCTCCATTCCATAAGGGAACTAAAAGGGCATACATTTATTGTAGATATGGCAATCTCTGGTGTATGGAAGCTATGGAATTAGACAAGAAGTCATTTGGCCAAATAGAACAAAGAAAGAAAACAGATCAAGTTTTAAGACTAGTGTGCAAGCAGATCTCAAAAGTCAACAGGATTAGTCTATGCCTTCATTCTCCAAACAGCATTTATAGTTTTTATAGCACTAGTTTTTATGTAGCACTAGTGAAACCAAACTATGCTCACTCCATGTTACCAGAAAAACTTCACAATATTTCAGCAAAAAAATACTGCATGTTTTTGTTATGTTCTGTCACATATAATGTCATGGCAGTAACTAAAGCTAATTTGAAAACTAAGAAGGTTTTTTTAATATTTGATGTCAAACTTGAAGGCATTCTTTGCCGTCCATGATTGAAGCAAATTCCTAATATCAAAACAAAATTTTCATTCCATGGAGAGCAACAGAATTTGACCTTTTGCTCTTAAACAAAGTTTCAAATATAGAATGTGTCATAAATGCATGCCCATTTGAGAAAAATGCCCATCAGAAAAATAAAAACAAAACAACAAACTGCTCCCAGAGATTCCTGGGAAGACTGCATTTCTTCTTGCTTTCATTTTTTTCAGGTTTGTTTTGGTTCTTTCAGGTTTTTTTGAGAGGAATTTGGAATGGTACAGCTCTCAGACTAGCCCTGTACTTGGTCCTTGGCTTAAACAAGCAAGAGAAAACAGTGTGCAGCAACAGTGAAGACAAGAGGTAGTGGTAATTGTTTTGAAGGAAGAGAGCAAGGAAATAGACATTAAGAAGAACTCAGAGATCACATTGGCTGAAGAACTTCAAGCACAAACAAAAGGGATAAACATTATTGCTAAGAACTTACGCCATACGGATACAGTTTTGAAACAATGGGGACTTAATGCACAGAGAGCAGCCAATTTCAGCAAGAAACCTGCAGGCCACACTCCTATGGCTCAAAAGTGTCATTAAATCCATAAATATTAGTGCTCCTATTTATATGTCCTGTGCAGAGAGCCATGCACCTTCTGAAATTAATAAGCAGTGTTTCAAACTACTCCAGCTTCCCCAGATTTAATCACTATTAAAACACCTATGATGGTTCCTCCACAAGGGACTTAATATTCTTTGATATTCTTATGTATAATTACTTCTTATAATCCGTGCATAGCTATTAAGTGATGTACTGCTAAACCTCCAGGTTTCAAATGAATAAATATTAGCCTAATGTGCTCAATCAATGCATAGAAATAACTTTAAGCACTTTTCCTGCAAGGGAAAATATTTACCATATATCATAGTTAGATTAGCTTGAGGCACTAAGCAGCTGATAGAGGAGGATTGAAAGCCTGAAAATCACTTTAAAAGTCCTTGCATTTCTATGAAGGACATCTTCAATAGAAAGGGAGAAAAGAAGCAGCGAGCTCTGTTACCTTGAGCTTCCTATAAAACAGAGTACTTAAGATCAGAACCATGTCAGATATTTGCTTCATGAGACACAAAATGATCCTTTCTATAGAGAAAAATCACTAGAGTATACAAAGAGCTTCTCGTCTTACCACTTTACTGAATTTTTCAACTTAAATGACTCCAGCAGCTCTGGAGTAGGTTGTTAATAAATAAACTTCCTCAACTGAAGTTTACACTGTAGCTGGGGTCATGCCTGGCTAGATATACAATTAATATGTTAGACTTCATTTTACAACTCTTAAACAACATAGCTTTTAACATTAATAATAATATTCAAAGAGTACCTTCAGTACTTCTCAGTCTGAAGATGAGGGCCAGGTGGAATAATTTCTACATAACTTAGAGAAACTGTAATACAGTATTCAAACTGAACTGTTGGATTTTTTTCCATATCCATATTGAGTAAATTAAAAAAGAAAATGCAAATAGCATTTTGCAGGTTCTTTCTATCCAGAGAAAAGTTTACTTTCTTCAAGAGTAAGGTTATAATCAAGATAACAGAAAGCATAGGTAAAACTGCGGGTATATGTAGATATAAAGCTAGAAAATTACACACTTTCTTTTTCCACTGCATAAAGGTAAAGCTTCCTTTATCAAACACATCACATGTAAATAATAGTCTTAAAATTTTTTATTACTCTTTTGGTTAATTGTCAAATTAATTCTTATTTCCTCACATGTACCAAATATGAGCTCATTTCCCAGATATAAGTGGACTAAAGACATAAGTTTCCACATTACAGGCTGTTCACTATCTGATTTGATTACTGTTCTTCCTTTCGTCATTTATTATCAAAGTTGAAGATTTTCTTACATGTGGCAACAAAAATAACGGAAATCACAAATTTTATTAAAATACTTTGTAATTCTGTTAAAACGCTTTTGCCACTGCTGTTTTTACTCTAGTACTCAAAACTTTAGCCACACATGGCCTAATATTTTAAATACTTCATTTTTAAAATTTTTTTCTTAATCATAGAACCACAGAATATGCTGAGTTGGAAGGGACCTGTCAAAATCATCAAGTCCAACTCCTGACCCTTCGCAGGACACCCAAAGAATCACACCGTGTGCCAAACATTTCTTGAACTCTGTCAGGATTGGTGGTATGACCACTTCTCTGGGAAGCCTGTTCCAGTGCCCAATCATCCCCTGGGTGAAGAACCTCTTTGCAATATCCAACCTAAAACTTCTCTGACACAACTTCGTGCCATTCTCTTGGGTCCTGTCACTGGTTATCACAGAGAAGAGATCAATCTCTTTCCCTCTGCTTCCCCTCACAAGAAAGTTGTAGACTGCAATGAGGTCTCCCCTCAGTCTCTTCTCCAGACTTAACAGACCAAGTGATGTCAGCCACTCCTCATACAGCTTCCCCTCAAGGCCCTTCAACATTTTTGTAGCTCTCGTTTGAACACTCTCTTAGAGCTTAACATCTTTCTTATATTGTGGTGCCTAAAACAGTCACAATATTCAAGGTGAGGCCTCACCAGTGCAGAGCAGATCAGGACAATCCCCTCCCTCGACCGGCTGGTGATGCTTTGCCCAATGCCCCCCCAGGACATGGTTGGCCCCCCTGGCTGCCAGGGCACTGCTGACTCACATTCAACTTGCCATCAACCAGGACCCCAGGTCCCTTTCCACAGTGCTGCTCTCTAGCTGCTCGTTTCCTAGTCTATACATACCACCAGGATTGCCCCGTTCCAGGTGCAGAATCCAACACTTTTCATTGTTAAACTGTTAATTATGGTTGGTGATTGCCTATTTCTCTGATTTGTTGAGGTCTCTCTGCAGGGCCTCTCTGCCCCTGAGGGAGTCAACAGCTCCTCCCAGTTTAGTGTAGTCGACAAACTTATAAGTAACCCTTTGAGTCTGTGCCCAAGTCATTAATGAAGACGCTGAAGAGAACTGGGCTGAGGATGGAGCCCTGTAGAACCCCACTAGTAACTGGATGCCAGTCTGACGTTACCTTCCTCCATTTGAATTATTCCTTCTAATACTGTACACAAGTGACCAGGTACAGGTAAAACACTAAAATACAAAATAATTTAAAATAAAATACTCATTGTTTGTCCTGCTTTTGAATTAGTTCACAGCTAAACTGTGAGCAATTAAACTTTAAAAATTATTTGTATTTCAGTTTCTTGAAAATAAATTGTATTTTTTAAAGGAGTATGTTGCAATCTTTTATGAAAGAAAAATGTGCTTTCTTGGAAGCTTTATTTAATTCAAATTCAATACTATTCTTCCAATAGACATAGTTTTTACAGAATTACATTAACAAAAATGAGCAATTACTTGAAAGCAGAGTGCAAGAGGGCAAAGCAAAATGATTTCAACCATGGTCTTGAAAAGAAAGTTTTATTAGCTTTTGAAAGGTACACAATGTGAGGACAGAATTATGTTCCTTTTAATGCAAACTCTTGTTTTAAAAATTATTTCTTATTTCACATACAATGGAATTGCTGTCACCTCTAGCAAATCAGGACATTTTTTCCTTTTCTTAGGTACTTTTCAGTGCTTTCTTAATGAATTTGATTACAGGCTAAAACCAGCAAGGACAGAAGTGACATGTTTCAGCCACCTTAACAAAGATACAGGATGAACACTAACTGTAAGAAAGGCTCCTTACATTACTATGGATCAGTATCAGAAATTGGAAGTTGGAGAAAGACAAAATCAGAGTTTTGGTTCCTTAGTTGAAACCAAAATCAACAAATGCCAATTTTCCAGCAGTTTCTGCCAAATCCTATTGTGATTCAATACTCCCTTCATTTTTCAGAATAAAATGGAAGGGTCATTTTAAGCCAGAATTTCAAACACAGATAACAAAATTTCCCTTCACTGGATCATGAGAGCTGGATTCACTATGTTTCCTGGAGGCATTCTTCATCTTTCATTAGCCAAGAAAATCTGTCCAACCCTGATGTCTGCCAGCTCGGTGAAGGAGCCAGCCAGTGACTGTAAGTAGACTAATTTCTTTTATTGAAGAAGACAGTTCTTGTTCAGAGCTGAAACACATTGGTTGACTGATGTAGGAAATTATTGGGATTCATGGCCATTACTTTTCTTGTTTGTTAATGGATACAAATCTTTATCCTCAAAGTTTTCTCACTCTGTTTTCTAATACAAGAGTTATATGATAAATATCTAACTTCGCTAACCTAAAGCATTGTTGAAGATGTTGAAGAGCAGAAGATGTACATGCACTGAGCTACACTATGTATATCTGTAAAAAAAAAGCAATAAAAATCCTTTAGAACAAAGGACATTTGTAGAATTAAAACTTCATTTAAGAACGGATCCAGCATACATCTGCTAAAACAGAACAGGACAGGAAACAGCTTCTGGTTAAATTAGTTTTCTTATGTTTTTCTGTGCTAGGTATATGACATTTATTTCACCTCCTCCTGCCCCATCTGTTATATTAGTTAGTTATTCTTCAAAGAGAAAAGAATCAGGTTATTTCACAGCTGTAATATTTGGAACAATGTATCTCTCGGAAGAAGAGGTTTTGCACAGAAGACAACATCGAATTTTCTTGACAAATACGGTTTAAATTCAGTTGATATGAACAAGAGCCTAGAAAAATGCTCACTACTCATGAGCTCACACTCTTCTCAGTGGGAACTGCTGGGTGCTGAGTGCTTTTGAAAAAAACCCTGTGTCTGTACTAGATGCCTGACTTGGAGCTGCAGCATTATGAAGCTATTTTTAAAGCCTGGCCCAATGTTATTTATTATTGTATTGTAAGACAGAATGATAAGATCCTTTGTCTGGGATTATGTACTATACTCTTTTACAGTACTATAAAGAATTATACAAACATGTAGCAAAGATAAAATGTGCATTCATGAATGTGGTTAACATAACCAATTAACATTACGCAAGTAAATGAGCTATTTGTTTGTTATTGCATTTCAAAAGAAATAATATTTGCATGCTCAATTGACTTCATACAAAAGGATATAATCTGCTGATTCCCAAATACATTGTGAAAAGAAGTGTGCATGTGAATTCAGTGGCTAATTGCACATGTAAACCCTATACTGGTTTAATTGTAATAGTTCCTTCTGCCTATAAAAGTGCACAAATTCAGTTTATGGATTCAAATAATCTGTTCTTGACAGGTGCCTATTAAATTGAATTTGACATTGCAAGATTTTAAGAACATTAAAAAAAAACTTGCAAAGTCTAGTTCTGTTACAAAAGTGACTCCATATGAATTCTATATTGCTCCACAACCAACTTATTCAGATTCTACTATCCATATTAGATTTTAGTTCTTCATGTATTATTGAAGCAAAGTATGAATGAACTACCTTATGTCCATTGGTTGTACTCAGAATTATTTAATAAAACCTAGCTATGGGCCTACAGTTGTGTTAGTCACTGAGAAAACAAAAATTTTTGCAGAGAGTACCATTGCACTCTTGTAGCTAAAACCTCAATTTTTGGCATAAAAGTATTTATTTATGTATCCCTAGAAATAATATCTCTGCAAAATCAGCATAACATAATAGGGAAGCGGGGAGCACTATTGAACATAAACATCTCTTTTGCAGTCTCACTATTTCAACAATCTAAGCACAGCTACTTCCTGATTAATCTTCAAATAACATAGAATAAAAAGAATTCTGTAAGGCTATGAATTTAGTTTTCCTTGCAGTAAGATGTATAAATGTTATGACCATGAATCTTCATAGAAAGAAACATGAAGATCAGAAAAGTCTGGAAGAGGAATCTTATGGAAAGGGCAAGAAGGAAATTGTATGAGGATGCTTACAACAGCAGCTACAATAAGCAAAAAGGCATTCAACCAACATTTATTTTCATATTGTAGGCTAACTATTGAATTTTCAGGGTTGATAGAGAAACTGTTCAGTTTAGTTGCCAACAAAGTATATTCAGTAGTACTCAAAGCACAATAAACACCACTCTGCAGTGCCATTGTTTCGTTCATCATTCAGAGTGCAAACATAGCATATAGGGTACTGCACAAACTCCACTTTTTTGGTACCACTTTTCATTATCACATTATCACATAGGCTACAAACACCTTAGTGATTACATGTGAATGAATCATAACACAAACTTTGGAAAGAGGCTACTAAATCAGTAATTCTGCACCTGGCACAACACATGACCTGCATATTGAGGGAACTGGCAGCTTTGTGATTTGTAAGCATAACATCATTATGCAGTGATGAACTAATAGCTGTGTTAGCTGCCACTGCCAGCTCTTTGGACAGATGAAGAGCCAGCAGTGCCATAGAATGCACATGTTAAAATCCTTGTTCCTGATGAATGCAGAAGTGCAAAGAGGAATTTGTTTTTCTGAGGCCTATGTCTAGAACATAACATATGAAAAAGCCTTTGAAATAACCCCATTACACCTGCATCTGCAAACCCCCCAAAATTCAAGAAATATTAGTCCTGTGTAGACCTTTCTCCTACATCCCTGAAGTCAATGTTCTTCTTTATCACTTGGCCAAAATAAAAATGATCCAAAGCATGTTCACATCATCACAGAAATAAAACCTTTCTCATTTTCACTAGTCCTCTGGGCAACAATGAGCCTTCAGGATTCAATAATTATCTTCTTTCCAACATGACTAATCAGGACTAAGTTTCTTTTCTTCTAGTCTACTTCAGCAAATTCACTGCTGCAATGAAAACCTGAGATTACAGAGGAAGACTCATAAATCCTTAATTCTCTGTAAACTCTGTAAAATTTACTGTGCTGAAGTACTGAGGAAATGTTTCCAAGGAAACCATAATGATAAGAGAAACCAACTTTTTTATATCTGATATCAAGTTCAAGAAGTGTCCTAAGGCTTGCAAACCTTTTCAACTGAATGTTGGTCAATTCCTGACTTCAAAGAAACTACAGAAAAGAAAATATTTTTTTTTCAGCTACAACTGGAAATACTAAGTATCAGACTCCTGATTGATTGAATTGCATGGGCATTCCACTATATTTTAGAACACAAGTAAACCTAACAACAGGATTTGGGAGTTAAGTAATACTGAATGGATGTAAATGAAAATTAAAATTAAGCCCAGATCTACCCTTTTGTGTGCATGTATCTGAACACATTGTTTAGTGATGCTAATTTCAGTGGAGCTGCTTCTGAGTTACTTTAGGAAGGTATCACATACAGATCCAACTTCAAATGAACTGCCGAGAAACAGTTTTGCAAAGGCTTATTACAGATGTTTTGTAATAGATCGTACATAAATTGATTAACCAAATTCCGTAACGCTCCCTCTTCATTGGCTTGTAGTCTTGATGAGCAACAGCATCTGGGAAATCAGCCACTGAGTTCTCACTTGGTCTGATAATTTTAAGCACTTAGCTGCAAACTTCATTTTAATTTCTTTCCCATACCTTTATTTCTTCTCCATTAGAGAAGACAGATATTTCAGAATTAAATATGCATTTGAATAAGGTCTAGAATCGGGAAGTCCACCTTCCTGGTCAGACTTAAATGCTTTTCTAGAGAAAAGGGCTTCCAGCTTCTCAGGGGAATGGTGAAAGTCTCTTCTGCGTGAGTTTACGAGGTGTCTTAGATAAAACAGACAAAACAGGTATGTTGTCCACATACCTTACACACATAGATAGCTTTGAAAATCCTGCCATGACAAGGAAAGAAGAAAGCAAATCAGGATCTACCAGAAAATAGAGAATTCAGAATTAAATAGACCAGGGCATTTCATAATTAGTAGCAATTTCACTGGTAAGGTTTCACATGGTATTTAGCATATTAAAGTGTGATCTGGGTTTCCTGTGGTGGATGGAAGAGATTAAGAACTAAAAAAGAGTAGGCAAGGAGAGATATTCAACTCTGTACAAAACCCTCCCCAAGTCCAATTTCTTTCATAAAGACCAACTTAAGTAGGATTCATGGTTTCAGTAAAATAATTGCTTTTGTATAAAATAAGCTATAAAGATACCAAGGACTTTACAGTAGACTATCAGGAACACTAGAAAGCAGGGATTTTATGCTGGACACTCTACTCACATTTAACATGCCTAAACGGTTCACTTGGCATTCACATGGAAGTTGTAGACAGGAAGCTGTCTACATGCCCAAGGCTTTGTTACAGAAAAGGAACTTTTGTGATTCATGGCACTATTTGGTCTATATTTTTTAGGACACTTACACCTCTCTGAAAACTAGAGAGAGTCCACACATACACATATATATGAATGGTAGATTCAGCATGCATTATTCTTTTCTTCTCTAATCATTTACACCAGTAACAACTACTTTAAAACATATTTCAGTAGTCCATTATCTAAAACCCCTCAATTTGACATGACCTTTAAATTGACTAGGCATTTAATTCAAACTGTATATACGCTTTAATTAAATATCAGCTAGGGACAATGATTAAGTGAATATCTGTCATTTTCAAACTGAAATACAGTTTTCCACTATTTGAATGGTCTATGTGTTTGTAGAGTTTGCTCTACTCCCCTCTTTTTTTACCATTCAAACAACAGTGTAATCAACGATGATAACAATAGCTATATAAACTTCAACAAAATCCTCTAAAACACTTTGGTTGGAAACATGGCTCCATTTGTAGCATCATGATTATATTTCATGCCTGAAAAAGCTATCTAAACAGCTAAACTTACTAGAGCCTGGCCAATATGAATGCATAGGTGGTTTCTTTTGAGACTCACAGAGATTAATATAGGTAAATAAGAATATTTAAAATAGATATCATGAAATGTTATTTTCTGTAAAGTGTAAGTTTATACGGGCTAGAAAAAACCTTGTCTGCAATTCATCATATCAATATTTTTGCCTTCTTTAGCAGCTAAGTATCTTTCCAGGAACTTTTTGGTGAAAAGCAGAATAGTATGCCTTTTCCAACTAGGATTTACTAAGTATGATCCTCACAAAAGAAAACTGAAAATGAATAGACTGGCTCAGATGGGAACAAAACCACAGGCTTTATTTGAAAGATATTTAGTTGAGAAGAAATAGTATTATGTGCTAATAATACTTATGAAAAGGAGAAATTGTGAGAAAAAATATGAGAAAACAGGAACTTCTGTGACCACACAGGCATGGCCCAAACCTTGAGATGGTAGCAGAGTTTACTTCTGAAATTTCTAAGTGTCTTCTAAAACATTATTGATCAAAATTGTATACATCTAGAGCCCGCTTTAAAATAAGTAACCAGAGAATTTAGAAATTAATCTCTGGATAGACAAAATTTCTATTTCTTTGAAAATAGTTCAGAGAAGTTCAGAAAAAATTTGATAAACTTATGCCTGTCAGGTGAGAAATATAAAGATCAAAAAGATTAATAGGCAGTTGTGGTGGACAAGGGATTCACGGACTCTTGCCTTGGTGGAAGAGAATCTGAATTGTTTTATTGTGACAAAGCATCAATTTTTATACTACAAAATGGTTTATATTTTCTAAGTGTTTATTCCTGTGAGACATCTATAACTCTAGTAATATGTCCTTCTAAGGTCAGGCTCAAACCAATCATATGAGGGTTAAAAGGTCCACAAGCTGTCCACGCGCCTTCTGGTCCAATCAGGGATCTGGCCACCTTGTGTTCATCTGAGTCCCCCAAACATGGTCAGCTTATGACTCCTGTCCAAGATGGAGACTTATGTTCAAATACTGGTTTCCTTTTCCATTGTCTCCATCAGCTACAAGCTGCCAACAGCTAGACATGTTTTGGTAAGCCATCCTATCGTAAACTGCCACAATTCTGTCATAGGCTGGTTTGCTTAAGCATTTTGTTAGTTTACCTTATCATGTATCCCTGCAGGCAGTGGTTTTGCTTTTGTTAAAAAAAAAAGCACGCGAGCGAGAGGAAGTGCTTCAGGAGTGCTATTTTAGTCTGCATGATTACCACTTGTGCCAAAGGTAGCAAGTGCTGAGTGGGATCAATAAAGAGTCCTTGACAGGTAAATACTGTTTCCACAAATTGTGCAGTTTACTTTACGAAAGGATAAAAGCACCGTGAAAGATTGCCAGTGTCTTCCAACAGTACTCCTTGGAAAGCCGAAGGATTACATGAGCAGTACTGCATAAAGCTACCTTTAAGCAATGACATGAAGAAATTAAAAAGGTTAGTAAAGGGATGGGTGCAGAACTCATCAAAGGAGAAATAAGTGTGACTATGTCTAACAGTGTTGCTAAAATAAGATAGTGATCATACAATTTTCCTTGTACAGAAGGAGATTTACTCGCATTAGCTAAACTACTAAACCATTCAGCAGCATGTAGGAGTAAATGCTTGACCAGTTTAGAAACATTCCTTCCTTTAGTTTCCATCAATTACACTAAATTCTTGAAATGGTCCATATATTTTACCTCTTTATGGTTTGAGGGGTTTTTTTGGTCATTTCAATGGTGAAGAAAAGGAAAGAAAACAAAGCAGAGTTTTATTTGTTAATGTTGTCAATGATTTTCTGCCACTTATTGCATAAAATAGCATGTCTTTATTCAATTTTAATCACAAAGGTTAAACATCCATACAAACAATTCCTCTTAAACCAATATGTGGAGTGAAAATGCATAAAAATGTCTGACTCCTTTGAGGAACATGACTTTCTACAAAAATAACATGAACTGTGATACTTTGGAACCAGGATGCTGGGACATAGTTGTGGTAGGAAACTGGCCTGGAAATAAGGATAGCTGTACTTTATGATGCAAGTCATTTCACCTCTCCATGCTTAAGTGGAAAGTGAGAATGGAAATACTATTTTTTCAAGACGAAAAAACAGAAAAAGCATTTTTGAATATTGTGCATAAAGTTTCGAAATTATGGGGTTATAATGATGCTTCTTGTAGAAAGTCTATTAAGTAATTGGGAATTGTTATATTCAACTGATTGATGTATTTGCAAATGACAAGGAACCTTGGTGTACATATAGCTTGCTATACCTTCCAAAAAACTTTATTCAGCTAACTATTTCAAGTCAAACACATTTTTGTTCTCTAGGAAAACATTCACCTTTCATTTTAAAGATGTCTGCGATGAAGAATCCATCATAACCCTTGATAATGTGATCCAATGTTTAACTGCCCTTCAATGTTAAAAATACTGTATTTTCTTGTCTTCAACACCACTGTCAGATAAAAATGAAAACCTTCTGCTACCAAAATTCTGTTTCTCAAATACGCAGCTTTACTCATTAAATCACGTATTAAGATTTTCAGAATTAAACTAAGCAGACTTGACCACTTATCCCTTTATACTTCATGAAACTATTTGTGATATCTACCTGTGACATCTAATATCCCTTCAGATGCAATTTATGGGACTCTTTACCGAACCCTCCACAGTATTCAACTTCTTCAAGCGTTAAATTCAGAACAGCAGAAACTCTGCAGAAACATTGCAGAAACTCTCATCACACTGACAGAAATGGGAGTAACAGCCATTTTTTCTTTATGTGGTATTCACCTGACTATATATGATCACATTACATACCACGTCATTGCACAGAGATCAGTGTCAGATTGATTATTTAATGTCACCCCCTGAATCTTTTTCAGACAGAATACATTAAAGGAATAGATTCCTTGTTTTCGTAAATATGATTCATGTCCCTTTCTCTAGATCTATTTCCCTAATGAAATGATTGCTTTTTCTTTTCTCAATTTGTCAGCTTACCAAGATTGTTTCACATCACTGATGCTTTCTCGCCTTTATTTAGTTACTCAGTCTATATTTTTCTTCAATTGCTTTTTTCATAAAAGTTAAATACAACCAAGAACATATTTCTCTGATATTTCACATTTCTTTTATAATCTAGCAGTTTGATTCCTCATTTGACATCTTTCACATAAATAAAAGACCATGGCATGTGCTTTGTGCTCTTCTAGCACATTAAGATCTGTTGTCTTAATAAACTGCCAAAAGGCTTTCATAAGCCTTTTATTTAAACATCATTAATTTTTTTTTAAAAAAGTAACCTCATGAAAATGATAAGTATTATATTTAAAACAGATTTTTCACAAGTAATTTTATTTGCTTTTAACATTATCCTTCTCTACATCTCCATTACGTCAGCCTGAAAGGAAAATCACTTGAATTTTCTGGTTTCTCCTTTCTTAAACAATTTCACACATTAGTTAGCTTCCTTCTCCCTTTAAAACTGTTCTCCAAATCCTCTTTTGTATGAACATTAAGAGTCTGCAAAGCTTCTCAGCTAGTTCAAGTAAAGCTGTGACATGAGGGGCTTCAGCTGTAATGCCTAACACCATTCCAAAAGAATAATGTCAAAAAATAAGAAAAATACTTCTGTTGTTTTGCTAAGTGGAGAATATTAGAAAAATTGAAAGGCAACTTTGCATTAGAAAATGACCTAGAACAAGAGTAGAAGTGTATTATAACACTTGTCTAGCAGAAGCTGATTAATCTTATTGGGAATCTCCAGAAAAACAGATTCAAAATGCTTGGACAGGAAGCCTTGGCAGGAAACCTAGATGTGCCAGGAAGTCTGTTTATTTACAGGCTTGTCACATCACTTCTGTCAGGCATGTCAGCCTGTAGTACAGAGAAACAGTGTCCTTCCCCAAAGTCTCCTTTAGTGAAGAAATCATAGTGGTTTAAGGAACAAGAGCCTATTTTTTAAGAAAAGCCATTAGCAAGCCTTTTAAAAGATGCTTCCTGCTCAAAATGAAGCACAGGCCAGAGGGTGGCTGCTCTTCTCCAAGCATTGCTGCTGTGGGGTCACCTGTGTCTTCCACAGCGCTTTGGGGTGTGAGTCAGCAGCAGGCTCTGATACCCAGTCTCACCTGTCTGAGGAACTGCTGTTAAGCCATTTCACACCACTGAAGTGATGTTGCATCCCAGACGTTATTCATGTAATTTTAAAAATAGCATATTGTAGGGATGAATCAGATTTAGCAGTGATAGAGCTCATTTAGGATTAAGTGTAACACTATATTCACCCTGTCCAAGCAAAACTTACGATTCTGTTCCTCTTTTAAGTCTTCCTACCTGCATTTTCTAAACTTCAATGCAATCACTCTTGCAGCTGCAATCTGAATCTATACCTCTGTTTTTGTCACACAGTATCATTTACTTGAGGCTTCCTACTTGGCAATTATCTATATAAAGCAGTAGCATCAGGTTTTTTTTTTTTTCAGCAAATACACTATGGCTGCGGTAGTTAACAAGTTTCCTTCCTTAGGCTTTGAGACCTCTTAATGCTACATATCTGTTGTGTTAACACGCTCTGAAGTGCAACAATTAATTACAGCTTGACTAAGATTGCAAAAAAGAGATATATTTTGGCACACTGTCCATGTCTCAAAAATGTGTTTAACTTGGAAATAAAAAAGAAGTATTTCTCAATATATTAACAGTCAAGGATGTCTTATTAATACAGCTTCAGATGACTAAATATCTTAGGGATGGCATTTTTTGGTTCATTTTTCTCTACATATTCAAAAATACTGAGGTAAGAAAAACATTCTCAATATGACAGATTCCTTAAATAAAAAAAAGTTAAGATTAGGTAGTAAAAACCGAACAACCACCTGAAATAACAGATAGAGACGATTCCTAAATCAATGGAAGATATATTGGCAACAATTATTTTCTAGATGAAAAGTCTGAGACTGATTTCTTAAATCATTAATATTTAATTACTTTGCATTAGCAAGGTCTTAGGCTGCTACTTCAAAATTACATTGGTTTGTAAGTTTTTACAAGAATCGCTGGTTTGACAGACAGTTGAAGGTATATTTTCAGCACTGTGCCTAGGAATTAATATTAATGGCATTTATGGAACAAAGTCCTTAAGCACCACTTTAAATATTACTCTGCTGAGTTACTAATTCAGTGTGATTGCATAGAGTAAATGAAAGGAGAATTTTGATCTACTAGTTTTATACTATGTGCTAAATATTTGTAATAGTTTGATTCTCTCCAATATAAAACAGAACAGTTGCACTACAGCCATGATTTGAAAAAAAAAATTCTATATTGAAGATTTATGTTGGAAAGCAAATTTCTTTGTACAGCAAATGAAAATAGTTAAATTCAACGGATTAGTATGACATGTATTAGTATGAAAAAATTGGACTTTTGGAGCATAGTTCTTAAGAAATGCTATCTAAAAAGGAACTGCACAAAGTTTAGGTCTTGGATCAAATTTTTTCCTATCTTTCAATAGTCTGATCCAAATATTTTGTCTTTGTCCCATCTCACTACCATTTTTAACAGATAAAATATCATTAACTTGATTAAATGCAGGATATAAAAATGATTACATATTGTATTCATTTGGTATCAGCCTATTAACATTTTAATTACATCTTAAATTTTATTTTTATTTTGATACATACTGATACATTGTTTTATTTAAAGGTGGAACCTTATTCATCCACAAAGAAAAAAGCTTTAAAAATAATGTTCAGTAAACCCCAAGTATACAGGACAACCTACTGCTGTGCCTCTTCTAAAACAGAATTTATAACTCTAAAGATTGCCTTCTATATATTCTTATCTCTTTTCCCTGTATGTTTTGACTTCTAGGAAAAAAAACAGAAACTAGAGAAAAATAAATATTAATAAAATCAAAAGTTAAACCACATCACAGAAATGCACTTCTTGTCATCAAGCATAAATATTTCCATCTGTAGGCAGCTATTCTAACAATTTATCATTCTAACTGAAATTTATCATGGTCTATCATGGAAGTGTTAAGGCTGTTAACATTCACAAAACCTGTTCTAGAACAGCAGCTTCCAATAGTTACAAAAGTTATGTTTTTAATCCTAAACAGACCTTTGGACAGTTTATACTCCTTTGGTTTTATGTCCACATAGTTCTTTTCATACTCTAATATTTATAATTTCTGCAACAGTTCTAGGCAGCAGTTACATTCCCTCACAGATCTTTATTTTTCTAGGTTAAAGGGACCAACTTCTTTTGGCTTGAGTCCCACTCTCCTTTCAACCTCAAAACATGTTGATTACATCAGATTTCCTAAACCAGCAACCAGAACAAGTAGTATGATGTGAGCACCTGCATATACTACCATGAAATGAAAAATTGTTCACAAACTTACACAACCTCTTACATTTTTTAAAATCTCTTTAGTATTTGACACTATAAATGTCTGTTACTGTATAAGCCTTCTGTATAAGCTAGTACATCTAGACATGTTAGCATCAGCTGTGAGAGCTGTGCTGGGATAACTGGCAGTCCATCCAGTTTCGGCAGAATGGTGCTGCACAGACTCAAAAAGGTTAAACAAAGTGTCTTCACTGCCCTGGGCTAAGAGCACATACAGGGCACGGATCACAGCTCAAGTGATGCCCCGCAATTCAAAGAACGAAAAGTAAAGCTGAAATTCTTCAAATTTTACCATGTTTTACCCTTTACTGCTAATTTCCTCTGAATTATTAAGCCAAACAGTAAAAAAGTCTGATGGAATGGCTAGCTTTATTGTTAACTGCTCAATTAAAGGCACTCAGAGTTCAGTAAGTCAGCAGAATTATCAGCCACACAGTGAAAATTGGTTTTGAATAGCTTGCTGCTGTTAAAATTTCTGGTAGATAATAGCACACTGAGACAAAGGCAGCACCTCTAGTCCTGTTCTAAAGTGGTAAACGAGAGTAAGCAATCCCCTAGGAATTAATGAAATTCTTTAGTCTGAAGTTTGGAAAACAGGTATACACTTTCTTAAATTTGTAATCTCATTCAGGCATATGGATATGTGTGGCCCTATCCTGCAGGCCACATTTCTCCTGAGCACGAGCAAAAGTCATGCTCTGACTGGATATGACCTTGTCCCCCTTGGTTGGACAAGGAGAACTCGGTCCCCAAGTCATTGGACAGCTAATGTAAACAATATAGTCTGATACATATTCCGAAACTGCGCAAGAAGAAGTAGCAGACATGTTGCAGACTTCTTAGAGAGCACACCCTCTGCCTGGCCAAGACACATCTGGCCGGGCAGTCTTGTGTCCAGGCAGTTTGCCTGGGAAGCTGTGGATGCAGAGTTTGCTCAGCAGGTATGTAGATTAGAAAAGCCTTTGCCAATGCTTAGATGCTTAAGCTTTCTCTGCATAGAAATTAGTGCTCTAATAGATAAATAAAGCCTTTGATAAAGCTTCATGGAGTCAGCCTTCTCGTCATTATGCCTCACAGATGATCCAGCACCCACATCTGGTGACCCGAGACATGGTTACAGATATGTGGGTGGCTAACTAGTGCTTTACAGAAGAATTGTTATTTACAAATATTTTTTGTAACAAATACATTAAAATGATGTTCCTGAATGTCATGCTTTGAACAATAATTTCACTGACAAAACAAATCCACTGCTCATAATAATGCCCCTGAAACCTTAGTAGTAAAGGCAAGAAAGACCTCTGATATGCCTTAGACATTCTGTTCTGAAGAGTTTTTTATCCTTTAGTCTTTTAAGTATCCCTTGAATTACATATATGTAAGTCCATGCATTCTCTTATGACCACACTTTTAGTTACGGCACTAATTTTCAGTCCTGAAATTGTTATATTTATACTGTATAGTCATGAATTCACTCTCTTTTTACTCTTACCATGCTCTGTATTGTGCTGATGTGTAAGATCTTGTCTAGAACACAGAGGATCTTTACACATAAATAATTATCCATGTAGCAGTTTCTCACTTGTACTTGCTTTATAAGAATGAGAAATAGAGGACAAAGACTGTGGTGTTACAAAAATAATTTTGCTGTCTCTTAAGCACTTCCTAAAATCAAATCTAATGAACTGTAAATTAAAAAAATGAAGCATAATTAATTGTATAATTCGACTTGAATCTTAACTCGTGTAAGAAAAAATTCAGCAGATCAAAAAACTTGTATGTTTTCATTCTTTGTTATTTGATATATCACTTGTGTAGTAAAATTAGTGTTCACCCCAAAACAGAACTACATTTCACCTATTAATACCAACACACAGCAAAGATTTGCAATTTTATGTTAGAGATGAAGGATGCATTTCCCTTGGAATTGTGCTTGTTTGGGCTGTTACTGTTGAAACACTGTAACTTCCCAATCAAGATACTTTTTTTAGAAGTCTGGCTATAGTTTATTTCTCTTTAATGAGATATATGTATTCCATTATTTCTTTTTTGTGTGTATACTTCACATGTAATATATGGAAACAACAAAGGCAAGTCACAGAATCACGGAATTAACAAGGTTGGAAAAGACCTTTGAGATCATCAAATCCAACCTATTACCTAACACTATCTCATCAACTAAACCACGGCACTAAGTGCCTCATCCAGTCTCTTTTCAAACACCTCCAAGGACAGTGACTCCACCACCTCCCTGGGCAGCCCATTCCAGCGGCCAATCATGCTTTCAGTGAAAATCGTTTTCTAACATAAAGCCTAAACTTTCCCTGGAGCAGCTTGAGACTGTGCCCTCTCGTTCTGTTCTGGTTGCCTGGAAGAAGAGACCAACCCCCACCTGGCTACAACCTCCTTTCAGGCAGTTGTAGAGAGTGATAAGGTCTCCCCTGAGCCTCCTCTTCTCCAGGCTGAACCACCCCAGTTCCTTCAGCCCCTCTTCACAGAGCTTGTGCTCCAGTCTCTTCACCAGCCTTGTTGCCCTTCTCTGGACACATCTGAGCATCTTAACATCCTTCTTAAACTGAGGGGCCCAGAACTAGACACAGTACTTGAGGTGCAGCCTCTCCAGTGCTGAATACAGGGGAAGAATCACTTCCCTGGTCCTGCTGGCCACACTGTTCCTGATACAGGCCAGGAAGCCATTGGCCTTCTTGGCCAGCTGGGCACACTGCTGGCTCATGTTAAGTTTCCTGTCAAACAGGACCCTCAGGTCCCCTTCTGCCTGGTTGCTCTCCAGCCACTATGTCCCAACCTATAGCTCTGCAGGGGGTTGTTGTGGCCAAAGTGACAAAACTGGCATTTAGACTTGTTAAATCTCATCCTAGGAATCTACCCATCTATCCAGCCTGTCAAGGTCCCTCTGCAGAGCCCTCCTACCCTCTAACAAATCAACACTTGCTCCTAACTTGGTGTCATCTGCAAATTTACTGATGGTGGACTCAATCCCCTTGTCCTGATCATCAATAAAGATACTAAACAGGACTGGGCCTAACACTGTTTATATTATGTCCACAATATACACATGAATTTAACACATGAAATAGGTTTTAAAGAAAGTCTTACACAGACCTCATAGAAACAGGATTATGACTTGCTTATATTCTACCTGGTAGCAGTCTTGGGCATGTACGGGTTATGTCACAGGCTACTTTTTGCCTGAGTATGCCTGGAAGTGAGGTTGTGACTGGACATGGCCTGACTCCTGTGGTTGGACAAGGAGAAGCTGACCTTCAGGTCATTTGGTGGTTAATGTAAACAATATAGTGTCTTATACAGTTGCAACTGCGTAGGAAGAAGGCAAACATCTTGCAGACTTCTTGCAAGGTAGACACTCTGCCTGGCTGTGAGACACCTGGTCAGGCAGACAGACATGTTCAGGACCAGCCAGACAGTCCGTGTCTGGGGGCACGGACACAGAGTCTGCTAGGAAGGTAAGCTAGGTTTAGGATTAGGTTTAGGTGTAGTAGATGTAGTTTAGATGTAGGGCTAGGCTGTAGAATATGAGTGCATGAAAGTAGTTTATTAAATATCTGGGAAACTTCATGAAACCCTGCCTCCTCGTCATTCCTTCGCCACTCGGACCCCTGAATAACAACAGACATCCATATGTTCTCTGTGATAATTATTTCCAATGGGAAATGAATAATCCAGGGGCCATAAAATGGTGATTTCAGATTTGGGAATTATAAAATACTCCTTGAAAGATCTGTGCAGCTTCCTATATGACCTTGGGCTAACCAAAGACTTGATGCTTCAATTCCCCCTTAGCAAGGTAGGAATATTAGTATTTCTCTTTTTTACGATTGTAATTTGAGAACAGTAATGAAAGCCATACAAGAACTTGTAATAGTTACTATTTCCTATTCTTACTGTGAAGTATGGGAAAAAAAAGTAGGTATTTCCCCTACTGTTACTCCAAATGCATGAAATGTAGCTGTGAAAGAAAGCAGCGACTCGTGATCAATCACAAGGCAGATATAAAGATGTGCTGGTTTAAAAGTAAACTGGAAGGGAGAAATTAACTCAATTTAGAGAGACCACAGGTCAGAGCTACAATTTACTAAAAAGGTCACAATACATACAATGACAAAAGGTAAAGGATGTTTTTGTTATTGCTGAGCAGGGCTTACACGGCATCAAGGTCTCTTCTGCTTCTCACCCCTTCAGTGAGTGGGCTGGTGGTGCAGAAGGAGTTGGGAGGGGACACAGCCAGGACAGCTGACCCCAAGTGACCAAAGGGATATCCCCTACCGTATGGCATCGTGCTCAGCATATGCAGCTGGGAGAAGCTTGGTGGAGGGGGCTGCTGCTTGGGGACTGGCTGGGCATTGGTCAGTTGGTGGTGAGTAATTGTTTTCATTTGCATCACCTGTCTTGACTGGGTTTTATTTCTCTTTGTTATTTTTCTTTCATTACAATTTATTGATATTACAACTATTATTATTATTTTATTTCAATTATTAAACTGTTCTTATCTCAATTCATCATTCTATTCACTTTTACCCTTCTAATTCTCTCCCCCATTTTGCTGCCAGGGGACGGTGAGTGAGCAGCTGTGTGGTACTTATTTGCCATCTGGGGTTAAACCACAACAAATATCTTTGAATTTCTCGATACAATACAACAGAACGTGTGCTCATGATATCATTTTCACTCAAGGACTTCAGAGACATGCCAACTGAACACACCTGGCAACTCTTCTTGAGCTTTTCTCTTATTCCAGATATTAAATTTACTGAATTTGGCTTCCCACAGAGTAGTCTCTGAATGCCAAGACCGAAGCATTTACTTCTTAAAAATAGCAACCTCTGTCTCCCAGAGCAATTTCTACTTTTTCAGGAAGACACCTAATAACTGAGTCTAGGCAGAAACTAGTATTGCTCCCATAAGCAGTTCTACATCTGCTCAATTTAATGCCATAGTGTTTCAATCACAAACACACATACAAGTTAGACATTTTATGGGCTTTAATTTAAGCTTATGTGATTTCTCATGAATCATGTGAGGCTTTGTGCTATACCTTGATTCTATACCTGATTTCAACAGCAGGAACAACAGTTGTTTTAACAATATTTTTAATTAGATGATATCATTAAATACTACTTTTCCCATTCTTGGAATAACTGCCACAAAGCATTACTTTGTTGTTTTTATATTACTGATCCAGCTATTTGATAGATACTAGAAGTGCAGCCAAAGTATCAAGTACTCAGCAGTATAGACATCAGGTGCCAGGATAATAGAGCGCCAAAGATACTGGCAAACTGAGTTTTGAAATATTGGCCTGATCTGGGGAAAGTGATAGCAGCAAGCCAAAATGCATCAGTAACACATTCTTTCAAACGAATACTTCATCCAATACTGAAATTTTAAGCATTAAGCATTGGGTATTAGTCTGTTCTGCAAATAAGAGAATTGTGTTAATTTTGTGAACTTTCTGAAAAATAACTGAAAGATCCTGGACACACCAAGCAAATCACAAGCAAAGAAATTGCTTAACAGCAGGTTCAACTAAACTCTGAGCTACATGTGATGGCATCTTGATATGCTTGGCATAAGTGGAGTCTTGGTTCCATCACACATACAGACAGAAAAATTACTGAAGCCATTTAAAGATATGATATGATGAAGCCAAATTAAACCCTGTAATGATGACTGAAATGACAGATATGCCTAAAGATAGAACGCTGTAGATCTCCTTAAAAAATAATTTAGAAGTAAATGGTGACTAGTGCTTGAGGTAAGTTGGCTTCTATTCCCCTAAATTGAAAGCTTTGAGGGCCACTCTTGGAAGTAAATATATGATGTACGCTCCTTGAACATTATCTTTCTCGGCATTCCTGATGAAAGTGACAACATGCATGCGAAGTAAGATGGTCAATTAACAGTCAGCAGCTTGCTCAGAATATTTATATCAGAGAGCTATGGAAAAAAAAAGGAGTACCAAGTACAAATTGCTGGCATTCATGCTAGCATGCAATTTCATGTTAGTAGCATGGTATTTTATTACCCTGTAGAGAACTTCTGCAACAAATCTGGAATGCAAAACCCATTACAGTCAAGAAGACAATTAGTATACTATGTTCCCTGACAGACTCTTGCACACCAGTCTATTAAAAAAGTATTTCTGAAGTAGACTATCTCTTTACAACATTTTCATTGCTTTTGAAAAAGCTTCTTGTTCCACAGAGTTTGCATTCATTATGGTTAGGAATGGTATTCCCCAATTTAGTACTTCCACTAAAAAGACCATGAGCTGCTCCCCTCCTCCACCTGCTCCTCCCAACAGGAGTCACAAAAGGCAGAGATCATGGGTTGAGATAAGAATGATTTACTGGAAACAGTAATGAGATAAGAATACAAACAGTAACAGCAACAATTTTAATAACAAAAGTGTACAAAAGAGGGTGATTCACATGCAAAAATGCTCATTGTGACCCTGAGACAATGAACAATGACAGACAATGCTGCCATGCTTTTAGGACTGGAAGCCACACCCTTCTCAGAAGCCAGAGAGTCCCATCCCCTCACCACTGACAATGACATGAGGTGGTATAGAATAACCTCTGAGTCCCAACCAAAATTAGGACACACTCCCATTGTAATAAGTCAGTATGAAAACCAAGAAAGGAAATGTGAAGGTAAATCAAGGATCATGCTAAAGTGGAAGAAGAAGTGACTTATATCACAGGCAAAGAGTAAATGTGCAAATGTTAAAAAGCAAGGAATTCATTACAGCACCAGGAAAGTAATGGGCATCATGGGAGAGAAGACAAGAAGGAACAGTGAGTCAATAGAATCAGATTCAGTGTTGCATTTGACAGTAAGGAGTGGAAACATAAAAAGGCAGTGGGTTTACAGGGACAAGAGATGAGGTAAGAAAAAATACGGTCTGTTTGAGAGGACAGAGAAATTCACATGAAGCAGAGTTCAACAATGCAGATGTAGGAGGCTGGGACTCGTGAAGTCTGACAGCAAGATCTGACATCTCAGAACAAGAGTATGCTGACACCAGACTGATAATGTTTGACTGCACCTGTACATAAGTGCTAAAATCTAAAGGGCACTACTTTGTGCTATGTGGACTTTAAAAAAAAATCTATGACACTGTCAGGAAGCATACCTCAATTGCATTTTAATGTAGGCTGACTCAAATATCCTGTGGACTCAGGAGCATTATATGCTGTAAGAGTTGTCAAAAGGCTTGGTTTTACAGAAGATAAGAAGATATTTTGACTTATTAAACAATGTCCAACTTTGTTTAACGAAAGATTTGCTTTCTTTACTGCTGCATTTTTCATTATTACATGGCATCTAGGACAGGCATGCTCCTGAAGATAAATAAATCAGTTAATAAATACACTGTGCCACAACTGCAGGTTTTGTCACTACAGCTAGTCCGCTGAAGTCACAGATTGCAGAATAGGGCCTGCATGTGACAGCCAACTCAGACACCTTAGTCGCAAATGCAGGGCACTGTGGTCAGGATTCTTCCATGACCCAGTTCCTTTCAGAAAAACAGATAATTTCCACCAGGGTGCACAGAGGGTAGGATTCAGAGAAATGGCAATAGCCTTTCCATAGAGAAGGCAGATGTTGCTCAGATTAAAAGGCTCATATAGAAAAGGAAGACACATAAAGATGGTCTCCATGAAGAAACAACTTTCATAACCCTGAGTACATGCTAAAGGATGAGAGGTACTATTTCACTTACTCAGAAGACTGGTTTTTAGTACAGCTTCTCGGTAAAGTGGACTCTCTGTCTTTAAGAAAATTGGGATTGAAAGACTGTTTCCAGGTCAAGTGCGTCACATTCACTTTGGTGTACTTGGCTTTTTACTTTTAAAAGTAAATCTTTATTTTCAGGAGAACATACATTTTTTCAAAGTTAAATTAATTAGAAGCTTGTGTGATGGACACCTCCTTTATGCAATTTTAGAAATAGTTATTCCCTTCCTTTCGACAGCAAATAATACATATTTGAATACTACAAATACCTCAATTTTCGGTCTTCTCATTCAAACTAAAAATTCCCAATTTCTGCAGTATCTCACTGCAGAATCAATGTTTGTGGATCCCAAACTCTTTCACAGGTGTTAAAAATGCACAGGAAAAAGCTTGTGTTCCTTTCTTAGATAAGCACGTGCTATGTGGCAGTTGAGATAAATAACCAAATCTTCTGTCATCAGAGAATCCTTCAGAAAAGATTCATGGTGCAAGAGTGGCACACTTTCTCTTTTTTTTTTTCAGCTGATACTAAATTTGCAGCTAGATGAAGGAGCTCTGGCACATAAAGACACGTGGACAGGGAGAAATATCCATCTGCTATTGACTCAGCCAATTAAAAAATAGAGAACCTTTGTTTATTTTTCCTTAGAACACGTGTGCTCCTAACATAAACTCATCATCACATTCACAAAAGCATTTTAAGGAAGATAGCAAAAATGTTATCTAAAATGGAAAAATACCAAAAAGTCAGAAAGGATTTCCTTTAAGAAAAACAAATTCTTAACATGTCTACATGAAATGGTCATATTCAGCTCTCTACTAAGTTCAAATACTTATTTTTGATGCTATGCCACCTGTACCATTTCTCTCTGATGTATCAGAAACAACTATACTATTAGAATTGCAATTGTGGCTGGTTTAAATCCATTCCAACCTAAATGGCGACACCAAATTTAGTAGCCTATGTTTTAAGCACAGCAAGCATAAAAATAGTGTTACTTAATCTGTAGCTGATGCTTGAGGGTCTCTGGAGCCCACTCCTAGTGCCCTGTGTCCTTACACCTGCCAGAGCTGGTATTTATGATGGTGCTTCCACTCAGTAGAGATTAATGACATAAAAATTTTGGCAGAAACCAGAAATTAAATTCTGTTCCAAATCAATTTACAGCAGCAGTAAAAATCATTTCAAACCTGATTCAAGAAAGGCTGGCAACTTCTATTCCAAAGAGGTTCATTCCATTTTGCAGAAAGAATAAACAAATGCTATAGAAGGCAGAAAGCTCCATACCAGACTGGCTGGCAACAACAATTTCAGGATCCAACAGAATTTTTCTCTATCTCAAAATAAGATGCTCCTAGAAATATTTGAATCACCTGCAAAACAAAGCCATGCCTTACTGTACAATGGAAAGTCAGACCAGACTAGCAGCTGAAGTAGATTACTACTACACTCTTCAGAAACACACACTGTAAGCTTTCATTTCAACTTAAAGCTACATTTGAGTCCCAAAAGCATGCCTTTGGAAAACAAAGTTAGGAACTACTTGAGAAACTGACCATGACAGTAACAATCACAACATGTGACATTTGTCAATAACTTGGATACCTTGCATATGGGGACATACTATAGGTACCCCAGCAACAGCAGCGTTCATCAACTATAAGGAAAAAAAAGAGAACACACATGACAAAAAGCAAGAAAAGCAGGAAAACCTGGCAAATATATTTGAAATAAAATTATTTTCTTTTCAGGTTTGGGATTTATGCATGCAGAGGATTAGTTTGCACTGTGGATTCAATCTATACTGAGAGGCACATAGTGTTCTGAGTCAGTGAAGGACACTCAGCAACAGAGCACTTCGTAAAAGGACAGGTCCCTGTGTATCTGAGTTTCCAAATTTTGCTGTAAAGTAAAGAAGGTTACCGCTTGCCCTCCAGAGAAAGGCCTACTGAATGAAGATGGAGTGGGAGATTAAATGTGTTGTCTTTCATCATAAATCTGTCAGTTTTCATAACTAGCTACTGAAGACCATACTGCATCACCCACCACAAAACTAGGGAGGTGCCTTAATTTCATCTTCAGAATTTGCTCAAATCTTAACTGGAGTTTCAGGTCACTGGGTTTATAACAAGACATCCCAAATTTCCAGATTCCCCCTCTGTTTTTCCATTAGTCTTGAACATATACATAGATGCATATACACTTCCTGAACAGGCATGAGCACTGATGTTGTGTAGCATATCTGAACAAAGAGACAAAACTGTAGGCCAAGAAAAGCCCACATTTTGATGCTCAGTTCACTGAAGTCCATATCAATAAGTTAGTAACACTATTAAATATAGAGGGGCCATGAAGTAAAATACTGCAGTTGTGATTGTAACATTTCATGCACAGTTTTCAAAATTCCTTTACTTAATATGAACCCACAGTAGCAATAAAGACAGAGAATAAAGGAGACCATGCTAGTGACTTCTAATAGAGGGGCTGTAGCAAACAGTGAAGTGATCCAAACCCAGAGAGAAATAATCCCATGTATTTTAAGCTATAGTGTTACTAAATGAGACTCTCAAACATAGTCTTAAATCCCATTTCTTTCCAGTTTGAACAAAATAGGCTGGCATTCTGTTCTAAATGGAGGATTACAATGCCTGTTCTTTGTTTAGCCCTTCATGGAACAGTGTGGTGTGTAAAATCTGCCTAAAAAAGCAGTCAGTCTTTCTCTCTTTTTGTCTTTTTGCTACCATGGATATGACATCATTTTTGCCAACCGTTGCTAAGTCATGAACAGAGGGAGCATTTCCTTTTCTCACATAGAGGGCAGGGTATGAGCCAGAGCTTCCAAGAGACACAATGTTCTCTTTATGCAGCCAGGGGAAACAGTAAGAGAGGGCTGCTGATGGTCTGGGAAATGGCGGGCAGCCACTGAGCACACAAAGCTCACAGCGATGCCTGGCCCGTCTCAGTTCCCACTAAATTGGTGGCCTATTTTCTTATTTCAAAGAAAGGAAAAGGAGGGAGTGAGGGGAGCAAATAAAAAAGCCCTACATCTTTGCCACCCGACCTTTGCTGAGGCAATCTCTGGTCCCTCAGCCTTCCTAACAAGGGCTGCATCTAATGTTGGAGAATAGGATAGGGAGCGCTTGTGGTGGATTCAGGAGCTACTTTTCCTAACCCCATTGCATGCTGCATCTGTTAACCATGAGTATTATGGCTGGGGCAAAAGAGAAATTTCCAAAATGAAAAGATGTTAGGTCCAAAAAGGATCCAGAACTCAATTATGGTCAAACTAAAAACCACTATAAGACATATGTTTTCTGGATGCCTGCTGACTTAAGTGCAGGTCTTGAAGTTCTAAGATTTTCCTAGCAGGAAAAAACTACTGTTGTGATCAATGCAAATATCATACAAGAAAGGATTTTCAGTACATGAGCTTTGATTGTTTCACACACTTGCATAGCAACAGAGATGTAGATTATAGTGTTAGAGTTTACAATGTTCAACATATTAAATCTTTTGGTAATGAAAAAAGTGTACATAATTACTTTTTGGATAATAAATCAATGAAGCCTGTTTCCCGCAACACTTAGGGAAATCTTACAACTGAAACAATGACTAACTTTCTTCCAGGTCTAAAAACTTTCCTAGGTCACATTGTGTGACTTAGAGCGAGAAAAGGCAAAATTTCACATTTTCTTTAACAGAAGAGATTTTTTTCCTTATTGCAGCTATTCATCACTTACTAATTTAACTTACAAAAGACAGACTACAGTTACTTTTGCTTAGCTCTGTCCTAGAAGAAAAATAGAATTTCCTGCATCTCAAATAATGGCACTAACCAGATAAATCAATTGTCTTGTTTTTTGAATAATCTGAGTGCAAAGGAAAGGGGATGATATTTCTCAAAGCAAGTAGAGGGAGTGAGGAGGAAGAAAAAAAAGAAAGATGCAGTTCTGTAAGACAGAGGATCTATTTAGATTCAACCTAAAGAACTACTTTTCCATCCCACCCCAGCTAAGGTTTCCATATACTTTCATCTTCCATTGGGATAAAAACTTACTCAAGCTAAGTTATCTCAGGAATAGGTAGATATTTGAAATATATGCTCCTATTTTCTCCTAATTCTTAATTTGTGCAAGAAAACAATAAGAGAACACAAACACATGTTGATTCAAAGACCCTGCTTCTACCGGCTGTTCCTGTAAAAGTCACCAGAAGGGGACACTAAATGAAAGATTTTCATACATGAAAATTTATGCTATTTAGTTATTCTCAGACATGTGAGGTTACTCTTAAAAAGATTAATTGTAGAAAGCTCATACATTAAGAAGCAAAACCTCTCCAAAGTGAAGCTTCCCTTCAATACTTGCAATAATATTTGCCTTCCTACAGAATTAATTTTAAATAAACAAATTTCATCTACATAGGAACCTGTGTGACACAAGCACATGTTTTGCTGACATATGAAATGGTTAATATGTGGTGCAATAGCGTATCAAAGTATTAAAAGATATTCTGTGTGTTTGCATTTCTGAATAAAGATTCATGACTAACTTGTGAAAAGAAGTTTTAAGTGTGAACCTTTCAAAACAACTGTCATCAATTTATTAAAAAATGGACTTAAGTAGTTTGACAGGATGGAATTAGCATATAGGATATAGCCTGTGGCATAAAAGAGACTAAACTTCTAGCTCCTGTTCACACTTAGACACAGAACCATGAATATGCAGTGGGCTTCTGTCCTCAGTCATTTAGGAAGGCCTTCCTTGACCCTGCCCTCAAATATGAAGGTGGATGTATTGTAAAATCAGCTACTCTACTAACATGGCATCTGATATTACAAGACACCAAGCAATGTGTGCTGGCTTACTAAAAATAAAACCCGAAGTGCATGAATTCACCCTCCTCCAAAAAGTTCCTGTACAAACCAAAAAAAAAAAAAAAAAAAAAAAAAAGATGAGAACTGAAAACAAGCAAATGGAAAATAGCCCTGTGCCACTATCTTCAGTTTAAGAAGGAAAAAAAATGGCAGCAGACATACATATAAATTCCCAGAGTTCAACTGAATCACAGCATAAGAGGCAAGAAATTTATATTAAGCCTTTTAGAACACTTTGTACTCAACTGATGGCATTTCTTTTGAGTTCACTTGTGCCTGAATGCCCAGGAAGGAAGCGAAGTGAATGTGCAATGTTGAGCTTGCAGGATATGTTGCTTGATCGGGTGCTGGCATCAGCAGGGTTCATTTTCTTCTCAGATCCCAGAGCTGCACAAGTGTATTACTGTGTGCTTTTGTGCAACACCAGGGAAGCTGGAACAATTCCACAAACTATATGGATGAAAAGATGGAATGCATCAGCCCACAAAAATGCACTCTTTTTTTCCTTCTCCCCTCCCAAAAGATTGCTTAAAAGGGGGAAAACGTGATCTCTTTTGTAAATCTTTCACAGTCCTTTATTTTGTGTTTGCACTGAGTTTCCTTTAAGCAAACAAAAAGTTGGAACTCAAATATTACAGTAATGTAAGGAAACTGTTCTTGCAGTGAGAATTCCCAGCACTGCAGATTCATGTTCCATTACACATGCAAACTCAATGCCTTACAGCTTTGCAGGAGTATTTTAACTCTATCTAACTTTCCATTGCATTTTGTCAGCATTCATTTGTTCAAAAACTTAAATTTTGTGCTCCCCTCCTCCTCAACAGACTAAATCATGTCAGATTTACATGAATCAACACAAAAACCTGTGGATTAGCAGGGAAAATATCCTAAAACAAATAATTAATCTTTGAGAGTAACTTCTCATCAAAATTCACAACCCTGGAAGTCTATTTGCATTAATTATTTAGGACAGTTTACTAAGGAGAATATTAATAACATGTCTGCTTCTTTTTTTACCAGATGAACAACTTTTTGTTAATTAGATACAGAATAACTAGCATCATCAGGACTGAAACGTGCCACCAGGGAAAAGAATACTACTAATGTAATGAAACATTAAAAGAGATAATGAACCTAGTCAGTAGATAATTATGGGGGGGGGGGGTTGTCAAAGAAAACTATGATTTTTCATATTCGATGAGGCTGAAGCTTATGGACTCCTTGAGAAATTGCCATAAACTACCAAACAAAAGTTCCATAATGGACCTTGACCAAACTGGTTTATAAATGTATTTAAAAGAATGCAAACAGGAATTGGGCTACTTCCTCTGTTTCAACTTACATATGGTGGCAGGGTAAAAAAGGAATAGAAAGAGTTTGATGTATTTGCAGCATGATTATATCGTGTCCATGGAATAGAAAAAGTTAAGGCTAATGAATCTTTTCAAGTGAGTTAAATGAGCTCTATTAAATACTCAATCATTTTCTAAAATCAGTACATTGTAATATCTGGAACACTTCAAAAGTGTTAGTGACATTAAAAAGGAAAGGGAAAAACTGACTAGCTCTGTGCAGAAGAAATCTCTACTCCCTTCAAGTACTAGTAAGTTCACCAGTGCTGCTAAGAAGCAAAAAATTACTATTAGTTTTATAATAAATGTGGAAAATTTGACCTTTAGTCTCCTCAGTGTGGCAAATGGCACATATGTAGCCATACATCCATGTTGGAAAATTCCAGTCTGTAATTTGAAAGGGCCATTAGCCCTTAGTGTTAGGTGCTGGGTAATTCAAAAAT
>WEIV01029547.1:4036-14861 GCA_013390005.1 Calyptomena viridis | reverse complement strand
GCCCTGGCAGAGTTAAGCAAGGTTGGATCTAGCCTGCTTACTCTGAAGGCGATACCTAGTTAGACTCCTTGGAAAAGGAGCTTTGTACTGGGCTTCGCCCCACTCATCTACTGCAGTGCTCCGGTCGGTGCTTTCAAGCCAGCTGGGGTAAAAACAGGATTAGCACCGGGCCTGGGACCTCAGCAAAAAAGTATATACATCTATATGGGTTGAGGTTTCCTGGAGTGAGAAGGGAAAGTTACCAGGGAAATCCTGGGAGCTTGGGGACCCCAGGGGAAGTGGAGACCCTGGGGAATGGAGCAGGGGGAATAGGAGGGGGTGAAGTCATTGCTAGCAAACCCAGAGAGCTGAAGAAAAGCAGTTGGGTCACTGCTGCCAAGGCGCTGTCTATTGCTGAGATGGTTCTGGCAGTCGCAAAGGTGTCTAGGTTCTGGCAGAGGCTGCTAGGAGGTTCTGGCGAAGAGGGAGGTGAGCAGGGCTGCACAAGTCCTCTTTCCAGCTCTGCGCAGTCCGCAAGAACCACGAGGGAGGCTGGCAGGGAGCTTTTATACAGTTTTCAGCCCAATCCCAGCATCCCTTGCTCCCACGCATGTGAAATCATCCACCTTCACTTCATTTCCCACCCTGGAAGGCGTGATCTGCATTCCATTGGTCCATCTGGCAGTTCCACCTCCTCTCACTCCTGGCAGGAAAAGTTCTTTGTTTCATCAGCCGCATTGGTCTCAAAACGGCAGCGCGGCCCCACGGGGCCACCCTGCCGCCTGCACCATCATGGGGAAAGCCAGGGCTCAGGTGAGCAGTGCCCGCGGCACGCCGGGTGGCATAAGGAATCATGGTCTTTGCCCCGGCAGCCGCCCCCCTGGCAACAGGACCCCTGTGAGAGCCTCCCCCCTGCCTGAACCAAGCCGGCGGTCCCGTGCTGGGGCAGGAAGCCAGGGGAGAGCCAGGGCGGTCCCCGCTGGCGCGGGGTCAGGACAGTGGGCAGCACTGGCAGGGGTGGCAGGAGCGGGCGGGCGGCGGCTCAGCAGAGGCAGGGTGGAGCGACCATGCCTTTGCAGGGCAGCACTGGAAGCGGCAGCGCTGGCAGCACAGGGGATGCACCCGCCTCGTGATGGAGGTGGCCCGCGGGGGAAGTGGGGGCTGCAGCACAGCAGCTCGAGGGGAAAACTGGAACCAAGCTGCAGGGTGCAGCCCGGGGGGGAAACTGTAACCAAGGTGCAGGGCCCCTGGCCCTGGCAGCAGCCGCACCTGTAACCAGGGCAGCGGGGCAGCAGCGAGTAGCCAGTGAACGGGACACGTCCCCGCCACCCTGAACACACACAGGCAGGGGCCGCAGTGCCCCCCCACCCCAACCGGGCCCCTGCCAGCCCTGGCACCCGCACCGGGCAGACCCCAGCACAGAGCAGCGCTGCGCTCCGCAGCGAGGGCAGTCCACCTCCCAGACAAAAAAACCCCAAATTTTTTAAAAAACGTTTGACCAAACCATGACATTCAGTTAGCAGTCTGCTCACACAGAGTTGGTTCCAGTTCTTAGAGAAGCAACTTTTAAGTCAACCTTATACTGGTGTCCTGGTTCTGGCCAGGACAGAGTTAAATTTTTGCAGTAGCCGTGAGGGGGCAGAGCCTGGAGGCATGTGGGAGTGGCTAGGTTATTCTATTCTACCTCATGTCATTGCTGGGATGGGGGTAAGGGACTCCAAGTTCTGAGAAGAGGTCGGGGTTTCTGGTGGCGAAAGCATGGTGGGAGGGAAAAGCCATCCGCCATTTGTTCATTGTCACTGGGATCTGTGATGAGCATTTTTGCATGTGAATCACCCTCTCTTTTGTATAATTTTGTTATTAATATTCTTGCTATTTATACTGGGTTTCTGTGGCCAGGTTTTTGGTAGCAGGGGGGCCTATGGGGGAGGCTTCTTCGAGAAACTGCTGAAAGCTTCCCCCATGTCCAGCAGAGCCAATGCCAGCCAGCTCCAGGCTGGACCTGCTGCTGGCCAAGGCCAGGCCAATCAGAAGTGATAGTAACACCTATGTGATAACATATTTAAGAAGGGAAAAAAAGTAGCAGGCAGATGAAGATGGCCACTAAAGAAGAGTAGAGTGAGAAGTTGTGAACAACAACAATGCATACACAAGGTCAGTGGAGAAGGAGGGGGAGGAGGTGCTCCAGGCACCAGAGCTGAGCCCCTGCAGCTCATGGTGAAGACCATGGTGGAGCAGGCTGTCCCTCTGCAGCCCATGGAGGACAACAGGGGTGCAGAAATCCATCTGCAGCCTGTGGAGGAGCCCACGCTGAAGCAGGTGGATGCTAGAAGGAGGCTGTGACCCCTTGGGAGGCCCATGTTGGAGCAAGGTCCTGGCAGAGACCTGCAGCCCGTGGGGAGAGGAGCCCAAGCTGGAGCATGATTCCTCCTGGTAGGACTTGTGGCCTGTGGGGAGACCCATGCTGGAACAGCCTGTGCCTGAAGGACTGAACCCTATGGAAAAGTGGCCCAAGTGGCAGCAATGCCTGAAGAACTGTTGCCCGTGGGATGGACCCATGCTGAAGCAGTTTGTGAAGAACTGTCTCCAGTGAGAGGGACCCCACAGGAAGCAGGGGAAGGACTTCTCTCTCTCTCTGAGCAGCATCAGAAATGTCTGACTGCAACCCCCACTCCCCATTTCCCTGGGCCGCTGGGGGGAGGAGGTAGATCTTAGAAAGAGGGAGTGGGAAGGAAAACGTGTCTTTAAGATTTATCTTACTTCTCAATCTTAAGCTCTGATCTTGTTAGTAATAAATTCTTAATATCCCCACTTGGAGTCTGTTTTGCCCATGACCATGATCGGTAAGGGGTTTTTTTATGGTCCGTATCTCAAAGTCGTGAAACCTGGTTTTTTTTTCTCCCCCATCTGTTTGAAGGGGGGGGGGAGTGAGAGAGTGGCTTTAGTGGGTCCTTAGCACCCAGCCAGGGTCAAACCACTAGCTGTTACTGTTTGTTTTCTTATTCCTGTTTCCAGTAAATTGTTCTTATCTGAACCCGTGATCTTTGCCTTTTGTGCCTCCTATCAGAAATGAGGTGAGGGGGGGTGGCTCATGGTTTTTTTAGTGGGAGTACTAAATTGAGTACTATTCCTATATCACAACAATTGGTAACACTTAGACTTGCAAGCATTCTAGAAAGCTGTCCAGGGGTTAATTACTGAATCAACAGTTGATATAATACAGCTGGTCAGCCAAAAACCATGGGATGATGAATCAAACCTAAACCTGACTGTCAAAAGAAAAAACAAGAGAGCTTTCAGCTTAAGTAGTGATAAAACTAAATTCCTTGGATGCTTATGTAAGGTTTAGTAGATAAAGACAGCTTGTTAATTGTAAAGAATAGTGCATGCTTTGTATTGTCCATATATGGTTATGAAGAGTTTGTAGAAAAAGGTATAAAGAGCGATAGTTGAAACAATAAAGGTCTTCGAAAAGCACGGAGTCCGTAAAACAATACATCACAGAAAGCCATTTAATCTGTTCCTGCCTGAAATAGATTACTTACCTAAATTATTCAGACACTGCAGTGGGTTTGCCTTAGTGTCGTGGTTTAGCAATGGTACTTCCCAATTTAGTGCTCCCACTGAGACTCTCCAAACCACGCTGCCACTTGCTCAATCCCCCTTCCCCTCCCCCCTGAGCGTGGCTGGAGAGGAGAAATGGAAGCAAAAAGGGTAAAGATCACAGGTTGATATAAAAACAATTTACTGGAAACAGCAATGAGAAAAGAAAATGAAGGGTAACAGCAACAATATCAATAACAAAGTGCACAAAATAGAGTGAGTGATTCACATGCAAAAAAGCTCACCGCAGAACCCAGCCTGACTGCAGCCATGCTACCCTTCTCCCTGGAAGATACTCCCTTCCTCCCCAGCAATGATGTGAGAGGGTATAGAACAACTTCCAGGTCCTGGCCATGCCCCCTCCTGGCTTCTACAAAAATTAACCCTGTCCTGGCCAGAACCAAGACATTTGGCTAGCCAGCAGGTGCCCAACAAGCCACTCTTATCACTCACCCTCCTTAAGTGGAACAGGGGAAGAGAAAATACAATGAAAGGCTTCTGGGTCAAGATAAGGACAGGAAGAGATCACTCACCAATTACCATCACAGGCAAAAAAGACTTGACTTGGGCTAATTAATATAATTTATTTCCAATGAAATTCAGAGTAGGATAATGAGAAAGAAGAACAAATCTAAAAAACATCTTCCCCCCCCCACCTCTTCCTTCTTCCCAGGTTCAACTTCTCTCCAGACTTCTCTACCTCCTCCCCCCAAGCAGCAGAGGGAGACAGGGAATGGGAGTTGCAGTCAGTTCATTACACCGTCTCTGCTGCTCCTTCCTCCTCCCACTCTTCCTCTGCTCCAGCATTGAGGTCCCACCCAGACAATACAGTCCCTCACAAACTTCTCCAACATGAGTCCTTCTGTGTTGGGTTTCAGTGGCCAGGTTTTTGGTAGCAGGGGGGCCTATGGGGGAGGCTTCTTCGAGAAGCTGCTGAAAGCTTCCCCCATTTCCAGCAGAGCCAATACCACCCAGCTCCAGGCTGGACTCACAACTGGCCAAGGCCAGGCCAATCAGGAGTATAGTAACGCCTCCATGATAACATATTTAAGAAGGAAAAAAAAAGGTAGAGGGCAGATGAAGATGGCCGCTAGAGAAGAGCAGAGTGAGAATATGTGAACAACAATGTAGATACCAAGGTCAGTGGAGAAGGAGGGGGAGGAGATGCTCCAGGTGCCAGAGCTGAGCCCCTGCAGCCTGTGGTGAAGACCATGGTGGAGCGGGTTGTCTCCCTGCAGCCCATGGGGGACCATAGGGGTGCAGAGATCCACCTGCAGTCCATGGAGGACCCCAAGCTGGAGCAGGTGGATGCTGGAAGGAAGCTGTGACCCCGTGGGAGGCCCATGTTGGAGCAAGGGCCTGGCAGCCTCCTGCAGCCCGTGGAAGAGGAGACCATGCTGGAGCAGGATTTCCTGGTAGGACTTGTGGCCTGTGGGAGACCCATGCTGGAGCAGCCTATACCAGAAGGACTGCACCCTGTGGAAAAGTGACCCACGTGGCAGCAGTGCCTGAAGAACTGTTGCCTGTGGGAGGGACTCGCGTTGGAGCAGTTTGTGTAGAACTGTCTCCGTGGGAGAGACCCCAAGGAAAGCAGGGGAAGGACTCCTCTCTCTGAGCAGTGGCAGAAACAACATCTGACTGCAACCCCCACTCCCGTCTTCCTGGGCCACTGAGGGGGAAGGAGGTAGATCTTAGAAAGAGGGAGGGGTGGGGGGAAAAGGTGTCTGTAAGATCTATCAAACTTCTCACTCTTAAGCTGTGATCTTGATAATAATAAATTCTTAATATCCCCAGTTGGAGCCTGTTTTGCCCGTGAAATGATCGGTAAGGAGTTTCTGATGGTCCTTATCTCAAAGTCGTGAAACCCTCTGGGTGGTTTTTTTTTCTCTCCTCTGTCTGTTTGCAGGGAGGGGAGTGAGAGAGCTGGCTGTAGTGGGTCCTCGGCACTTAGCCAAGGTCAAACCACTACACCTTCCTACAGGCTGCAGTTCTTCACAAACTGCTCCAGCATGGGTCCTTTCCATGAGGTGCAGTCCTTCAGGAACAGACTACTCTAGCATGAGTCTCCTGCAGGGCCACAGGTCCTTCCAGAAAACCTGCTCCAGCGTGGGCTCCTCTCCATGAGGTCACAACTTCCTTCAGGGCATATCCACATCTCTGTAAATGTTCAAGAGGCATCTGGATGTGGCACTTGGAGATATGGTTTAGGGGTGATTATAGTGGTGAGAGGTTGACAGTTGGACTAGATGACCTTAAAAGTCTCTTCCAACCTTGATGATTCTGTGAATAATCAGAGCATATTACAAGGCTGACTCCATAGACAGTCACACAGATGTATCACTGATGTGCTCAGTGCAATGAGGCATAAGATGGTAAAAAATCCAATGCTTTAACAATTCCTGCACTCAAGTTCCTTTAGTGCCAACAGAAAGCTAGATTGTAATATTGAAAAAGAACAACAGACTGGACTACATGAGTTCCAACCTCTTTTGCTCATACTATTCAATAAACCCTGGACTACATGGAATACAGAACTGGTTATGTTAAAAGAACTGAAATTAAGTTTTCCTTATGAAATACAATATTATAAGAAGTATTAAAAGCATACAGAAGTTAGGAAAGATGTTCTACTATCACATCACCCAATGCTCTTCTTAACATGTACACATGATCTTTATATGCCAAGCATGGCCAACTTGTGATTGTGAAAACCAGGCACAAATCTGAAACACTAGATTTCTGGATTTAGAGTTTCAACAACAATATTTATTCAAATTTTAAATAGAGAATATAACTCTAACCAGATCTCTACTTGTCAATGAACAGAGTCCCAACACAGTGTATACATTTACACATATAGTTCATTAGGTGAATTTATTTATAATTCAGTGCAATACAGAAAGCACAATGTTCAGGTATATAATTAGTTTAAAAATATACTACATGCTGATAATAATAATAATTTATTACTACTGAAAACTATATTCCTCACTGAAGAAAGGTTGACATAAAAATAGAGAAAAAAAATTTAAACTGTTTTCTATGGTTATATGAATGAAACTTGATTTCACTAACATTTCAAAACAGACATTATCCTGAAATTTTCAGATAATCATAGGACTGACAATAATTATCTGCAAGAACTGCAGGCTTTTAAAATTAATAACATACATTTGCTATATCCAAACTCTGTTAGCCTAACAATTAAAAATATAAAGCAATCTATGTTATTCTCTAAGAGTTACAGTGTTCGCAAAATGCATGATTTGATATCTTAAAGTCTGCATATATGCTGGTGGATAGTAACTCTAAATCAATTAAAATAACATTTTGAACTTTGCCAATATTGCTATGTTGGCATTCCCAGAATGCCTACAGGGTAAAGAGACTAAATTAAGAAAGTAAAATTGCTTTTAATGGAACTAGTTCCAACATCTCATCACTCAAAGAATTAAAGTCATTCACTAAGAGGAGACAGCAGCACATGAGTAGTCTGTAATGACTGCTCACTCTCTCTGTGTATGAGTTTTCCAAAACACACTGTTAAGTCAAGCCCACAGAACCCACAAAATAAAACAAAGGAAAAAAATGAAAGACAAGTAGAGTTAACTGAGCTAGTCTCCTGCATATTGGGATTTCAAACCAGCAGGTTTATAGGTATTCATCTTTACCTACCATGAATAGAAGTCTTTGTACTGATCAGAGAAATTAACACTTTTACATATTATACCCTATCACTTTGCTTACCCTATCACTTAGATTGCATGGTTTATGTATGTATCAGCTTTAGCTTATATAAATTGAATGTAGTAGTTAATGCTAAAATCTGCAGCTTTTAGTTAAGGAAAACTATACAAACAGGAACCAGCTTGTCTACTTCCTCAAGAACTAGAATATGAAGCCAGAAGACAGGAATAGGCTTGTCACCATAAATATATGGAGACTATAGAGTAGCTGGAAGACAGGAACAGACCTGTCACCATAAATATATAGAGACTATAGCTTCAATGGAAAAACAGGAACAAATCTGCTTCCACTGATAGAAATTGGTCAACTACAAAAATCGATGAAGTAAGTAAAAGAAGATGTTAATCATAAGAGGCATACTGAGTTCAAAAGGACAACCTGAGGAAGACTTCTTACTTCGGCCTCGAGACCACCGAAGCCCCCTGCCCAGGGGTGGAACCTGGGAGGAGACTGGGAGAAGACTCATACCAATGAAGCCTCAGGAAATTATTTGCATTAACCACCCCTACCCTTGGATACTTAATGAATATGTATGTTTCCTGTACACTGCCTTGATGAATATGTATTGTTAAGTGGCATATAAGGGGCTGCTGTAAAGCCAAGGTAGGCAGGTTTGGTGGGAATACCCCCCCCCGCCGCCTCTATTAGCAACCTTGCTAATAGAACATACCTACTTCAATGCTCCCTGGAGTTTTGAGGTTTGTTTCCATGTTTTGATTCTTTTGAATCAGTACAGAGCAGTGTATAGGCCTGCAAGTTCGGTATCATACCAAGTCAAGAAAGCAAATATTTAGTCCTTGTCCTAATACTGAACCAAGCTGTGCTCAACATAATCAAATAAGTTCCATGGAAAATAAAGACAGATGGGTGACACTTACAATAAACCGATCTCCCAGAGCAGCTTGGTACTTGAAGGTTATTTTCTATTCTAACCTACATAACTGCCTGTTCTTAGAGACACAACATGGGATCAGCAATAACAAACCCTATGTTACTGAAGTCTTCTAACACAGGAAAATCTTCCTCAAATTTGAACTGTTGCAAACCTGACTTACATCAATGGAGCAACATAAAATACCCTTTGTGTAGCCCTAAATTTAGGCCAGATCACCCAAAATATTTATCTAAAAGACTTAGGGTTAGGGGTTTTTTTCTGTATTCTGAAGTGACTGTAAACAAAGCCAAGTCACTAAGTCATAATATTAGCTACAGGAACAGACAACAAACTAAAAGCTATTAGGTTGTATGAATTTTGATTCAAAGGAATCTAGAAATGGAAACAAACCTCAAAACTCCAAGGAGCATTGAAGTAGGTATGTTTATTAGCAACGCTGCTANATACATACATTCAAAGCTAACATTATCTAAAGCTAATACATACATTCAATCTATAAGCTAAAGCTGATACATAGTGATAGGGTAAGCAAGGGATAGTATGTAGAAGTGTTAATTTCTCTGATCAATTTAGACCCTTCCTCCCTTCCAATAGGGCAGACTGCTGGCTTGCCTTTACCAACAGAACAATCCACTTGCTGATCCCATATGCATTTGAACAGATGCTCAATTTGTTTTTTTGAGACTAACCTATTCTCAGGGCTGGCTCTAGAAACATATCTATTGTTATTATGCTACATAATGCTTAATATTAACAACAGCTTATTTTGACTGCTTAAGAAAAACAGCAAATACTAGTCACACTACAGTCTTGCATATTTTTTTGTGCTAGCTGTAACTTTATCCAATCTGTTAATATCAGCTCAAAGGGATACCAAGACAATATTTAAAGTTTAAGATACCTATGGACAATGAAGACATTTTAAAGCAATATGTTCTATTAATCACTTACATTTTTATTAGATTTTCAGTAAAAAATTATGGTTTTGTTAGCTTGTATAACTATTTCAGTTTTTAAGACAACCACCTACTAGAAAAACCTGACATTCCCATTGGAATTCACATTTGAAATCATGCTGTTAAAGTTAGATATATTATGAATTTACATCCTAAATTAATTTCTTTATAATTCCTGAAGTCCCCGATATTATTGCAATCAAACAGCTTTTAAGGTCAAATCTGATCCTTAAATTAGAACCAGCATGTTATATAAAAAACCCAAAATGCAACTACAAAAAATTTTAAAGTTAGGTGGCACACCCTGTCTAAAAGATCACTCAGAGTTTAATTCACATTTTGCATTTCCCTCCTGAAAACAAATGTCTTCTGACTCATCAGCAATTAACGATTTAAAGCTCCATTTCAATATATCAATTGCACTCTAACATTTGTAACCATTTTTTTGTGAGGTTTGCAGTTACCAACTGCACAAAAATAATATGATGTCAAGCTGTATATACTGAGTTTCAGAGAAATTTTATAGAAAATGAAGTAAGCTCTGGATATCCTTCAGGGACCTTTACCTTTTCAGGTATTTTAGCATAACAATATCTACATCCTTCACAAGTAGGAGAGAGTGGCTTTATAGATATCTGCCTTATGCTTTGACCACACCTTTCCTATGATTTGTAGCTTCCCAATCTAAACTAATTAAGTCCTGGTAAATACTCCCATGGAAGGCCTCCAAAAAACTGAAGTGCTGCAAGAAATAGTGTCATTGATTCAGTAGGTGGCACTGTTTCTCTTGAAACAAAGGCACAATGAGATACTACCTTTCATAAAAACTTAGAACAAAGACCCTAACAATTCAGACTTATCAGACACTACTACAGTGAAGCATGGCAGAAGCTGTGCTTTATTTGTAGAGAAAGTTTTGTACAGTCTAAAGACATAACTTTTCTAAAATTAAGAGATCATGGCCATAGCCTACTCGTTGTCTCTAAAGCAAATTTTAGATCAAGATAGTTATTGACACTATAGCACTGCCACATAGGTGACTGCATGTTTTCTATAGTTGTACTAGTTAGCCAGCGAGCCTCCTATTGCCAGACTGAGTCAGCTCAGCAGGGTAACTCAGAATTACGAAACGAACTATGTCCACCTCCCAGGCCAGCTCTCAGCATCACAAAAAGGAGGAGCCGTGGAGGAGATGACGCAAAAGGCTTCTTCACCACTCCCTGTTAGCAGCGGCCCTCCACAACGCCGGGCCAGCCCCGATACTCACCCAACAGCACCGAGAATAGCTCGGATAAGCAGAAGCTGCTTTGTCATCGCGAAGGACCCTCGCCCTCCAGCGTGAGAGGTGGAAACCACAGGCCAACACTCTTGCCCCTGGCTGCGCTCCCCACCCACCACCCCCAACCCTTCACCTGCTGGATGCTGCTGTTCTCGGGCACAGTGAACTCTTCCTTCTCCTTGGGAGTCTTCACAGTGATTTTGATGATCCGCAGCTCGGCAGCAGCAAAGCCCTGAGCGGAGGACTCAGAGGAGCTCAGGGTCTCCGCGGCGCTCTCCACGCTCTCTGACATGGCAGGTTGTTGTGGTTTTAAGTAGCCAGAGTTTTTTATTAGCTGGGGGGGGGTAGGGGAGAGGGGTCGTTAAG
>WEIV01029544.1:12807-28017 GCA_013390005.1 Calyptomena viridis | reverse complement strand
AAATCCCTGGAACATCCAACTGGATCAACATGGAACCCATAAATCCCAAATCACAGCCTGGCTTGGAGCAGGTGAAACAATTCCCCCCAATTATTTGTGCTGCCTCAAAATCCTGGAGCTTTTAATTCCAAGCCACTTCCTCTCCCTGAAGGAATCCAAAATCCCCACTCACAGTCTCCCGACGCTTCCAAATGCCAACGAGTGGAAGGTTTTGCACGTGACATTCCTGGGAAAGACCTTTTTCCCTTTCTCTGCAACTGCTTTGTTAAAAGCCACATAAAGGAAATTCAGGTGAGGGAATTTCTCCGCGTACTTGACCAAGGTCGAGGTTTTCCCTGTCCCTGGAGAAGGGGAGGAAGTAAAAAATGAAGAATCCTGAGTCAGGAATGAGTGAATCCATAAATTTCTGACCAGTTTTACCTCCTTCTCCTGCTGCCCCAAGAGCATGGCAGGAGTATTTGTGGCTAATGGAATGAATCAGCTTTAAAAAATGCCAATCTTCAGGCTAAAAAGCTTAAAAAAAAGGGAAAAATAGGAGCTTCTAGGGATGGGGGAGATCATTCAGGAATTACCACCATGGGCAAAACAGACCTGGCTTGAAGGAATTGATTTAATTTATTGCCAATTAAATCAGTGTAGGGAAAAAAGGAATAAAAGGTAAAGCTTAAAGCACCTTCTCCTCAGCAACCCCTGTCTTCCCAGGTTTCACTTCATTTCTGATTTCAGGGAGTTATGGAATAGTTTAGGTTGGAAAACAGATTTGTTGCAGAGTGAGGTGAGTCTTTCAGGAACAGATTTGGTCCAATGTGGGTCCCTCTTTTCCACAGGGTCAGTCCCTCAGGAACTGCTCCAATGTGGATCCATTTCCATGGGCTAAGTCCCTCAGGAACTGCTCCACTGTGGCTCCATTTCCATGGGCTCAGTCCCTCAGGAACTGCTCCAATGTGGATCCATTTCCATGGGCTAAGTCCCTCAGGAACTGCTCCACTGTGGCTCCATTTCCATGGGCTCAGTCCCTCAGGACCTGCAGGGCTCTTCCTCTCTCCCCTTCTTTTGTTCTTCCCCCCTGTTTTTGTGTTTTTCCCTTAAATATTTTATCCCAGAGGCACAAGGTTGATCCCCCTGGAATGCCACAGTCCCTGGGACAGGAGGGGCCGGGAGGGAAGGAGCAGATTGAGGTTTTTACCTTCATTTTTACCCCATAATTTTGGGCTCTTACCTGCAAATGCCATAATTTTCACAGTCTGACCAGGCTCAATTTTGTGATTCAGAATCCTCTGCTGCTCATGGGTCAGTTTTACCTCAGGAAAACCGCTTGAAACAGGGAAAAAAACAACAATTAAAAAGTGGGAAAGGAATTAAGGAAATAAATCCTCCCACACCAACCAAACTGATTACCAAGGAAACCAACTGATCCCATCCCAAAGGCAGGAATGTGGCACTGGAGCAAAGAAAAGGAAAGCAGGGAATAAGAAAATACTGGGGCAAAACTAAAAATAAACCTTGGGAATGGTCACACAGGAAAATATCTTTTCAAGGTATGTTTTAAACTTAATTTGGCACCCAGGCTCCTTAAATTTATTAAAACTAGGTTTATCTTTGCTAGGCCTTTGTGATGGATGAAATCACAGTATTCCCATTTTCTGGGTAAAGATAAGGAATAAATGAGTCAATCCAAGGTAACTGCAGCAGAAAGGGAACCAAACCTGGATCTCCATAGGCCAGGGGAGTGTTTCCCTCCTTATTGTCCTTCCTTTCTAGGCAGCTAATAAAAAATGCTAATATTTAATATGTATCTCAATAAATGATGTATTTATAAAATTAGGTATGTCATTATACAAACTATATTGTTTGTATATAAGTAAAATAAATATTAGGGTGCACAATATATATTATAAAATTATTATGAAATAAAAAGATAAAATATTAAAAGTAAAAAACAAAGTCTAAATCGTGTATAAGCATTTTGCATATATATAAAAATAGTATTAACACTTATGCAACAGGATCCAGAAAACAGGATTGTAATCAATATCCTGCTACCTTGTTTCCTCCCAGTGTTCAAAAAAGAAAAGCCACATTTTTTTGGGATACAGGAGCATTCCCAACAACCCTGTTTTGGCTGCCTGAAGTTTGTGTTTCTGAAGGAACAACCCCCTCCTCCCAGAGCTCCTTATCCACAGGGAAAGTGGTGATTTGGGAGGATAGTTTGGGGTGATTTGGACTCTGTGAGAACATAAATCTGTTCAATTGATCCCTGGAGCCAGGCTGGGAGAGCTGGGAATGTTCCCCTGGAGAAGGGAAGGATCCAGGGAGAGCTTGGAGCCCCTTGCAGAGCCTCAAGGGGCTCCAGGAGAGCTGGAGAGGGACTTGGGCCAAGGGCTGGAGGGACAGGACACAGGGAATGGCTTCCCACTGCCACAGGGATGTTGGGCAGGAATTCCTGGCTGGGAGGGTGGGGAGGGGCTGGGATGGATTTCCCAGAGAAGCTGTGGCTGCCCCCGGATCCCTGGGAGTGTCCAAGGGCAGGTTGGATCCACCTGGGACAGTGGGAGGTGTCCCTGCCATGGCAGGGGGGGGGATAAGATGCTCCTTAAGGTCCCTTCCAACCCATTCCATGATTCCCTGACAGACCCATCAGTGATTTAAACTCAGTCAGCCCTTGGTAATTCAATTTTTCCAGATTTAAGGCCTGATTCTGCTTTTCCTCTGGGAATTCAGGGAGAAGGTGGCAAGGAGCAGGACAAGATGTTGTGCAGATCCTTAAGAACTTGTCCCTGGTGTGGAACATTTGCTCCACATTCCCTGGAGAGCTCAGCATTCCCTCAGGCACTGCTGGGATCACTGGAACAGCATTACCTGGACCACAAGTCCTGTCTGCAGGGTGAAGCCAACGTTTCCTCCTCCCTTTCCACAGTGTCCACAGTCACAGAAGCATTTTCCATCAGGTACAGGCAGTAGAAAATATTGTAATGGATCCTGGGAGAAGGGAAAAACCACAAAATAGCCCTGAAAAATCATCAAAAACCAATTAAACCTCTGCAGCCACAAAAATACACCAAGGAATATCTTGGATAATTCCAGGACAAAGCACTCAGGGAGCTGCAGGAGATTATTAATAATTTAGAGGTGTTAATTGGGCCTTGAAATTCCCTGCAAAGGAAAAGCAGGAAGGAGACAGGGCAGGAAAATGGGTTGGAATTAAAAGCTCCAGGATTTTGAGGCAGCACAAATAATTGGGGGGAATTGTTTCACCTGCTCCAAGCCAGGCTGTGATTTGGGATTTATGGGTTCCATGTTGATCCAGTTGGATGTTCCAGGGATTTTAGGATTTGTGGGAGTCTGGGGAAGCCTCACTGCTCTGCTCTGGCACAGATTGTGCTGCCAGAAAACCCATAATTTTGGGTTCAAAGCCAAGGAGCTCTTCCCAGGGAGAAGGGAATCCACTGGGAATGGCTTTTCCCCACTTCCCACTCCCATTCCAGTGGTACAACCACTCCAAATGCTGCTTTTCCTCAGCAAAGGAGTGATTTTCTTAACCTGAGTTGTTGTAATGATACAATTTCTGTACAATTATGGCACATTTCAACAGCAGATGGAAAGGAAAATGAGCCATGGGCTGGAAACACCAGGGAAATGCCATTACCTGGCTCTGGAAACAAACTAATTCCAGGGGTAAATGCTGGGAATCTCTCTCTGGCTGCATTTTTCATCTATAAAATTAGAAAGTTTGTGCTCCCTGCAGCTCAGCTCTGTGTGTGACCTCTCCCTCATTCCTGCCAGGTTTGTGTTCCAAGGTCTTCCCTGCCCTGGGATCAGAGTCCACAGGGGAGTTTTGCTCTCCTGAACAACCATTAGCAAATCTAGGGGGGTCTGGAAGAGAATTTGGGGTTATTTCAAGCCTCCAAAGTGAACCAGCTTCTGTCTTTTGATGGATTTATCTGATTTTTTTGGCTCTCAAAATCCCTGAGGGTGCTTTGCTCCTGCAGAGGGAGGAGCACAGTGACCCTGTGGCTTTAATTAATTTTAATGAACCTGGTTTAAAATTAACCTCGGTCCTACACCAGGGTTTTCCCACTCTGGTTTTCCCTCTTTTGGAGCAGTTTTGTTCCTGGGAGTCACCCAGGAACAGGGTTAGTGCCTCCCATCAGCTGCAAACAGGTCTCAGAGTTCCCTCAGGACGTGTTTCCTCATTATTCCCAAAATTAAAAACTTTGGGGGGTCTGAAGAGATAAAGGCACACGAGGTGTGGCCATTCCTGTTCCTCCTGGTCTGGATTATCCAAGGAAATGGGGCTGGGATGTGGGTGACCTCGACCACAAGCAGTAATTGCTAAGAGGTGACATCTCTCCGTGGGTGTTCCCTCAAACTAATGACTTTATCCAGCAATTATCCATCACCACCAGGCCAAACAGGCATCCTGAATTCCCTGGGAATGTGGTCCAAGGCTGAGGAAGCACAGGAGAAACCCTTCTCCTGAGTCCCACAGGCTGGATTATAACTCACACCTTCCAGAACCATCTAATTCCTGCCTATAAATTCATTTCCCAGACCATTTTCCCTCTCGGTCTCCTCTTAAGAAGGATTTACCTGTGTCCTCACTGCCATCCTGTGGGATTTCACCTGCACAGGATGGATCACCAAACAAATTCAGGAGCCCACAGGACTTGAAGTGAAGCAAATAACCAACCCCAGGGAGGAAAAAACCACATGAAATTGTTGCAGCTGATGTGCCTCTATTTCTGAGGGGAAAGTTTCTACAATTTCTTTAAAACCTGGTTTTTTTTGAACCCTGTCCCATGAAAGGAGGGTATGGAGTGATGGGACAAAGGGGAATCACCTCAAGCTGCAGCAGGGAAGGGTTAGATGGGATATTGGGAAGGAATTCTTGGCTGTGAGGGCAAGGAAGCTTAAATTGGATATCAGGAAAAACTCTTGGCTGTGAAAGTGGTGAAGCCCAAGCACAGAGGAGCTGTGGAATCCCCATCCCTGGAAGCACCCGAGGCCGTGTTGGAGCAATCTGGGATGGTGGAAAGGCTGGAATGGGCTGGGCTGGTGCTCACCTGTTAGTGATGGGAATGTCCCTGTCCCTCATGGCAAACACCAGGGTGGCAATGCAGTAAAGCACCTCTGTGACCTCCACCACGGACAGGTTGGAGCAGGGGCTCCTCAGACATTCCAGCAGCCTCTGGATGTCGCCGACGCCGTCGGAGAAGAGCACCATGACTGCAAGGATGGCCCACATGTTCCCAGGCTGGGAAAGGCAAGGACAAGGAAAAACTTGGAGCCTTTAGGAGCAGGGAAACTCCTTCCACCCTCAAACCCCACCACAAAGAGTTAAATCCTCCTCAGCCACCACGGATAAATCCCACAGGGAGAACCTTTACGACAAGGAACGACCCCAAAGCAACACTTTGGGTGCTTAACTCATCCTGTTAAACAAACCTCTAATAAATGGGAGACCCACCCCTGCCTTGCTCTGTAGATGTGGCAGCTTGTTGGAGACACACATTTGAGCCTTGGCAAAGAGGTGGTGGCTTCCCAAACACCGGAGCACCGTGCTGGGATCCACCTTGTCCCCCACGGGTGTGTCCGACACGAACCTGTGCAGGACAAGAGGCAGCAAGTGAATTTAGTCTCCAATAATCCATATTTTAGGCCCCAATAATCCATATTTTAGGCCCCAAAGCACCAGCAGCGAGGTGAAACCTGCAGCAGGTTTAACTGTGCCTGTGTGTCCCCGAAATTTCCCCGGCTGCAACTTGGATTCCCAGCTCGTTCCTGTGCCAGGAGACATTCACAAGAGTCATCCCCAGTTCTGAAATACTTTCCTACATCAAGCCTTTAGTTTGGAAGTTTCTTTTGGCTCTCTCCAAGTCTCCCTCTAGGGGAAGGTGTCCCTGCCCACGGCAGGGGGTGGAAAGGGATGATCTTTAAGGTCCCTTCCAACCCAAACCATTCCATGGTTCCTTCAGATGGATCCACCTTGTTCCTAATTCAATTTGAATCTCATTTCCTACAGACAATTGGCCTCTGGACTACAGAGATCTGAGCAAAGCACTTGGGTTTAGCAAGGACTTGAATTGGGCTTGCTGAGTGCAGGTCCAGAAAAACTGCTTTCCAGGAAAGGAGAAGAGGAAAATTCACTGGAGAAAGAGCCATGGAATCATGGAATCCTGCTCTTTACAGCCCCTCATGGGGCAGGGCAACACAGGAATTAGATCCTCTTTCCACCTTCCCAGATTTCACCCTCTGCTTGTACAACACCTCCAACACTGGTATAGTTCTGGGCCCCTCATGGACAAGGAGCTGGAGGGGCTGGAGCGTGTGCAGGGAAGGGAAGGGATCTGGGAAGGGGCTGAGGGAGCTGGGGGGGCTCATCCTGGAGGACAGAGGGATCAGGGGGCACCTGGAATTCTCTGCCAATCCCTGGCAGGAGGGGGAGCCGGGGGGGGTCGGGCTCTGCTCCCAGGGAACAAGGGCCAGGAGGAGAGGGAACGGCCTCAGGCTGGGCCAGGGGAGGCTCAGCTTGGATAGTGGGAACAATTCCTCATGGAAAGGGTTTTCCAGTCCTGGCACAGCTGCCCAGGGCAGGGGTGGATCCCCATCCCTGGAGGGATTTCACATCCCTGTGGATGTGGCACTTGGGGACATGGGCAGGGGTGGCCTTGGCAGTGCTGGGAATGGTTGGACTCCATGATCCTAAAGGTCTTTTCCCACCTAAATGATTCCATGAGTCCATGATCACATGCTCCAAACAGAATAAGAAAAGGGAAAGGTTTTTTTCCCCCATTTCTGGGACCCCACCAGTGATTTTTACTGTTCCAATAATCCCTCCTCCCCCATTTTCCTGCACATCTCCCACCTCTGCAGGAGACAAACCCACCCCTCTCCTGGAAATTCACAGGATAAAATGGAAGTAGGCCCAAAGCCAGGAAGGTCTGAGGATCTAGAGGTGCAGTGCACTCACCTGAGGAGCCCCAGGACACATCCTTCCTGCTCCTTTGTCATGGAGAAATCCTGCAGGATCTGCTCCACCCTGCGCAGGGCCGTGTCCTCCCTCAGCAGGTACCTGTGGTACAGCTTTTTCCAAGGAATGAACTGGAATGGGAAGAGCAAACCACCACCTTTCACCTCAGAGCATTGCAAAACTCTCGTGGCAACAATCTGATCAAGGTGACTTCCAAAGGATTCCTGGATTTCAAAAGGCAGCTCGGTGGGAACAGGTACCGGGCAGGAGATTGGGAAGGAAAGAGGAAACAGAGGGAAAAAAGGCTCAAAGCCTGGAAATACATCCATAAAAAGCTGGGTTTTTTCTGGACTATGAGAACAGGGTGATGCTGGTTCAGTTTCAAGCATCAAAACATGAAATAAATGGGGATATTTTCAGTCTCGTTGCCCAGAGTGTTGCAAATCCCTGTGTCCATGAAGCCCTTCCCTCCCCCAGCTCCTGTTGGGATTTCTCCGGTAAAACCAGGTTTAACCTGTGGTTTAGGCTGTGTTGGGGTGTGAGGAGCAGATTTGGGGCAGAACTTGAGCACATTCTCTGTGCACCTCCCCAGCCCCTCAGGCTCAACACACACTCTGTGCCATGCCCAGCCTTTCCCATCCAAATTCATGGGAATGGCACGAAGGAGGACCTGGATCTCCACAGAAATCTGGGCTGTGATCAGATCCCACCACTCTGGGTGAGGCTGAGAAGCCTCTTGTCCAAGCTGAGTAATTCCAGGGGGGATGGGGAGCGAGTGGAGGTGCCTTGGAGCCCCTTTTCCTTGGTTAAGGTCCCTTCCACCTCCAGCCAAAACGGGCTCCCAGCTGTTTGTCTTGGCTTCAGATGATCCCAACTCCATAAAAACCCAGTTCAAGGCCTTTTCCCTATAAACCCATTGGGCTACAAGAGACACCACAGAGGCTGGAGGGCAGCACCAGCCATGACAGGACACTTCCCAGACTTCCAGCAGGAATTCCTGCACGATCCCTGTCAGGAAAAAAGGCTGCATGGAAAACAGTGAAGGGGGAATTTTGTGGAGGCTCCTTTTCCACAGGAAAGCCACAAGGAGTGTTGCTCCAATGTTGATATTTGGATGCAGGTCGACACCTGGGGACAATCCAGGAGAGCGAAAAACGACAGATTTAAGGAAAAAAGGACCAAAAAAAAAAAAAGGGTTCAAAGGAACAAAGAATGAATGGAATGGGTGCCAGGGAATTCCCTACCAGTGGATCCCTGACGATCTCCCTCCAGCAGCGACACACCAGGCTCAGGTTCTGGTACAGATCAGGCACTGGGAGGAAGGCAAAGATGTTCCTCAGCACTTCCACAGGCAGCTCATCCATGTTTCCCTGAGGCTCTTCCCAATCCCGAGTGCCCAGGAGCCCATAGTGCGGATCAGGGATCGGCTCCACTTCCGTATCATCCGATTCCTGCTCGGCTTGGCCGAGCCCGGGATGAACCAGAGGCTTCTCCTCAGGCTCCCCCCACAAATCCTCCTCTGGATTGGGAATTCCTGAGGCTGCAGCGGGAAAAGCCCGTTTCCTGGAGCTTCCCTTGGGAGCTGGTAGGAATTCCTCGTCCTCCGGGAGAAGGGAGGAATCGCTGCCGAAGGAATCGTCGGCTCCAGGGAAAAAGGGATCCGGGGGCTCCTCTTTGATCCTGCAGCTCTTCCTCCCTCCAGCTCCTTCTCCCTGTGCCTGGGGCTTCCTAAAGAAATCCAGGATGTTCCTCTGGTGGCCTCGTCCTGCACAAAGAGGAGGAAAGGGAGGGAAATCCATGGAAACCAGGCTGCTCCCAGAGGCTGTGTGAGGCTGGAGTTATTCCCACAGGGAATCTCCCTTCCTCCCTGTTCCTCCCTGTGGAAGCTCCAGGGGTTATTCCTGCTTGAAGCTTTCCCTTCAAAATGAGGGAAATCAATGCCTTTAAGGGGACAAAAAGCCATTTATTGCCAGGTATTTCCTGGGAAAGGAAGACAAAGGAAAGGAAATCGCTCCTTGGCAAGGAATTGCTCACATTCCGTGTAGCACATGGATTAAATTCCCAGCACTGGGATTTTCCTTCTGTCCTGCTCCCAATTCTGCAAAATATCCCAATCTCAGCTAAGAAGCCACTCAAGGATTAAATAATCCCAAGCAATGGATTTTGTTTCTGGAAGCTGGATTAAATTTGGCTTAAACTGGACTTAAACTGGGCTTAAACTGGGCTGGAAAAGAACAACTTCCCTGCTAAAGTTTAAGTCTAAATTCCTGGAATCTGCAGCATCTAAATTCTTTTTTTAAGTGAGATAAAGATCTGAAAATGGAAAAGAAAATTATTCCAGTGTCTTTTCCCAGCTCACCAGCAAATGTTTTGTGGGAAGGGATTTTACAGCAAAAATCCCAAGGAAAATGCTCCTAAATCTCATTTTCCACAGGGAATAAGGCACTTGGGAATAATCCAGGATGGTTTTGCTTTGTTTTCTACCTGTTTCCTCACCTGTTTCATCAGAGGTTTTGAGGTCTCAAGTCAAATGAAATAAAATAGAAAAGAATAAAATAGAACAGAATCAAAGAGAATAAAATAAATGGAAATAAATTAAAATAGAATAGAATCAAATAGGAATTAAGGATAAACTAGAAATTTAAAAATAAAAATACCATAAAATACAGTAAAAATTAAATAAACATCCTACAAAATTAACCATTAAATTACCATAAAAATTAAATAAAAGTAAATAAAAATACTATAAAAAATGCAATAAAAATAAATAAAAACACTATAGAAATACAGTAAAAATTGAATCAAAGTACCATAAAAATTAAATCAAAATTAAATAAAGACATCATNACAGTAAAAATTGAATCAAAATACCATAAAAATTAAATCAAAATTAAATAAAGATATCATAAAAATGAAATAAAAATACAAAAAAAATTAAAATGCAGTAAAAATTAAATCACAATACCATAAAAAATATACCATAAAAAAACATACCATTAAAAGAAAACATTAAAAAAACACCATAAAATTTTTTTTTTAATTTAAAAAATGAAATAAAAATATATTAAGGATAAAATACAATAAAAATAAACCACAGCTATGTGAAAACAGCTTTTTGCCCCTCAGTTTGAGCCCTGAGCTCTGTCATGTCCAAATCAGCTCAAAGTCTTCTCAGTCCTCAGACACCCCCTGAGGCTTCAGCCCTTCTGAGCTCCAAATCCAGGAGCTGTGTATCCTACTGTTTCCCCCTTGCAGGAAAGCTGAAGGTCACTGTTATCTGTTAGAGCTCAACAACATTTTTAAGTCCTAAATAACTCAGCAGCTCATCGTTATTTAAGAATTATCTGGAAGAGCATCTGGAGGCTGCAGTGCCCTCATTAATTCCAGAGGCTGGAGTGTTCCTCAGGGAGAGCTGCTGCTCTTCCCAGCAGGAACTCCAGGATACACCTGGAGACATCTGTGGTGTGAGGAGAACCAGGACACATGGGAACACAAAGGAGGGAACAGCCAAGGAAAAGCTTTTCCATATAATTATGGAATGGTTTGGGATGGAAGGGACCTTAAAGATCATCCAGTTCCAACCACAACACCTTCCACTATCCCAGGGCCCTGGACAACCTGCCCTTGGACACTTCCAGGGATCCAGGGGCAGCCACAGCTTCTCTGGGAAATCCATCCCAGCCCCTCCCCACCCTCCCAGCCAGGAATTCCTGCCCACCATCCCTGTGGCAGTGGGAAGCCATTCCCTGTGTCCTGTCCCTCCAGCCCTTGGCCCAAGTCCCTCTCCAGCTCTCCTGGAGCCCCTTGAGGCTCTGCCAGGGGCTCCAAGCTCTCCCTGGATCCTTCCCTTCTCCAGGGGAACATTCCCCGCTCTCCCAGCCTGTCCCAGAGCAGTTCCCTCCAAGCATTCCCAGCCCTGTACCTGCCCGGTGTGTCCATGCCCGGTGGGTGGGATGAAGGCCCTTATTCCCATCTCCTGGGCCTCTCCTCTGCCTCAGGGGCTGCGTGAGGGGGGAAGAACCTTCCGGAGTCCGGGCGAGGGCGTCGCACTCGGGGGCCGTGAGGTGCCTCCTCTTGAACGGCTTCATCCCTGGGACAGGGGGCAAAGGAAGGGGGTCATCCCAAATTCCAAGTGCTGGGAAGCAACGGCGCGACATCCACGTGTTTGACACCGGGATAAAGGGAGTTTTTCCTCGGGGATTTCAGAGGGAAGTCCCGGTGATTCAGGAGGGAGTTTCGCTGGATGAGTTGGGCATGGAGGGATGGGATACAGGGAATGGCTTCCCAGTGGGTTAGATGGGATATTGGGCAGGAATTCCTGGCTGGGAAAGTGGGGAGGGGCTGGGATGGATTTCCCAGAGGAGCTGTAGCTGCCCCTGGATCCCTGGAAGTGTCCAAGGGCAGGTTGGAGCCACCTGGGATAGTGGGAGGTTTTGGGATTGGAGCTGGATGATCTTTAAATTCCCTTCCATCCCAAACCATCCCATGATTCAGTTTGGAGTCGCTCCAACACTGATTCCCACCTCCAGGTCCCCACTCCTGTGCCTTTGGAACAAGAGGACAACAAAAAAATCCAGAATCCTTCCGAGTTTTCCCTCTTTCCCTCCAACCCAACATGGAAGAAGCAGCTACAACACCTGTATAAACCCAAAGTACCACCAGGATCTCCAAGGAGGTTGAAATCCCTGGGAGAGACGAGGGATTTGCCCCAGGAAGGTCCAAATCCAACATCCAAACAGACAAACTGAGCCTCTCCATGACCAGATCCGAGCTGGGATCCTCCATTTCAGAGGGAACACAACCCACTTCCACTCAGGAAGCAGCACAAAACTATTTGAAGGGTTATTTGTAATAAATCCTTACTTGGAATAAGCAAAGCTCCAGCAGAAAAAGTACAAACACAACTTCCTTCTTCCAAAAAAGCTCAGGAGAAACCCAAAACCAGGGAATGGGATGAGCTTCCTCCCAGCAGGATCAACGCTGCCTCTGCAGTTTCACTTTTGCTTTATTTAATTATTTTTTTTATACTTAACTCATTGATGGCTGCCACAAAAGCCATCCCACAGCAGGATCCAAGGATCAGCTTGTCCATCCCTTGGATTAAGTTGGATTTGAGGGGTTTAGAGCCCTTTTCCAGGATAAATGACCCCATGATTGAGCTGCCTCCTCCTTCCACGACGTTAAAGCCACGCTGGGCTCCCCAGGGGAGGCTGTTTTCTAATTCCCATTTTCCTCAAAACACGGAAAATGAGGCAAAAAAGGCAACTCAAGACATTCCTGTGGCATTTAGGGACATGTTTAGTCTTGGAATGGCTGGATTTGATGGGCTTAAGGATATTTTCCAGCCTAAAGGGTTCAGTGATTCTACTTAAAAGTGGGATTTCTTGCTTGGAACTGGAAAGTTTTGTTGGATTAAAGAGCACAAATCATGGATGCACCTTAATTTTCTGGTCATGAATGTCAGAGCTGAGGTTCCAGCTCCATTCCCATTCCTGGAGCTGTGGGACACAGACTGGATTGGGGGAAAACCACCCCAGGACAACCAAAATCCCTCACACAGGAGAGGGTTCAAGTCCAGAATCCCAACACGGGAAGAGACCCTGCTCAGGCTTCACCTGCATTCCCGTTTTCCCAAGGTTTTCCATTGGTTTCAGGAGCAGAAACCTGTGCTGAGCAAAGGGCCTTGTCAGGGCTCAGGGCTTCCATCCCATCAGGAATGTCAGCCAGGAGACATTCCAGCTGTGGAGTGGCAGGATCAGCCAGCAGCAGCTGCACAGGACGGGGGAGGCTCCGGGGGGATGAGGAATATTTGGGAGAAGGTGGGGACTGCTCCTTGTCCCCTCCCAGCAGGCTGTTTCCGAAGCCTTTTCCCACATGGATGCACCAAGCCTGGCACCCATATGGGGAGACCCCTGGCAGCCCTGGGACCCCCAGACTGACCCAGAGCAGCCCCCTCAAATCCAGCCCATGTCCCAGTCCTGCTGCCCCCAGAGCACCCCCAATTCCAAGGATCCTCCCATTCCCAAGGTCCCCTCAATTCCAAGGACATCCCCATTCCCAAGGGGCCTCTGATTGCCAAGGACCACCCAACGCCCAGAGCAACCACCATTCCCAAGACCCCCTCAATGCCAAGGGTCCCCTCATTGCCAGCCCCTCGTTCCCAAGCCTCCCCCACTCCCAATGGTCCCCCGATTCCAAGGAAGCCCCTTTTTAATCCCNCTCAGGAATGGTATCGCCCTCCCCCCCTCACCTGCTCCCGCCGCCTCGGCCCCTCGCGCTCCGCCGGCCCCGCCCCTCCCCGCGCACCAATCAGAGACCGCGCCGGCCCCGGGGCTGACCAATAGCGCAGCACTTCCGGGTTGGGGGGCGGGGAGGGGTTGTTTACCGCGCCCCCCCGCCCCGCGGTGACGTCACTGCCCCGGGTGTGACGTCACGGCTGGAGCGCGGGTGGGTTGGAAAAGCGGGAATGGCCCCGGGAGGTGGGATGAGGGAGAGGGGAGGGAAGGGAATGTGGAGGGGGGGCCCTGCGCTGAGGGAACAGCCCGATCCTGGCATTACCGAGCGAAAAGGGAATTCGTGGATTTCCTGAGGGAAAAAGGATTTTTTCCCTTTTTTTTTTTTTTTTTTCCTGAGGGAAAAGAGAGTGAAAGCTTTTCCCGGAGGAGAAGCTGGTGTCTGGTTGTCCAGAGAGAAAAGGAAACTATTACTTTCCTAAGAAAAAGAACGGAAATTTCAGGTTTTCCCGAGGGAAAGGAAAATTTCTGGATTTCCAACTGGCTGCTGATTTTCCTAAGAGGAAAAGGAGTTTTCTAGTTTTCCCAAGGGAAACGGGAATCTGTGTTTCCAGAGGAGGGTTTCTAATTTTCCTGAGGGAACATTACATTCCCGTTTTTCCTGAGACACCGAGTCCTAGTTTTCCAGATGGAAAAGGAAAATCGTTTTTCCTGAAAGAAATGCTTAGTTCCTTGTTTTCCCAAGGAAAAAGGAAATGTCTGATTTTCCTGAAGGATGGTCCATTTTCTGACAATTCCTGGGGGTTAAAGGGAACTCCAGATTTTCCAGAGGACGAGGCAGATTCCTGGTTTTCCTGAGTGCAAAGGAATTGCCTATTTTTCCTGGAAAAAAAGGAGGGATATGTGTTTTTCCTGAGGAGGATGCAGGTTTCTGCTTTTGCTGAGGAAAAGGGGATTTCTGGGTTTCTGGAGGGAAAGTTGGATTTCTGTTTTTCCTGAGGGAAAAGAACTTCATTTTCCCACTGAAAATCCTTTTTTTTCCTCCAGGAAGGAGAGGCCAATTTCTGCTTTTCCAGTGGGAAAAAGACATTTCTGTTTTTTTCCACAGGCAGAAGCTGGTTCCTGGTTTTCCTGAGTAAAAAGGAAATCTCAGGGCATCCTAACAAATAATTCTGTTTTTCCTAAAGGATAGGCCACTTCCCTATTTTCCTGAGGGAAAGGCTGGATTCTGGTTTTCCGGAGGGAAAATTTGGTTCCTGAATTTCCCAAAAGAAAAGGAAGCTCCTGGTTTTCCTGAGGTAAAAGGCAATTTCTGTTTTTTTCCTGAGGGAAAGATCTAATCCTGATTTTGTTAAAGAAAAGGAAAACTTGTTTTCTGGAAGGAGAGACCACTTCCCAGTTTTTCCAAGAGAAAAGGAAATTTCTGGTTTACTGAGGGAGTGGCTGATTCCTGAATTCCAAAAAGGGAAAGGAAATACCTGGTTTTCCTGAAGGAGAGGCCAGATTCTGTTTTTTCTTGAAATAAAAAGAAATTTGTGATTATCCTGAGAGAAAATGAAGTTTTTAATTATCCCAAGAGAAATTTTTACTTATCCTGAGAAAAAAGGAGCTTTTTTGTTATCCTGAGGGAAATTTTTAATTATCCTGAAGGAAAAGGACATTTTACTTATCCTGAGAGAAATTTTTAATTATCCTGAAGGAAATATTTAGTTATCCTGAGAGAAAAGGAAATTTTAATTGTTCTGAGGGAAATTTTAATTATCGTGAGGGAAAGGGATATTTTTCATTATCCTGAGGGAAATTTTTCAATGTCCTGAGGAAAATCTTGAATTATCCTGCTGGAAAAGGAAATTTTAATTATCCTGAGGGAAAACTTTAATTGCCCTGAGGGAAATCTTGAATTATCCTGAGGGAAAAGGAAATTTTAATTATCCTGAGGGAAATATTTAGTTATCCTGCGGGAAAAGGAAATTTTTAATTATCTGAGGAAAACGGAAATCTTTAATT
>WEIV01029544.1:0-12086 GCA_013390005.1 Calyptomena viridis | reverse complement strand
TTTTTTTTTTTTTTTTTCCTGAGGGAAAAGAGAGTGAAAGCTTTTCCCGGAGGAGAAGCTGGTGTCTGGTTGTCCAGAGAGAAAAGGAAACTATTACTTTTCCAAGAAAAAGAACGGAAATTTCAGGTTTTCCCGAGGGAAAGGAAAATTTCTGGATTTCCAACTGGCTGCTGATTTTCCTAAGAGGAAAAGGAGTTTTCTAGTTTTCCCAAGGGAAACGGGAATCTGTGTTTCCAGAGGGAGAGGCAAGTTTCTAATTTTGCTGAGGACGATTATATTCCCGTTTTTCGTGAGGGAGAGGCCGACTCCTGGTTTTCCAGATGGAAAAGGAAAATCCTGTTTTTCCTGAAAGAAGTGGTTAGTTCCTTGTTTTCCCAAGGAAAAAGGAAATGTGTGATTTTCCTGAAGGATGGTCCATTTTCTGACAATTCCTGGGGGTTAAAGGGAACTCCAGATTTTCCAGAGGACGAGGCAGATTCCTGGTTTTCCTGAGTGCAAAGGAATTGCCTATTTTTCCTGGAAAAAAAGGAGGGATATGTGTTTTTCCTGAGGAGGATGCAGGTTTCTGCTTTTGCTGAGGAAAAGGGGATTTCTGGGTTTCTGGAGGGAAAGTTGGATTTCCGTTTTTCCTGAGGGAAAAGAACTTCATTTTCCCACTGAAAATCCTTTTTTTTCTTCCAGGAAGGAGAGGCCAATTTCTGCTTTTCCAGTGGGAAAAAGACATTTCTGTTTTTTTCCACAGGCAGAAGCTGGTTCCTGGTTTTCCTGAGTAAAAAGGAAATCTCAGGGCATCCTAACAAATAATTCTGTTTTTCCTAAAGGATAGGCCACTTCCCTATTTTCCTGAGGGAAAGGCTGGATTCTGGTTTTCCGGAGGGAAAATTTGGTTCCTGAATTTCCCAAAAGAAAAGGAAGCTCCTGGTTTTCCTGAGGTAAAAGGCAATTTCTGTTTTTTTCCTGAGGGAAAGATCTGATCCTGATTTTGTTAAAGAAAAGGAAAACTTGTTTTCTGGAAGGAGAGACCACTTCCCAGTTTTTCCAAGAGAAAAGGAAATTTCTGGTTTACTGAGGGAGTGGCTGATTCCTGAATTCCAAAAAGGGAAAGGAAATTCCTGGTTTTCCTGAAGGAGAGGCCAGATTCTGTTTTTTCTTGAAATAAAAAGAAATTTGTGATTATCCTGAGGGAAATATTTAATTATCCTGAGAGAAAATGAAGTTTTTAATTATCCCAAGAGAAATCTTTACTTATCCTGAGGAAAAAGGAGCTTTTTTGTTATCCTGAGGGAAATTTTTAATTATCCTGAAGGAAATATTTAGTTATCCTGAGAGAAAAGGAAATTTTAATTGTTCTGAGGGAAATTTTAATTATCGTGAGGGAAAGGGATATTTTTCATTATCCTGAGGGAAATTTTTCAATGTCCTGAGGAAAATCTTGAATTATCCTGCTGGAAAAGGAAATTTTAATTATCCTGAGGGAAAATTTTAATTGTCCTGAGGGAAATCTTGAATTATCCTGAGGGAAAAGGAAATTTTAATTATCCTGAGGGAAATATTTAGTTATCCTGCGGGAAAAGGAAATTTTTAATTATCTGAGGAAAACGGAAATCTTTAATTATCCTGAGGGAAAACTTTAATTATCCTGAGGGAAAACTTTAATTGTCCTGAGGGAAATATTGAATTATCCTGAGGGAAATATTTAGTTATCCTGCGGGAAAAGGAAATTTTTAATTATCTGAGGAAAACGGAAATCTTTAATTATCCTGAGGGAAAACTTTAATTATCCTGAGGGAAAACTTTAATTGTCCTGAGGGAAATATTGAATTATCCTGAGGGAAATATTTAGTTATCCTGCGGGAAAAGGAAATTTTTAATTATCTGAGGAAAACGGAAATCTTTAATTATCCTGAGGGAAAACTTTAATTATCCTGAGGGAAAACTTTAATTGTCCTGAGGGAAATATTGAATTATCCTGAGGGAAATATTTAGTTATCCTGCGGGAAAAGGAAATTTTTAATTATCTGAGGAAAACGGAAATCTTTAATTATCCTGAGGGAAAACTTTAATTATCCTGAGGGAAAACTTTAATTGTCCTGAGGGAAATATTGAATTATCCTGAGGGAAATATTTAGTTATCCTGCGGGAAAAGGAATTTTTTAATTATCTGAGGAAAACGGAAATCTTTAATTCTCCTGAGGGAAAACTTCAATTATCCTGAAGGAAAACTTTAATTATCCTGAGGGAAAAGAAAACTTTAATTACCCTGAGAGAAAACGAAATACCTGGTCATCCTGAGCAGAGAGGCCTGTTTGCGGATCCCCCGAGGGAAACGGAAATCCCCATTTTCCTGGAGCCAAACACCACATTCCGCTTTCCCTGAGGGAAAACCCCCTCATTCCTGCTTATCCCCCCCCCGATTTCCCCCATTCCGCGCCCCGCAATCCCGATTTTTCCCTCTCCCCTCAGGCGCGGCTCATGGCGGAGCGGGCGGGGCCGCGGCGGCTCCTGCGCTTGGTGCAGGCGGGAAACCTGGAGCTCCTGAGGGAAGAGCTGCGCCCAGGTGACATTCCAGAGGCACGGAGCTGGCGCTGGGGGCGCCTGGGGGACACCCTGCTGCACCACGCGGCTCGGCTGGGACACAGGGATGTGCTGGCCTTCCTGCTGCTGGAGCTCGGCATGGACGTGGAAGTGGCCAACGGCGACTACAAGAGACCCATCCATGAGGCGGCTTCCATGGGCCACAGGGAATGCGTGGCCTTCCTCCTGGAGAGGGGGGCCAGCGTGGACTGCTTGAAAAAGGGCGACTGGTGGGTCGTGGATTTGGGACACGGGGGGTTCTGAGGGGAGAAGGTGGTCATGGAATGGTTGGGGTTGGAAGGGACCTTAAGGATTGTCCTGTTCCAACCCCGGCACCTCCCACTATCTCAGGGTGCTCCAACCTGGTCTTGGACACTTCCAGGGATCCAGGGGCAGCCACAGCTTCCCTGAGAAATTAATTCCAGCTCTTCACCACCCTCCCAGCCAGGAACTCCTTCCCAATATCCCATCTCTCCCTGTCCTGTGGCAGTGGGAAGCCATTCCCTGTGTCCTGTGCCTCCAGCCCTTGTTCCAAGTCCCTCTCCAGCTCTCCTGGAGCCCCTTTAGGCTCTGGAAGGGGCTCTAAGGTTTCCCTGGATCCTTCTCTTCCCCAGGTGACCATTCCCAGCTCTCCCAGCCTGGCTCCAGAGCCTTTGGAGCATCCCTGTGGCCTCCTCTGGATTTGCTCCAGCAGCTCCACATCCTTCTGCTGTTGGACCCCAGAGCTGGATTCCATGTGGGATCTCACCTGAGCAGGGGCAGAGTGGCAGAATTCCCTCCCCACCTGCTGCCCACACTGTGGGAAAATCCCAGGATCCAACTGGCTTTCTGGGATAGATTCCAGCCTGATCACTGATTTCCCCCTGTTTCTCCTGAGAGTTTTTTCACTCTTGTTTTAGGAAAGGGAATTTCTGGTGCCTCCTTGGAAAAGAAACCAGATTGTCCCCAGCCCCCAGATTTAAGCCCAGGGAGGTCCTTTAAAGCTGGACTGACACAAATCCAAAGGCAGCATTCCAGTGCTGGGAATTGAGGCTGTGCCAGCCTGGATCTGACATCAGGGGGAGCAAAGGGAGGCTGAGATTCCATGAGCCTGGATTTGCGTGACAGCCCTTCCACCCATGGATTAAATACCAGGATCTCTGTGCTTCCTAACACAGGGCCGAGCCTTTGGAAAAAGCCTGGTTTGCCTTAAAAATATACTCCAAGGGATTGTATGGAAAAGGAGCTGCAGTCCAGCCTCTGTATTCCCTGCGTGGAAAAAGTGCTGTCGGATCTCCCGGATCCACGTGGCTCAGGCAAAGCCCCTGAATCCAGGTGGGACACCAGGCTCCTTATTCCCTGTCTTACTCCATTTTCCTGGATTTTCTTCCAGGACTCCCCTCATGATGGCCTGCACCAGGAAGAACCTGGAGGTGATCCAAGCCCTCGTGGAGCATGGAGCCAACCCACTGCTGAGGAATAAGGATGGCTGGAATTGCTTCCACATCGCCAGCCGGGAAGGGCATCCCGAGGTGCTCCGGTACCTCCTGGATGTGTCCCCTGGGATCTGGGACACGGAGAGCACCACTGGGAGAACACCTCTGCACACAGCAGGTAAAGGAGGAGCCCCTGGGAAGCAGGTGGGTGGAAAAGGGATGTTTCCCCAGGGAAAACGGATGTTGTTCCAGCCCATGTTTAGCTTGGAAAAGCAGAAACACAGGGACACAGTGGTGGATCCATCCCAGGAGTGCTCGTGATCCCCCACTGACTTTGGCCTCCTTGGAATAAGGTGTTCCTCTCCATCTCTGCCTCCCTGTCATGGAAATATCCCAGCTCCCACATCTTGGAATACCTGGCAACACGTTTTTCCTTGCTGGTTTGTAAAGCTGTGAATTACACTTGGAAAATCCACGCGGCTCCAGGAATATCCTGGAGTTTGAAAAGTCCTAAAAGCAGCAGAGGAACCTGTTGGTGGATCCATGTATCAGTTACAGAGTCCTGATCAGGGTTTTTAAGGGATGTGTCTCAAAATGATCCATTTTTATCCCCATATTTGGTGGATTAGATCCTTATGGCAAATTTATGGTGCTGTGGGGCAGAACCTCCAGGTTTAATCCTCACCCCAAATCCTGGGATTAGTTTTGGGACCATCATGGCAAGAGAGACATTGGAGGGGCTGGAGCGTGTGCAGGGAAGGGAAGGGAGCTGGGAAGGGGCTGAGGGAGCTGGGGGGGCTCATCCTGGAGAAAAGAGGGATCAGGGGGCACCTGGAATTCTCTGCAATCCCTGGCAGGAGGGGGGAGCCGGGGGGGGTCGGGCTCTGCTCCCAGGGAACAAGGGCCAGGAGGAGAGGGAACGGCCTCAGGCTGGGCCAGGGGAGGCTCAGCTTGGCCAGGAGGAGGAATTTGGGCCTGGAAAGGGGGGTGAGGCCTTGGCAGGGGCTGCCCAGGGAGATCTGGAGTCTCCATCCCTGGAGGGATTTCAAATCCCTGTGGATGTGGCACTTGGGGACATGGATTTGTGCTGGGGGATGGTTGGATTTGATGTCTCGGAGCTCTTTTCCAGCCCAAATGATTCTGTGATTCCAATCTCGGATTCGAGGTTTTGCTGTTCTCACCTCACTCTTAAGAAGGAATTATCCCATGGTGAGAAATCCAGAGTTCTTTTCTGCAAAGGAGAAGGATAATCCCTGTTGGGAATACATGGGAGCTGTTGTTAGGATTGGAGCCCCCTTCCCTGCCCTTTTCCTTGTTTTTGAAGGATCTACAGAGGGAATTGGGTGGTTTGGGGAGCCACATCCATCCTCAGGCATGGTGGGAAGCAGGAGGACACAGGCCCCATTCCAAGTGGGATTGGGCTGCGTATTCCAGTGTCTCCACAGGAGAGATGAGCTTTGGCTGCCCAAACTCACTTCCCAAAGAATTTAATAGGGATTGACTCTCTGGAAAGACTGGAGGTGGTGTGAGGATCCCCCTGCTGTGCTGTAATTAATGTGTTGGGTGTGCTGCTCCTTGCCTGTCATTCCCATTACTTTTCCAGCACTGACAATTCCAGCCCTTGGGCACTCACTGCACCTCCATCCCTGTGCCTGACCTGGGAATGAAAACCAGGGAATGAGCAGGTTTGCCTCAGTGGGAAATGGCTAATCCTGATTTTTCTGGTGTGTTCTATCCCTGCTCAATCCCAGGTTTTGTGTTTCCATGGAGCTGGCAGCTCCCTCTCAGAGAGGAGGCTCTTGGGTTGGGATCTGGAGGTTATGGATCTGGGAAAGGGTGAGGATTGTCCTGTGGGAAAAGGGGGATTTAGGCCTTGATCCTAAAGTCTCCCTCCTGCCTCGTGGTGCTTGGGATATGGGAATACAGACAACATTGGGATACAGTGCCCAGTTCTCCTGCTTCACAGAGGTGTCTCCTCCTCTGTGTTGTCTCCTCTGTTTGACTTCCCTGTGGCAAAGCCACCAATCCATGATTTTGGGTTTATTCCTGGTCCAGGTTAGACCCTGATGGAGCAGCAGCCGGCGTGGGAGCGACTGGGGAGTGGGAATGGCTGGAGCTGCCTAAACCACCAGTATAATTCTAAATATTCCAGGATGATGCCAGAGGCAGCTGCTCCATGAAGGCTGGTCCCAGTATCCCTACTCCTCCCCCACAAATCCCAGTGGATACCCACAGGGAGGAGAGGCTGGAGGTGATGCTGGAGCTGCCGGGGGAAATCATGTCCAGACAAACTTCCATATCCATGAGTTTCCATCCCAAGGGTGTGGACATGAGCACATTAACCCGTGGCCAGTCCAGCTGGCTTCCTGGCACACTTATCCCTGGATAGATGAAGGGTCATTTTCCTCCCTCAGGTTCATTCCTTGAGCTTTTGTTGCTTCCCATATCCATAGCCCGAGGGAAGAGAGCTGGGAAGATGGAATTAGAGGGAGTGGAATTCAGCCGGGGCAGCTTTCCCGTGTCCCTGTTGCTGGTAAAGGATGGAATCATGTTTGCTTGGAGTGATTTTAATTCCTGAAACTTGAGGGTTTTTAAAGCCTCCATTCAAAAATCCCTTTCCCAGCCTGTATTCCCATCAGCCCTGGGCAGGGAGCAGGAGCAAAGAGCCAAAATCTGGGAGGATGGGACTGGGATTTCTAAGAGCATCAGTTGCTCAGCTGTGTCTGGAGGTTGTTCCCTTTTCCATCTCCTGATGGAGGAGCCCCAGGCTTGGTTTGATATTATTATTGTTTTCCTTAATATATTCCGTTTGTTTTGCAAAATGACCTGCAGGGAAAAAAAAATAAAAGGAAAAGGCCCGGATCAAGTCTGTGAGATGTGGAATGTTTGAAAACTGAGGAGCAAAAGGGAATATTTCGGTGCAGGGTGTTCAAATCCTCCCCCACTGCTGTTTTCCCTCTGAGATGGTGCCTGGGCGAGGATTTTTCCTTAGGAAGATGAGATGGGAGTGGCTGAGGAGGGGTGGAAATGCCATCCCAGCTCTTCCCCAGCTCCCTGCTTTGTGTTCCTTTTGCTTCTCCTGGATTTCACTTCGGGAATTAAGGAATACTTGGCTGGGAAAAGCTCTTTGTGTTTAATTTTGTGTCCTCTGCAGGTAGAGCCGAACCGTGCCTATATCCTATCTTTTCCTTGCTTTATCTCCTCTTTTCCCCTGGGATCAGGGCGAGGAAAGGCTTTTTCACTTCCAGCCAAAAATTCAAATCCAAACCTCCTGCTTTCCAGCCTCTTGGAACCCCTTTCCCTCCTCATGACAAACCCAGAAGGCTCCGAAACCCCGTTTCCTTCCGCTGCGGGTGGACGGTGCCGTGAAACCCAGGAATAATCCGGGTATTCCCTGTCTCTCCTAGCCATGCACGGCTGTTCCCAGGTCGTGGAGCTGCTCCTGGAGCGGTAAGCAGGCTCTTCCCAGCTTTTCCTCCCTCCCAGCTCCCATCCCCTGCCAGCCTCCGGACACAAAGGCCGTCTGTGCCGTTCCGTTCGGGAAGCGCGGCTGCACAGCTGCGATCCCGAGGCTGCCTCCTCGTCCTCCACGTTTTTCCCAGCTGGTTGGGGACCCTGGGGACAAGGACCGTCTCCCATGGTTGTGACACAAAGCCCAGTTATGTAACTCGGCCTTTTCCCCTTTTTTTTTTTCCATGCTGATTCATTCCCGTTGCCTCTGATGTGGCCGAGGCCTTGTGGCAACACCAGGGTTGTCTGGCAGCTCTGTGCTGGGTGCAGCTTTCTTAGGCCTGGCTTATCCTTTGTAAGCTGTGAAGGGGCTTTAAATCAGCCCAGTTATCCTGGCCCTGTTCCCTTTCTAACTCTTGGAGCTGGAGAATCCCAGCTAATCCCAGCCCTGTTAATACTTGGCCCAGCATGAACAGCTCTGTGATTTAAGCCAGGCTTTTAGGCTTGGCTCACTTTTCTCTCAGTTTAACCTGGGTGAGATCCGTGGGCTCTGATTTTCTACATTCTCACACAAGGATCTGTTTTTTCCCTGCTTTCCTGGGCACACCTTGCCCTTCCTGGAGACCCTCTGGGCAGAGGGAAAGGGAATTATAAATTATCTGTGGAGGCCTGGCTTGTCCAGAGGGGCTGAACCAGCTGAGTCCCAGATCCCTGATCCCAAAAAACCCACCAGATCATTCCCCAGCCCCTACAGCAGGTTTATCCATCTATGGATTCAGAGGTTTTATATAGTCCATCTGTGATCCCAGCTGCTGATAGTCTCCTCCAGGAAGGATCTGAGGGCTTTGTCCCCACTTTTGCCTTCTTTCCCAGGTGCCAGTACAAAGCTGACAGCAGAGACAGATGTGGAGTCACTCCCTTCATGGATGCAATCCAGAACGGGCACGTCGACATCGCCCGCCTGCTCCTGGAGAAACACCAGGTAGGGGCCAGAAATCCTCACCTGCCTCCTCCAGGACCTGAGCCAGGACAGGGAAGGAGAAAATTCCCAAATTGTAAAGAAAGGAATTGTGAGAAAAGGCAAATCCCCCCCTGGAGATGAGCAAGATTTTGCTGTGTGAGGTCACCAGGACTCAGCTCCAGGTGGAGGTCTCACCCTAGGGCAGGAATCCTGGAATGGTTTGGGTTGGAGAGACCTTAAAGCCCGTCCAGTGCCACCCCTGCCATGGGCAGGGACACCTCCCACTGTCCCAGGTGGATCCAACCTGGCCTTGGACACTCCCAGGGATCCAGGGGCAGCCACAGCTTCTCTGGGAATCACGTCCATAGCTGGTGAAGTGGGATGGTGACACCAGGCAGTGGCAGGAGGGCACAGGACGTGCCCAAAACCAGCACTTGGAATGCCAGGACTCAGCATGGAGACTCCCATGGGCATCCTGAGGGTGGATAACACGGAGACATCCAACCTTATGTTTATCCAGAGCTCATCTCTGGCCTCCCCCTCTCCAGCTGCTCCCAGTTATCCAACGTGGGAGTCCCAACAGGGGTGTCAGTAGTGGCAGGAGCCAGAGCCCTGCATTATTTATTGATTGATTATTCATTGATTACTGAGTGATCTGAGCTGTCTGGGAGCCCCTCATGGCTGATTCCCACAGAACTGGGAAGTTCCCTCGTGGTTTCAGTCTCATATCTCCGGCTCTGGAGGTGGGAGAGTTGGTTTAACTTCTGGAATTAATTTAGGCCACGGAGCAGCACTGGAATCCCTGGAAGTGTCGGTGCCTCCCAGGTTTTACAAAGCCCTGAGTCACCACCAGCCCTGGAGATCCTTTGGGATGAGTGCACTGCGTGTTACTTCCACTGGCTTTCCTAATTCCAGGCGTGTCCTACAGCCAGGGATGCAGTGGGAGCACAGGCTCTGCACAGGGCAGCTGTCACAGCCCAGGATGGAGCCATCCACTTCCTCGTGTCCCAGCTGGGAGTGGATGTCAACGGCAGAGCCACGGCCCTCCGGATCCCAGCTCTGCACTACGCAGCCAAGGTTTGTCCCTGTTCCCAGAATCCCTTGGAAAAGGCTCTGCCAGGCTGGGTTAGGTGCTGGAGGATCCGCATTCCTGGCTCATCCTCTGCTGCTCTCCATCTGCTCCTGGCCACTCCCATTCCCTGTTTTCTGGGCAGCAAAGGAAGTGTGGGCAGCAGGGGAGGGGGGATTCTCCCTCTCTTGTCCATTTGGTGGATTCCCACCTGGAACAGCGTGTCCAGCTCTGGGATCCAACAGCAGAAGGATGTGGAGCTGCTGGAGCAAATCCAAAGGAGGCCACAGGGATGATCCAAAGGCTCTGGAGCCAGGCTGGGAGAGCTGGGAATGTTCCCCTGGAGAAGGGAAGGATCCAGGGAGAGCTTGGAGCCCCTTCCAGAGCCTCAAGGGGCTCCAGGAGAGCTGGAGAGGGACTTGGGCCAAGGGCTGGAGGGACAGGACACAGGGAATGGCTTCCCACTGCCACAGGGATCTTGGGAAGGAATTCCTGTCTGGGAGGGTGGGGAGGGGCTGGGATGGATTTCCCAGAGAAGCTGTGGCTGCCCCTGGATCCCTGGGAGTGTCCAAGGCCAGGCTGGAGCCACCTGGGACAGTGGGAGGTGTCCCTGCCCATATTGAGGCAGTTGGATTAGATGACCTTTAGAGGTCCTTTCCCACCCAAACCATTCCATGACTCCATGATTTTGTCCAGCTGTGCAGAGGAGAGGCAGAAGTTCTCCAGACCTTGGAAAGGAGAGGTGGAAAGGCAGCAGGATAAATATGGGATCAGTAACCCTCTGGATAAGCTCCCAGGTGCTTATCTGTGTCCTTCACTCCAGAGCTGTTTTGAATTCCAGGCAGTGAGAATCCTTGGAGCTTTTTCCTCCTCCCAGCTCATTCCTGTGTGGGAAGCAGGGCCTGATGAGCTGATCCCAAAACCTCCCTGCTCCCCAGGATCCCTCCTGCTTGGCACCAGCATTCCACACCGTGCTGGCAACCGGCAGCAAGGGAATGTCCCTGCCCACATCCCGGGATGTGAAACCTCCTGGGCTTTAACTTCAGCACTCGGAGCCAGGTCTGGACTTGTAGTGGGAATAAAGCAGCATCCCACTGCCCCACTCCTGCAAAAACCTCAGGGACACTTCCAGGGAATGCTGGCAGCAGCGTCCCCCCTCCAGAGGGATCCAGCCATGCCATTCCCAGCTCCCACAAAGGAGGCCTTTCTCCCAGCTCCTTATGCTCCCAGAAAACCCTTCTGGTTGCCAAGGGCACAGCAAGGCTTTTGGGGAATACAATGTGCCTTGGAGAACATCCCAGCTCCGTCCTGGCTGATTAGGGAATGATGTGATGGATTTCTCTGCCTTGCCCAGGCTCACTTTGTGTTTATGGCATCATTTGTTTGGGGTTTTTTTGGGGGGGCTTTTTGTTATTCTGCTTTTCTTTTTGCATTTCTAAACACAAGAAAATCAAATTATGGTTTTCAACTCGATTTGCTGCCAAGGCTGTGGCAGCTAAAGCAATTCCTGGCTCCATGTGTTTGCCATGGAAAAGGGAGGGAGAGCAGCAGGGAAATGGGAGCCTTGAGCACAGGGAAGATGCTGTGGAATCCTGTGGGAATCAGGGAAAGGGTTGGGTGGTGGGGATAAAAACAAGAGCCTTCCATTCTCATGCTGCCCAGCAAAGACTGAATCCATGGCATTGAAGATGTAATTCCAAGACCAGGGGTGTTATTTAGGGAGAGAGGATTTATTTATGGAGAAAGGAGAGAGGAGGGGGTGGGGGCTGGGCTGTGCTTGTCCCCCGTGGAGTTTGGAATTGGCTCCTGGCAGAGGAAGGAGGGAGGACACTGTGGGTTGTGTCTTCTCCCAGGGCATCCCAAAATCCTGGAGTAATCCTTCAGGAAATCCACGGTCCACACAAGCAACAGGTTCTGCTCTTGGAGCTGAAATAATCTTGGGAAGAGCAACTGGAGATCTCCTGGGAGCTGAAGGGATCCCACCCAAACGAGGGACTTGGGACAAGGGCTGGAGGGACAGGACACAGGGAATGGCTTCCCACTGCCACAGGGATGTTGGGCAGGAATTCCTGGCTGGGAGGGTGGGGAGGGGCTGGGATGGATTTCCCAGAGAAGCTGTGGCTGCCCCTGGATCCCTGGGAGTGTCCAAGGGCAGGTTGGATCCACCTGGGATAGTGGGAGGTGTCCCTGCCCATGGAAGTGGGTGGGACTGGATGATCTTCAACATCCCTTCCCACCCAAACCATTCCATGACTCCCTGAAGGTGCCTGGTGGCATCTCTGTGTCCAATTCCCACGGGATAACAGCCGGAGCAATTCCTGCCTCACGGATCCAGTCTGCACTTCCATAGTCATCTAATCCCAAATTCCCTCTGCTCCAAGATCCAAGATACCCCCAGCTTTGGGATGGCTCAGGTTGTGCCGAGCTGTGCCTGAATTCCATGTCCCTGAATTCCATGCAGGAAGGACACGGACACACCATCCAGGCACTGCTGTCCCTCGGCGCCGATATCCAGGCGAAGGATGGGAAGAGCCGTTCCGGTAAGGAAGGAGCTGGTTCTTCCCCCTGTTGGCTCCGAGAGCTTCCAGAAGTGCATCCCAACCTCCCAATCATCCCA
>WEIV01029543.1:107586-119049 GCA_013390005.1 Calyptomena viridis | reverse complement strand
TTTTATATTTATCTTATTTATTGCACTTCATTCACTGGTATGAATCAGCAATTAAAGCCTTAAGGCCCTTCTGCAACTCTTGGTTTTACTGCACCAGCTCTGTGCCACCTCCAATCCTGTGTCTGAGCCCATTCCTTAGCTTTCCATCAGTTTTCCAGGTGCCATCCCTCTGCCAGGACACTGAGCATTCCTTTCCCTCCTCATTTCCACCTCAGCCCTCACTCCCCAGGACAGGGCTCTCTCATGCTGTGAGAGTTTCACAGTTCTGAAATGTCTGGGTGAAAAACTCTGCCTGGAACTGCTGCAGATCCAAGTGGATTATGTTCAACTGGATCGTCTCCCCCATGATTTGGTGGCTCCTCCAGCAGAACAGGTTCAGAAAGCAGGAATTCCATGTAAAAAAAGCCCCTTTTCCTGGATTTATCCAGCTGCCATCTGAGGACACAAAGGGGGAAGCAACACCCAAATGTGGAGGGACCACAACTCCATCTTCCTAAACCCACAGGCCACACGAACACTTTGCATTTGCTGGGAAAATTTTCCATCTTCCCAGAAGAAACTGATAAATCCAAATGAATTTCTTTTAGAACTCGACTCTAAAGAGCTAAACCCCCTCTTATCTACCCAAAATCCTGCCCACAGAACCCACTGTCCTGATGGCTGCTGCAGAATTCAACAAATTTCCTATTTTCAAGGGAGTGTAAGTCAAGTTAAAGCAATGAAGAATTATGACTTCACCTAATTATAACTGATATTTCAGCCCCTTACTGACACTTGAGCTCTTCTTACCATTAAAATAAGGTAAGCCTTCATTTAAAAATAAAAAATTCATGAAGTTTAAAACCTGCCTGCAAGAGGAGACATTCACATACCCACTTATCCTCAGCAACTACATTATTCTCCCCTGATAAATGCACTATATTCTGCCCTTTACACCTAAAGCAAGCAAGATACTCCTCACTTACACAAGGTGTAGCCTTGGTGGTGTCTTTCACCCCTCACACACCACCTCAAGTGGGAACAACTCAAAACAAGCCCTGAGCCCTTCACTCCCTGGAGGTGAAATTCTGTCACTGATGGGGGTCTGAGCAACTGGATTTTTTTCCAAGAAAACCAACAAAAAATTAACTTTCTCCTTCCCCGTTTCACTTAAAGCACAAAGCAGAATTTCTCTAATAAAGTCCCTCAAAACGACTGAAAAGGCTTAAAAGTGACTCCCAGGAATATTTCTTGCTTTGGTTTATTTATAAGAGAAGTCATTTTATATTAACCAAACCACTGAGCCACTCCAATGTCCCTCCACAGCAACTGATACACATCTTAAAAATTCCTTTAAGGTGAAACCATTAAAATAATAAGGGAAAGCAGAGGAAAAGTGCCAACTAAGAAATCATTTCTCCCCTCTACAGAGTGCAGGCAGTTAAGATTATAACAAGTGAAGGTTACAGAAAGGAAAACCTTCCTTGTCCCTGTGATCTCATTCTCCAGAGCTGACAGCACGTGTTTGCCTTTGGTTTTCCGGGAATAGGGAGTTCATTTCCTCCACTGCTCTCACAGCCCCTCAGGGGGGATTCACACAGCAACAAAGAACAGGGAAAAAAAGGAAAAGGAGGAAGTCCCAACTGAGTCAACACTGAACCTAAAATTACTCCTTCAGTGTCAAGCTGAGGTGCCTCCTGTGAAAAGGTTACTCTGCTCATAAGGGATTTTATGGACAATAATTACTTTTAATACACTAATAAAGGCACAAAAAGGGAGGTTTCATTGCAGCCCTGTGCTACTCAAGGAAAATAGGGAGCATTCCACTTGCACAGAGGCTTCCTGAAGCTCAGTCCATATTTAAAGGGGAAAGAGAAAACGTTTCCATAGTCTAAATTATTGCTAAAGCACAGGGAAGGGCCCAGCTCTGCACACACTGAGGCAGGAGCTGGATTCCACTGGATTCCTTGGGGTTGGATTCCATGAAACAGCACAGGGATGGAGACAGGAACTGCTGCAGAAGACAGGAATATTATCTCTGCCTACGTGATTTTTAATAAAAAATATTTTTAATATAATATTAATCAAAATTATTTATCATTACAAAAGAAGTGATTCTTTTATACAACTCTGCCACAGCACCAAAACCTACAGGAAAACTTCTGAATTATTTCTGCTCGTGTCAAATTGGTGCAGACCTGGTTCACAGGCTACCACTATAAACTATTCCCAGAATTACACTATCCCTACACAGGTCTGAATAATGCATCAATATATAAGAATATAACACAATTTCAGTGTAAAATCCAGGTCATTTGACAGTACAGAATTAGATCCCTACCCTGAAATCCTCCTAGAAAGTTATTACAGCTACAAAATTAATATTACATGACTCAATTGCAACAATTAATAAATCAGATCTGTCAGCAGGTTCAGAGAAAAAATTCTTCATGGGCTGTTTTTGCTACAAACTCCACGTGCTTTAAGCACTCACTGCATCAGCAGTAAAGTTGAACACTTGGCTTAATTCATGTAAGCAAAATTAAAATAACTACATCCCTGAAGTAATTAAAACAGAGGAAGATAAGGAATGAATTTCAGTATTATTAGCAACATCCCTTCTCTGTAACTCCCAATTATATTTGTTTGTATAAAAACATTTGTGTCAGGGCACACTTTATTAGATTGNTGATTCACATTCCAGTTCAGTCTCAAGCCTCTGTCCTGCAGATAAAAGAAATGCATCTGTAACATCAGAGAGTTTTCATCTCAATTAAATACAATTAAATACATCCAAGTATACCTAGCCTTACCCACTGCCCCACACACATAACATTAACAAATTCTGCTGAAAATAATACTAAATAACATTAAAACTCTTTTCCTCACATTTCTTTGAACAGTAAAACAATTATTTTAGACATTTTTACTGCAAGCTGCCACGACAGGACAATATGGATCATCCCAGGAGAAAAAAACAGCTCAACTTGGCTGAGTCACCCCAAGTGCAACGAGCTGTTCTGTCCAGGATGTTGACTGGAATTTGTACAACAGGTATAAATGTGTCAAAATCCTGACTTTTAAATCACTCACCCAGGTCAGTGTCAAGGCTCAGCTTTTGTTCTCTGACCTCTCCAGGAGGAGACTGGGAGCCTTTCTCACAAAAGACAATTATCACCAAGTTCCCCATGTCCTGGGTTCCTTCCCACCAGCCTATGTGCATTCTTATTTACATGGAATTAACTAGTCAGGAAGCATATTTTCAAATTCAGAAACATCTTGTTGCTGTTCTCTTTCTCAATTTCGTCCTCACTAATTAAGCTCTTCTCCAATAATTTATTTGCTCCTCTTCCTTCACCCTCAGGATGCACAAGACAGTTCTGAGAAATACGAGGCCTTGTATTTACAGACCTGCACCTGTAACTCAAGAAAGGGGGAAGAAAATAACATTTCTCTCAGTAAATAAAATCGTGTTGTACCCCTCCCACACAGATCCAGGGACAGCACCACAAATACAACATTTCATGAGGGAAGGATGTCCAGGAATGCTGGAAAAAGATGGACATTTCCACCCTGGAAAAAGATTTTTCAGCTCATTATTGAAAGACCCGGAGCACAAGTCAGAGCTCCCAGAAATGGGGATGCCAACCTCACTTTTTTTGGGGGGAGAACCCCCAGGATGAAGGACAAGCAGCCTTTGCTCAGCCCAAAGATGCTTTGGAGGTGATGCTGTAAATTCCAAACACATCCCTCCAGAACTCCCAGTCCTGCCCCCAGCACAGACTGGTGCCCCTCTGGAAGAAGAATCACTTGTCATACACTTACTTAACCATCACATCCATTTAACTGTCTTGAAAACCAGGCAGAAACACTTTTCCATGGCTGCTCCTGATGGATTTAATGATTTAAAAGCTCAACAGGAAGCTTGGAAAAGTGGGAAGGAGTGTCTGTGTGTGATCATTTACTTAAATCCTTCCCACTGCTGATGAGAAAAATGATAAAAATCGTGGCAGCACAGAGAGGTGGGAGACATTTCATGTGAAAGGGTTGATTTCAGATCATCTGGAGAAGGGAAATCCCTGGGGTTTGTGCAGCAGGTCCTGCACCAGCAGCACCTCAGGGAGCAATTCCTGGCCCTGCTCCTGCAATTCCACAACTGCAGAGATAAAACAACTGCAGGATGAGAAGGGGGAGGGAGAAGGAAGAGGAAGAGCACAAATAAAGGAAGGAAAACCAACCTGATATTTCCCTAATGACTAATCTGCAAAAGCAAGAGCTCCCCATCCAATCCCTACACCAGTAAAACCTTCAGAGGGGAAAAAAAAACCAACACAGTTGAAAAAACACCAGGTTCTCTCAAGCTTTCTGATAATATTTCCACTGTATTTCACTTTTTTGCCTACAGTGGTTCTACATGTGATTTACTAAGCCCTGCTAGCAAGCTGCACACAGCTAAACCCCATTTCCTAAAGGAAAATCTGGAATTCCCAGAAGCATACAAATAACACAAGATGAAACCTGGAGACTGCTTTCCTCTATCTAAAAAGCAGCCAGCTGTAAAGATTGCATCTTTCCATCAAATTAGGCACAGCAAACATGTAAGCCGAGTGATTAATATTTTAAGTGGGTTCTTATTGGGAAGAAGATAATAAAATTCAATTTTGTGGAGTATTTATACTTTCAATAATCATCTGCTATTCGTGTTTTATCAAAAATAGAATAAAATCAGATCAATCCCTATTAGCATGAGCACTTCAGATGCAACAACTTGACACCAGGTGTGGAAACTGAGGATTTTACAGGAGGGAACATGGACACACAGGGATTTCTGCTGGGCTTTTTTTAGTTATGTTTAATGCTGTGTAACAGAGCATCTTAAAAATACAAAAAAGCCTCCTACATAACAATTATGTAGTTCCTTTGAATTATCCAAAATAATTCCAGGCTGAGAGTGAACTTTCCTTCCTACACAGGCCCTTTGGAACACTTAAAAATGATGCTGTTTGCCTTCATGTACAGAAGCACAGACTACATCAAACAAAGAGCTCCCTCTGCCCAAAAATCAAATTGTGCCCAGGATTATTTTATATATAACATTATACATGTTACTATGGGCTTATTTTTTAAATAAACTTAGGTCTAGTCACATCTATTATACATTGAAGTGATGGAGACACACTCTGCCTTTGCACAGAGTTAAGAAAGTATTCCTTTATTGATGCTAATAAAACATGGGATACTTTGGGATCACTTTAGTCAATGCTTAATTATTGCTAATTTACAGCTTTATCATTCATGAGGATTTTTATGGACCCAAATAATGTTGTAACCCAGCCATATTAAGAAGAAAAAAATTGAGAAAAGTGAACAAATTTCAGCTCCATTTTCCATTTGATGCCAGTGTCACAGAATAAAAATTCTCAGAAAAGTGAAACCATTTGGAAGTTCAGCCCAGGTTTGGGAAATCCCATAAAAAAACCAGCCTTGATAGGAAACAAGTGCTTTGTTACAACCATGGCTTTGTCAGGCAGTTTCAAGGAGATTTGGGGTTTATTCTTACAGAGAACTCAACAGTCAATGTGTGTGGAATCAAAATGATTGTTTTCTCTGAGAGAGGTGTCTGGGAGGTAAAAAAAGTGTTAAAAAGAATTCTATATTGCACATATAGAGTTCTAAAATAGGGCAAAGTATCAAAAATAGTACTTGATCCAAATTACTTGCAAAAATCACCTGCTCTTTCTGAAAAGGACATTTACCATCAAAATGAAACATATATATAATTTTTCATGGTACTCTGACCTGCTCCAACTAACAGCCTTTATTCTGCTCCTAAACCACAGTGAGAGGCTCCAGTGGAGACTGTTCTCCCCCAAACCATCCTGTTCCATGACATCCTGCAGCTCCCACCCCAACCAGTCACACAGCACCACTTCTGACACAAAACATTCATATTTATTCACATTTTCTTACAAAACTGATCTAGAAATCAGGCAGTCAACAACTTGTCACGCTTGATGCTGGGTTGGTTTTTAATTCCTGACTCTCCACAAAGAGCCTGAGCTCAGAATCTGGAAGTGCAGAACTGCTGCCAGCAGCCTTCCTGTGCTCCCAGCCCAGGAATCCACAGGGATAAACCCTTCAGACAGTACAGAAAGACACTGGTGGAACGTGGGCAGGAAGGACTGGCCTCACCCAGGAGTTCAGCACAAGTGAGCAAACTGCCCCCCCCATAAATCTGGGGATCTGCAGCACAGACAGGGGACCAGGAGAGATTTAAGCTGCCCAAATTCCAGGACTGCAGATATTCCTGGATCAGCTGCAGGAACACAGGTGGCAGCGTGTGACATGTGAGAAGGATAAATCCCCACAGACACACTCAGCTCTGCTGTTCCCACAGCTAAAGGAGGCAGCATTAATACTACGAGATTACTCTGTATATTATATTACTCTTTAACTGAGCAAAACCAACCCAGAGCACACACATGTAAAATATGGCACAAAGACTCATCACTTGGAGGGATTGTACTGATGAATGGCTAAAAAAGCTTATGTCATATGATCTCATCTTCTCTGAAAAATGGTTTTATCCAAACTTGGAGAGGCTTTTTCTTCGCCCCCATCTATGAGGAACATAAATTTGCATCTGATTTTCACTGGTTTTGCTGGAGTCAAAAACCCTGACCAGGCAAAAATGCACAGCACTTGTCATGGTTTCACCTCAAAAAGCCCCACAACACCTAAAAACACCAGCAAAGGTGACAGCCAGCCCCTCATAGGGGCTTTTCCAACTGCAAAACTGCCTGGCTGTGAGGATAAAAGCAATGCAAGAGTTTGAAGTTAATGCCAGTGGCTTTCTTACATGAGAAATTTTAATTATAACCACCACACATTAGGGAACACACAGTCTACAGTCACATTTACACAGTATGTGGGGACATGAGGTACCTAAAAATCATAGCATGGGTTTGGTTTACCCAAGTGCTTTGATTTCCCACCAAAAAAATCTGATTGAGGTGACTATTCCAAAACTGTGCCTTCATAGCTGCCTGACTTACACTATATTTCTTAATAGCCACGATCTGGTGAACAGATTAAACCACACTCAGGCACTCACTAAAGCACATTTGGTAACTCATTTAACAAATTTGCACATGTACTCACCAACTTCCATGTGGATCTCTATTCCCAAAGACCCAAACTACAGCAGCACATGGAAAACTGACCCAGTGCAAGGACTGTGGATACATTCAGGAAGCTTGGACAGAGTCTTTATTGACTACATTTGGTCGTTGGCTTCTGGACACTGACAAGAGGCAGAAGCAGTAAAAAAAAAGTCCCCAAAGAAATCAGAGTCTGAAGCAAAGCTCAGATATTTTATGAGGATTCCTGCAGCTACAGCTGTGCTGGGGGTGGGAAGATCCTGGCAAAGTCTCCATGCAGAGACAATGTACACGAGAGCAGCTTCATCATCTACCCAGACAACCTGATAAAGAGCAACAAAAGCCTTCTTTGAAAACTTATCTGTGTCTGTGCAGGAATTTTCTCCACACAGATACATAGTGTTGTCAGGGTCTGAGCAAGTCTGCACCAAGAATCCAAGTCTGAAAACAGTCACAAACCCACAGCTCCCTTTTAATTTCCCTTGCTCCGTGTGGAAGAAAATGATGGTTTTAATTTTCGGTTTGGATATTTACAGAGCTTTGAGCTGCTCCTGTTTCTCTGTATTTAAATTGCTGCCCATTTTTATTCCGAATAAACTCTGAGAAATTAACTTGTTCATATTCTAAGCTTCCAGTTTGAATGTAATCCTTTCTTTCCATCCCTGCAAGCCCTTGAGAGCCGATGGCATCCACAGGTTTTACCAGCACACTCCCAATTCCTCCATCCAGGTTACTAAGCAACCTGTTAACCAGCTCTGCATCCCCTGAAAGGCCCTCCTGATCATGCTACATCCAATTTCTCACATAAAAATACCTCAGGCCACCACCTCAAAAAGGAATAAGGAATTTTTTGCCTCGTGACAAAGTTTTCAAGACCAGTCAGCAGAGCCAAGGACTGAGATCCTGCAGTTCCCACTGGGCCAAGTCTAAACTGAACCAACAGCACCACTCCATTATACAGCCTTTTAAAATAATTCCTCAGTTTTGTGGACTAACCAAGCTGAGGTTTATGTAACACCCAAAAAAGCCAACTTTTTTTAGTGCCTGGGAGCTGGTCTAGCAGCATCACAGCCTGACTCCCCTGCCTTACCCCCTCACCCTTTCTCTCAAACACCAGCACCTAAAACCCCAGCAGAGCCCCCCGTGCCTGAAAATACCTCTCAAGTTGGCAAAAATAAATCCCTGCATGTCCTTCCCTTTGGAAACGTACCCGGAATTAGAACGACACCATTTGGCCTGTGATCACAACTTGTAACTGGCAACAACTCCCACTGTTAGTACTTTTTGGGAGAAGTGCTACCCACATGGTGCCAGATGGTCCTTCCACCTCTGCTGAGGAGGTGGAGCAGCTCTGCCTGCTGTCAGCACTGCAGCTCCTTCAGCTTTTTAAATCAAGATATACATGATATGCCCACCCTCTTTCTCTCCAGCCTGGTAATATGTAGCTCCATTCCAGCTTAGGCCTTCAAAGAACAATATTCCTTTCTTCCATGGGGCTTGTGACACTAAATCCCCACTCCTGAAGACAAAAAAACCAAGGGATGTCTTGGTATTAACCAAAGGCTGGTGCCAAAGGACAGCTGCCCACAAAGATTTCGATCAAACACGAATGTTCTAACTGTGAAAGTGAGTTTATCACACTAAAAGCTGTGTGAAGCAGCAGGAAATTGAGTCAGGGTCCTCTAATCAAATCTTACACTGAAAATGAAAGAGGAAAATTATTTGAGTAAAAGAAAAAAAAGCCTTTAGATAAGCACATGGGAGATTTGTCCCTTGATAAAATACAAATTATCTATTAAACTAAGATTACTTAGAACTGCAAAAGCTGCTAGGAAAGATAAACAGCATTAGACCCCCAACTTCAGTAACTACAGAATGTAACTGATTAAACAACTCACAGCTACATGCACAGAATATCTGCCTGAACCCAGATTATTTTACAAATATCCTTAAAAACCACCTGAGGAACACCATGGCCTGCAACCCAGGGTAAGGCAGCAAACTCCACAGGCACAAGCATTGATTTGGATCATTCCAATCACAATTCCCACGTGCATTTTCCCCCCTCCACAGGCTGTTTAACCACTCATACAAAATGTGAGTGTGGAAGTTTCCTTTTGGTTCTGTTCTCCAAACATCACGGATTTCTAAAATCTATCCTCCAGCTATTTTACTTTGCTTTTCCCTCTCTCAGAACCCCTCCATGTTCTGTCCCACAAAACCTCTGAAGGATACAAAGCTGTTTGCCACTGATGTGCCCTTTGCTGAGCAGCTCTTGCAGAACAGCCTGGATAAGCCCATCCCAATTATCCACTCACCTCCTGCTCCCAGATGTGCTCCAGGCACTGGAACCAGGAATGTGGGTGCTCTGAAGGAGCCTGGAGAAAGAGGAATGGCCCAGGGGACTTAGGCCTGAAAGGACATCACTTTTTAGGCCAATTCCACCCCCTCAGTGACTCCCCCAGTCCTGGTGAGTTACCCCTGGCATCTCTCAGCATTAAAAACATGCAACTCAGCTGTACAAAAAGCACTTTGTACCTTTATCTTCTTGTTTCTGGGCCTCTCCACATCTTTATCTGGAACATTAAAGGCACCCTACTATCAAGAGCAGTTTCTAGACAGAGAAAAATCCCACAGGAGAGAATGGGAGATAAAGCAAAAGGGAAAATCAGCTGTGATTAGAGGGAAATAAAAAGGAAAGACCACAGGAACACACACACTTCATTGTTCAGGGCACTCTGACTGCACAGTGTTCCTTTACTTTCTTATATTTTTTATTAAAAAGGCCAACTTTAAGAGATCCAACCCCAGAAGAGAAAATGGCAGAAAGCTCATTTTTACTGGTGGAAAAGAGGCATCACCAGAATGTGCAGTGCCAGACTGGTGGGACCAACCAGGACTGTCACCTGCACCTGAGCACCTCCACCAGTGAGTCATTTCAGGGCAGCAGGAAGGCAGTAAAATGGGATTATTCTTTTTACCTTCCACCCAGACATGTGGTTCAGCACAGCTGAGAGACCAGGAGCTTTCAGCAGGAACCACCAGCTGGGTGATGGCCCAGGCAGGTAAAACTTCCTCAAACAGCAATAAAAGCTCAGCCTTGTGTTGTTTTGCTTCCCTAAAATAATAAAGCAAACACACCAGTTTCCATTTAACAGCTGCAGAAAGAATCTAAATCCTCCAACATTTACGCCTCTAGAAAGGACCAAATTCACATTTGTTTCTCTTTAGTGTTTTCTCCCAGTTTTCCTTGTATTTTTTCTTTACATCACTGGAAATAACGTTTCATAAACTGAGACAGAAACAGCCCACTGGAAATGCTAAGCATGGCAGCAGTACAATACAATATTTATATTATTACCAGTATTTAAACCAACACTTGACCACAGGATCCAGCTCAACCAACTTCACACTCAGCAATTTAAGGTGGAAAATGCACTGAAGAAACTCCAGATTATCAACCAGGTGACTGACAGGAACAGGATTTTTTCCTATTCAACACAATTGTTTCCAGGTTGGGGATATTAAGGCACTTTCAGGAGAATGAGTTAATGCTTCTCAGCCCTTGGAAGCAATGCACAAGCACACTCTGAATATTCAAACCCCACTCTGAAAGATATTTTACATTGTCTTTAATTTTGATATTTTTCATAAGTACTGATGGTTTCTCTGTTTCGTTCATTGCTCATCAAGTTTCTCATCCAAACTAAGGAAACACAAATTTTTAAGACAGACAGCTGAAAAAAGAACACATAAAAAAAAGAGGGAACCATTCCCACCCATATACAAGCCTTGCTCATTAAGGCATCTAAAAAACATAAATTGCAGCAGAGGTGTTTCCCACTGAATGCTTTATAAAACCATTTTGCTTAAATAATCTGAACACAGAAAAATTGCAGCAATTTCCCAAAATATGATTGTACCTGCCCTGGAAATCATATAGGCATGAAAGGGAAAATGAGAGAAACACTCAAAATATCTAAAAGTAAGGAGGTAAAGAGGAAGCTCCTCATCATAAAATACAAATTAACCATCTCTTTTCTCATCCTCCCTAATTAATAACAAATTCCCAGTGTCACATGTAATTCAAGTAAGGATTCACCTATCTAAAAATACTTCTTTTATTAATGAAATATTACAAACCTCCAATTTGGTATCACTACAATTCAACCAAAATTAGCAATTAAAACTGATATAAGTAAAAACAAGACAACTGAATATTCACCAATAAAGTGAGGAACTTGGAGAAAAAACACCTATTTACCCTATTCACTGTTATTTGAGAATTTTACCTCAACTCTAGCTATACTATATTTTAAATATA
>WEIV01029543.1:41746-101842 GCA_013390005.1 Calyptomena viridis | reverse complement strand
GGGGGCAGCGCCGGGCGGGACCCGCCGGGATGGGGAGCGCGGCGGCGGTGCCGGGTGAGGGGCTGGATGTGCCCCGGCCGTGTGCGCTCGCAGCCCCGATTGGTGCCCTGGGCTCGGTGGAGGGAGGCGGTTCTGCCCCTGCCCCGCTCAGGTGAGATCCCACCTGCAGAGCTGCCTCCGGCCCTGCGACACCAGCACTGGGAGGACATGGAGCTGCTGGAGCCAGTTCACAGGAGGGACCAGGAAGATCAGAGGATGGAGCAGCTCTGCTGGGGGGAAATGCTGGGAGAGTTGGGAATTGATCAACCTGCAGAAGAGAAGCTTTGGGGTGACCTTTGAGTACCTTGAGGGAACTTAGAGTGTTTCCTAAGAGAGTATTTACAAGGGCCTGGAGTGACAGGACAAAGGGGAGTGGATTCAAACTGACAGATAGATATTGGGGAAAAAATTCCTGGCTGTGAGGGTGGGGAGGCCCTGGCACAGGGTGCCCAGGGAAGCTGCGGCTGCCCCATCCCTGGAAGTGTCCAAGGCCAGGTTGGAGCCACCTGGGATAGTGGGAGGTGTCTCTGCCCATGGCAGGGGGTGGAACAAGATGATCTCCAAGGTCCCTCCCAACCCAAGCCATTCCAGGGTTCTGTGAGCTGTGGGAAAGGTGCCCCACAAAGGAGGGGGCAGGAGGCCCTTCCCAGGGGCAGCGCCTGTGCCAGGGCTGTGTCAGAGCCGCCTCAGGACTGCCCCTGTTCCTGCAGCTACCGCTGGCCCGGGGCTGCCAGAGGGGGTTGGGGCACTGACACATCGGGAGGTTTGGGAATGTGGTGGCCCCGGTGCCCTCGTGCTGCTCCAGGTACCTCCAGAGATGTGGGCACAGCTCTTGTCAACACCCCACTGCCTTCAGTGCTCCTGCTTTAAAAAGGAGACTTCTGGGAATAATACCTGGAAACCAAAACATTTTACTCATCCTCCCCTACAGAGATCAGACACAGCTGAAGACCAGGACAAAAGGAACACAGGAAATGCTGTATTACCTGTTAAACATAATTGAAACATTTATTTAAATTACCTAAATAGTGTAAGGTACACATTGAAACCAGCAATCCGATCATCAACTCAGCATTGCTTAATTGGCCATGTGAATGCTGACAGAAATTTGGTTCTCTCATCAAACTAAAAATCAACATTAGTTTTGCACAACAAACTATGGTAAACGTAAATTTGTTTGTTTGGGGTTTTTACCTAGGTATTTCCCTTTAAGAAAACTAATATTTATGTCTTAGTCAAGAAAATAATCTTTTTAGTCCAGTACAAAATGTTCCCTTTAATTAAATTAAAGTATCTCCACTCCCTTGGGATGGCTGCCTCATTAAACCTCCTGGGTGCAGATTGCTTGTCTCCATCACCCCGGAATGGTTAAGAGCTTTACATCACATCTGCCCACAGTGCCAAATTAATCACCAAATAAATTAAGCAACAGGGTAATCTTCAGTTGTGAGTCAAGAAAATGACTTGTATAAGAAAGAAACTGGAAAAAAAGAAACCTACCTGGGAAGTGTCAATAAAAACAGTAGCACTGGGTTGGGTTTTATGTGTGTTTGTTGCAGAACTGGTGAACAAGATGCCAAGTTTCTGGAATTGAGCTTGGAGCAGAGTGAGTGCAGATATGTCATCCCCATCATGTGTCAGTGCAGTCACTGGTTTTGCCTTCACAGAAGAGCAGCACCACAGCAGCCAGTGCAGCCAGCACTTAGACAACAAATGACAGTAGGGAAATCTTCCAGGAATATTTTCCTCTAAATCCACAGCCTTCTGCCTCTCTCATTACTTCCAGCACAAGTGCTTTCTGGAACTGCTCATCTTCTGCTGCCCTTTAGTCTTTTTAAACCACATGTTCTGAGGAGATCTGTAGCCACAATAATTCCCATTTTTCCTTCAGCAACTTATTAGCATAGCAAGTCACCGAGTGTGCACAGTTACAGTTGCAAGGAGGAATAATAGTTCCACCTACAAGAAAAATATTCTCAGAACTGATGTCAACTGCTTAGATCTGTATGCATTTCATTCCTAAGAAAACAGATTTCAAAGCATAGGTTTGTGAAAGGCAGGGAGGATTTGGTGCTTCCAGTACAGAGCTGAGAATCCCAGAATCATTAAGGTTGGAAAAGACTTCCAAGACTATTAAGGCCAAGCTGTGCCACATCCCCACCTTGTCCCCCAGCCCAGGGCACTGAGGTGCCACATCCAGTCCTTCCTTGGACACCTCCAGGGATGGGGATCCACCACCTCCCTGCACAGCCCCTTCCAGTACCTAATCACCTTTTCCATGAAGAAATTCCTCCTGATGTGCAACCTGAAAGAAGTCAAAGGGAATGAGAAATAGAAAAAGAGCACATGGGAAGAGAGGAGCCACAGTGTCTAAATATTTAGTTATTTGTGTCCAATTTAAACCTTGTGTTTGTCATGGCTGAGAATTCCAACAGGGAATTCAGGGCCTGTTTCCCACCCTGCCCTGTCTGGCCATGACCAATACATGTGGGCAGGTGTGTAAAAAGGTTCCCCAAGTGCCCCCTGATGGGGTTTGGGGCTTTAGGATCTCCTGAAGCACATGGAATTCTCCAGCATTGATGCTTCACTCGTTGGCTCCACGTACCAATCTGAGCTGGGATCTCCTGAGGGAGAAACCAAGGAGGCAAGAAGGAACTTTGTCAAGTTTGAAGTCCCTGAGGGAGAGGACTGAGAAGAAATCATCATGTTCTCCATTACTGACAGCCCTCCCTGCGTTTAGCAAGGAGCCAAATCCCACTGGAGCACCGGGAATTTGCTCCGGGACACAGGGAATGCTGAGCCCCTGGATCCAGCCATTCACACTTCCTTAGAAATACAGCACCAACGTGCCCAGGGCTGGGCACAGCTACAGCTATTTCAGGAATATCAGCCCCAATCACCTACAGCATTTAAGATCTTCGAAGATTCACTAAGGTGAATTCACTAAGGTGTGAGGAGGAGTTCTGGACCAGAAATCCAGTCCGAGTTCTTCCCATTACAACTACTCCTTCAAACACCTCTTGGGTGAACCTGGGAGCCAAAAACTTCCCCTAAAACCTTTGTGTTTGTACTGCAAACTGCCACGAAGTTTGCACAACAACAAAGACAAAATTTGACTGTAATAAACAAGATGTTGTCTCTTAAATAGCCAGAATCCCTCCAGAAAGCTACAAAAACACTCAGTCTCTTAAATCATCTGTACCACCAGATCATCTCCTAGATGAGCTCTATTAAGTGTGACCATATAAAAAATAAATACTGCTTAGAATATTTGTTATCTAAGAAATATTTGCCTGTGGAGAAAATATTCCAGTGTAATCCTGTAAAATGTGAGATACTAATTTTCTTCACCCTTCAGCAATCTGGAGGAACACAGGGCCTGCCATCCCCTCAGTAACTAATGAAAGCCAGAGTTATTTGTGTAGCCTGGGGACTTACAAATAGATTTGATTTTTTTTTTCCAAAAGGAAAGGGAGATCTCTGTTTCACTAGCTGTTTTTTTATTTAAATTTTTGAACTTCTGGCAAGAGCACCTTGAGCTGGGGATAACTGACTGTGGTTTGTCTAAAGCTAAATAAATGTGTGCTTTATGACCCTTCTCCCACCACCAGCATTGCATTTTAATGCCAGCATTACCCTTTATCTGAGCAACAGCTGACATTGGGGCTTGCTAACAGCTCCAGAGAGGCAAAAAGAGTGATAGGATGAGTAAAAATAGCTTTGTTTTCCTGTATACACCTGTTTTGGAAGGAGATGACCAGGCAACATGAAAAGAACTGCATTTTGGATATCTCAGAATTAATCCCCATGTTCTGGCTCCTTCAGTCATAGAAGCCAAGAGAGACAAAACTTTTTGTGCTTGTGGAGCTGTGTCTCTTCAGAAGACAAACCCAAAACTCCCTGTGATGTTGAGAAAACACATGTTTAGAGCTCTGTAGAAACAAAGAGCTGGTGCCACAGGCCACAGAAAACTCAAAGCTACACCAGACAGTCTCCCTGCACAGCAAACAGCTCAAAGCCATTCCCACTTCCCCCACAGCAGGTGGGAAAAGCCACAATTTTAGATGGAGTTGAAAAAGTTTTGGCCAAGACATGATGAACCACGAGGTGTGTGCCCAAGTTGTGGCAGGGCAGGGCATTACTGACCTTCTGGGGGGTTTAATTCTCTGTGATCAGAGACTTCCATGGAAGGACTTGCCCACTGTCCTCAAGAAATTTTCAGCAACAAGAGCACAACAACTGATCTTGTGAAACTGTTGCACGGGATGCTGGAGGTTGGTTTGGTAGCACTGCTTTTAGTGGGATGATCACAGCCCCTCTCTAGCCAGTGTTTCCTCCTGCCCTCAAATTTTCAAACTCTGCCTGATGCTTCCTCATATTTTCTTTTCCAAAACAGGCAGTGGAGAGTCCTTAATCCACCAACCAAACACACACAGTCCAGGTCACAGTCCTGTGTCTGGTTAACAGAAAACACCAGTTCTTAAAAGGAGAACTTTGTATGTAAAACTCTAATTGCAGTTTTGAAAGACAGGATGTTTATGCACATCAGAATTTACCAACAACACCAGCCTTCCCATGTTCTACCCTCGTTTGGTTTAAATCCTTTACCTCCCTCGTCCTCCAGGGGCTTGGAGGGATAGGACAAGGGGAAATGGCTTTACACTGAAAGTGGGTGGATTTGGATCAGATATTGGGATGAAACTTTTCCCTGGGAGGGTGGGGAGGCCCTGGCACAGATTCCCAGAGAAGCTGTGGCTGCTCCATCCCTGGAAGTGTCCAAGGCCAGGTTGGAGCCACCTGGGAGAGTGGAAGGTGTCCCTGCTCATGGCAGGGGTGGAACAAGATGAGCTTTAAAGTCATTTCCAGCCCAAACCACTGTATGATTTCTCTTGAGAAGCACTGCAGGACTTTGCATGGATGTAAAAGAACATGTTGAATACCACACCTCTGGCACACTGGGCTGCCCCCTCAGAGGGTGAACAACCCACATCTGTGAGCAAACAGAAACGTTTGTCATTGGACCTTCTGCTTTGTTCATGTCACAGAATTAACTTGCTCTTTGTAGACATAAAAGACCAGAATTCATATATTCACTAGACCAGCTTTTGGTATTTCCCCATCCAGTTGTGCCAGGACCCTCTCAGGAGTTCAGGAATCCCTGCCAAGCTGCAGAGCACCTTGGACCCTCTGGGTCACTGGGGGAGGAAAAGCTTCACCCCACATTCTGCAGCTCTGGCACAGCTATTTATAGCCTGTGTGCAGTGGCTACTGTAAGGATTTGGGATTACATGTGATGTTTATAGTCCTGGATCAAGATAAAGATACACTGAGAGCAGCTGGAAACTGCATTTCCAGTTTGTCTGCATCCAGTAATTAAAATTCCAGCACATTATCCTTTGTAATTTATGTTGCAGCACTCTGGAAGGATACTATATATGGACTGTGATGGTCTCAAGGCACAGGCAGGACAAGACTCACTGGCAGGACAACTGTTATAGCTGCAAAAATTAGAAAAGCTTTGCTGGTCGTTGGTTGGGTTTTTTTAAACTTTTGCTACTTCTGCAGGATTCAGACAAATTTGCTGTAAAAGGCACTGTGCATCCCCAAAATGTTCCTCACTGTTCTAATTACTCCAGTCAAAATATTAATACTCCTAATAAACCTGTCCAGACTGAAGTGCCAGGAAAAAAGATGGTTTTGTTATTTATTGCTGATCCCAACTGTCCTCTTGCTCCTCAAGAAAGGGAACATGTTCAGCCAAAAGACAACAGCCTTCATTGTGGGGTCAGCAGGAGGTGCAAGAAACTGTTTGCTGTGACTGCAGTGAGCAGGACAAGGGCTTAAAATGAACAGGGACGGTTCCAACTGGAAATGAGGACTAATTTTCTAATTACAGGGATGGTTAAGCATTGGAATAGTCAGTGTGTAATGACTTTGGGGCTGCCATCCATGGAGACCTGCAAGAAAAGGAAGTGTTTGCCATAAATAAAGGAGAATCCCAGGATGGTTTGAGTTGGAAAGGAACTTAAATCCATCTTGTTCCACCCCCTGCCATGGGCAGGGACACCTCCCACTGTCCCAGGTGGCTCCAACCTGGCCTTGGACACTTCCAGGGATGGAGCAGCCACAGCTTCTCTGGGAATCTGTGCCAGTTGGATTTGGGGCACTGGGGCAACAACTTAGAGATTCCTGGTGAAATCCATGAAAACAGATGCAACTCCTGAACTGGAGCAGTAGCATTTTATACTCAGGAGGAAGCAGAACACAAGCCCTGCTGCACGTTACTGCTTTCTAAAGAAGCACATCTCACGCTTTTCAGGTATATGGAAAATTATTCACTCTAAAAATTTCTTCCAGATAATCATGAACATTCTCATTAAAACATTTAACTCAGAACATTATAAAGCTGATGGAAATCCTATCTGTTCTTTTGCACTTGTGCTGGTTGGCCACTGAAACAATTTGCACAGAGACCTGAGGTAGCTGTAAGGAAGAGAGGAGCCAAGGAATGACCTGGAGTTGTGTCAGGGCAGGGTTAGGTTGGATCTCAGGGAAAAGTTCTTCCCCCAGAGGGTGGGTGGGCACTGCCCAGGGTTTGGGCACAGCCCCAAGGCTGCCAGAGCTCCAGGAGGGTTTGGCCAACACTCAGGGACAGGCTGGGATTGTTGGAGTGTCTGGGCAGGGCCTGGGGTTGGACTGGATGATCCCTGAGGGTCCTTTCCAACTCAGGATGTTCTATGAAGGTAAAATCACTCACCTCCACAATCAGACTCTGGAAATCTTCAGAAAAACACCAGTTCTGAAGCAACAATAAATATTTTAAAAGGCAACAAAATAAGTGAGGCTACTTAGAGTAAATCTGTCAGAAGTTTGAGAAGTTGATATAATACCCTGTATTTTAAAGAGCACAGTTTAATCATAGCCATTTTTATGAAGGGAAAAAGCTTTGGTTCACTCGATTTGTTTCTGTCAAATCCACTGTACCTCTTAGTGGTGATGGAATAAATGGTATTTAGTGGAGCTGCTCAAGCAATCCCATGTATTGCATTAACAGGGCTGGGAACACGTCGGATCCTGTTCCAGGAGAGCACATCCCTGAGCCCCCTGCACAGTAAATCACTATGGATTTGGGTTTATTGCTTGCCTACACCAAAATCCAACGATTTTGCTAAGAGAGCACTGGGCTGAGCAGTTATTTTGTTACCTGAACACTGATGAGGGGCAATGGCACAGTCACTTCACATGACAGCACTGAAATGTTCCCTCTGTCTCTGGGGTTTAATTTATGACACTGAACCCTGACCCAGGCAAGGTTCTCCCACCATCCTCTCTGGGGGAAAAGACCTGACCTTTAGTGGGTGGTTTAGATGGAGCTGATGGTCTCAACAAAGATCCAGCCATCACTCAGGGCCACAAAGTCCTGAGCAACCTCAGCTCCCACAGACACAAGTGACAGTGACAGGAACCACCACGTTCTGCAGAGATAAATATCCAGGAAATGGGAAGTGTTACATGTCCAAAATCAGCTCCAGGTCAAACCACCATAAAAAGGGAAGAGGACACCTCCATCCAGAGTTCAGACACAACAGCTGCTGAATTTGGTGTGAGAATATTTTAAAAGCATTATCCCTATCTCCAGGAGGATCTTCCAGCTCTGATGCACTATCCCAAGGGGGCATCATTATCATGAACCACAGCAAAGCTCCAAATCCTTTTTTTCATGACATTCCTAAACTGTTTGCTCCACCCTGATTCGTTTTAGGAAACTGATAAGACAGCTGTGAAAATACACCACGTAAAGCACTCATGTTACAAACCTGCTGGCACAATCTGCACTATTTTTTCCCTCTCAAGGGCATAAAGATTGTTGTTTATCCCACTTTTCAAAAGGTCTATGAACCAAAATGTAACCTTCTCCTAATTCCCACCACTGGCATTGTTCAGTAGGTGTGGACTGATAGAACATTTTGGCTTGTGAATTGGCAAAGCAGCTGCCTGTGAAACATGTGTGGGCTACACTGAAGAGTTTTTCTCATTAGGAAAGGGGTGTGGGTCTTTCCTTTCATGAAAATACTCATCATTGTCCCTGTTCCTCTTCAGCTTCTACTGTCACCACCACTGCACTTATCATCCCACAGCTCCCAGGCAATAGCTGGGAAGGTGTGCAGAGCTCAGGTCCTCACCCCACTGCAGCACTGGCAACACTTAAAGCCAATTTTTTTCCCAGAAATGTGCTTCCCAAAGGCAGGAAACCAACCAAACTGCAGCTTGTTGGGTCTGTTCCACCTCCCCCAGCCCTTCCCTGCCCTGGTATTGCACTGGAACCCCTTCCCTGTGCTCCCTGTGCTGCTCTTGGTGCTGCTGGTGTTTGGCACTGCTGGGGGTCAGGGACAGACCCCCCTCAGACATCAGTGCCCGGGATGTGGCACAGGAGTCACAGAACATCCTCAGGGATGTTGGAAGGGACCCCCAAGGATCATCCAAGTCCAACTCCTGGCCCTGCACAGACACCCCAACAATCCCCCCCTGTCCATGAGTGTTGCCCAAATGCTCCTGGAGCTCTGGCAGGTTGGAGGCTGTGCCCAAACCCTGGGAATCTGGATCTTCAGGACAAGTGACACTATCCTTGAGCTGAATTATGAAGTGAGAAACGATGCTTTGATGCTGCAGCTCCTTTTTAAGGGATTCCTCACTCCCCCTGATCCCAGCTGGCTGCAAGCACTCACTATCCCAGCCCTTGCCTCCCTCATCTCTATTCCTGCATGGATACTTCACATCCCACACACCAGGGTCATTCCCTCCTCTTGGTCCAGATGTGGTGCCTGCAGCCTGGCTGTGCAACTGGGAAACAAAGTTTGGAAATGGACTTTAAACTTGCCTAGGCAACCCTGGAGAGCTACAGATTGTTTCTGCTGCCACCAGACTGGCTGCATGCTCCTGGAAAAGGATCCAGGAATATCTCCAAATTATCTGCATTAGAATGCATCCTGGGATGGGCAGGATGGGAAGGGCCTCTCTGTCGTTAAGGCCCTTCCACTACTATTTTAGCCAGAAGCAGAGTGAGAGAAATGTTCACCTGAAGTACATGTATCCCTTAGGAGGCACAAAAACATATGGAATGTTGTTTCTAAATCATAGAATATCCGGAGAAGGAAGTGACTCACAAGGATCCCCCAGTCCAACTCCTGGCTCTGCCCAGACACCCCAACAATCCCCCCTGTCCCTGGGAGTGTTGTCCAAACCCTGAGCTCTGGTCACTGTGTCATCCTGCAGGGATCCCGAGAAAGGGAATTTGGGGACTTGCCTACTGAAGTGGAAAAGATGTACTAGAGGTGCTCTGCTGCTCTGTCCCCAGGAAGGATTTCCATGTGTAAATCCCTCTGGGAATATTATTGCTTTCCTCAGCATCCCATCCCAGTTGCTTTTGAAGTTCACAGAGGACTGTGAGAGGAACCAGTGACAATGTGGCTGTGCCTCTCCAGAGCCTTTTTTGGGGTTTCTTCCCTGCAAGAGGGTGATGTGATAGACCAAACCCCCTGGACACAACCAGTGACTGCCTGGCATTCCAGAAGGAATTGAAGCCTGGATAACTCAGACCACCCCTGGAGCCCTCCAGCTCATACCTAGAGCTTTCTCATGCCATTTTTCCATCATGAATATCTGTTGTGTAACAGCAGATGCTTTGCAGTTAATTTTTTTTTAAGGTAAGTCATATTTGAACAGAATCAAAAATAAGCAGGAGCTAAAATATCTGCAGTGCTGGGGCTGTGCCAAACACCCACAGATTCTGTACCCTGTACTCAAGCCTTGTCAAGTAGCTCAGCACATCTTTATTCTAATCATTTACTTTCATTTTATGCCTAACAGAGAATTGTCCTGATTACTCAAGCAAAGCACAGCAAGAAAAGCACAGAAAACATTTGGTCAGTGTTGGGTCCTTGGTGCTGCTGATGGAGCTTGAGCCTCCACAGCCCCTCATGGTGCAACATTTTGGGGTGTGTGCAATGATCACACAGCTCCTGACCCTTTTCCCACTAAATCTCTTCAATCAGTGATCAGATAACTCTAAGAAGGGAGGTTATAGAATGACTTGAGCAGCTGAGAAAGGCCAAGGCTTTGTAGTTCTTTGGGCAACACAATTCCAGTGGGACTTTCAGCCCACGACCATTTACTGTTGCCCTCCTGACCATGGACATCCTGGATGGACTAAGCAAGTTTGCTTTTACACAGACAGCTCAGCATCTCTGCCCAGACACTGTTTGGTTATATGATAAAATCATGGCATCATGGAATTGCTAAGGTTGGAAAACATCTTAAAGGTCATCAAGTCCAACTGTCAGCCCGACACCACCTTGTTCGCCACTAAACCTTGTCCTCAAGTGCCACCTCCACACGTTTTTTTAACACTTCCAGGGATGGTGACTCCACCACTGCCTTGAGCAGTCCATTCCAATACTTTACAATCCTTTCCATGAAAATATTTTCCCTAATAACTAACCTAAACCTCCCCTGCCACAACTGGAGGCTGTTTCCTCTCACGCTGTCAAAGGCAAAGGCACTTCTGCCACGTTATAAAGATGAGAATTACAGACAAAACACTCATCTCCCACACAGAGGAGCACAGAGGGACATGGGCAGGCAGAGCCCCAGGGACCTGATGAGGGGAACAGGGTCCCCAGCCCTGTCCTGCTCCCTGGGCACACCCGGGGAAGGAGCTGCAGCATCCTCAGCTCTTGGGTGAGGGGATTTGAAGACCCCACCACCAGCATCAGCCTCCACAGACAGGTCCATGCAGCCTCCTGCTCACATGGCAGCTCCCAGGGGATCAGCATCACCATGGGAACGTTTGTGAAGTCGTTATAAAGAGCTCAAAAATCACTGTTCTAATGAGAATGGGCACAGAGTGTGAGGAGACGCCGTCTAATGAAATCAGGGCTGGAGGAAACTTAATCATTAACAAATGCCTGTGTGTGAGGAGCTGAAGGGACCACTTCATTCCTGTCATCCAAAGGGAGGGATTCACCAGGAATCCATGTGGCATTTGCAGCATGTAAAACCCAAAATCCCACATGGCTCCAAGAAATGCTGTGACCGAGGATGTCCTGCACCTACAACTGATGCTACACTGGATGTTGGGAAGGGATTGTAAGTCAGTCCTCTGGTCAGGCCAGAGGGAAGGGGAAAATGGGAAAAGAAAAAGATGGAAAATTCAAATAAAAGGTGGCAAATCCCCCCTAAAATCTCCACAACAATGCCAACAGCTCTCGACAGCTCCCAGCTCAGCCCTGGGGACACCTCCTGTTATATCAGAAGGACCTGGTGCAGCTTAAGATGGTTTTTTCCCCTTGGAGGTTCCTAATAATCTCTCTGCTGCTGAAAACCACTCAAAACTCATGGCAATATGGAAATGCAACACCTTTAACCAATGCCTTCAATGCACTGTGGCACAAGTGCCTCTGCTCAAAGATCTCGGCAGCTGCTGAAGGGGAGAGACTTCCTCAAGGAGGCTCTGCTCCTTGTATCCACTCCAATTTGGAATTTGGAATGTTTCTATACTCAGTCTCCATGGCAGAAGGTCATAGTATTTTTTTCCAGCTCTTTTTCTGGTGCAAGTATCCCACTCAACAGCCACAGCCCCTCACAAGGAACACCAGTCAGCTCCTTGCATGGGTTCATTGCTTTTATAAGCTTGTACTGTTGAATAATTCTTCCTATTTAAGGTTTTAAGAGGAAGTTTAAGGAGATGGGTTTGAATCTTTTAGGAAGGAAGAGTTTTAAGAAACAAATAACTAGTTAATGGAGGTAGCACAGCCTCAAGCAGAGCAACAACAGAGAGCAGAGGAGCCAACGTTTTGGGAAGTGTTTTATATTTACCTCTTCACCTGATGGCAACACAGTGGGCAGAGTTTTGTTTCCAGGGGAAAGAATGAGCCTTGAGAATGCAGGTAGAGCACCAGGAGGGTGCAGAGCTCTGTTGGGTTGAGCTAAGACACACACTCTCTACAGGTTTATAAAGACAAAGTGCATGCACAAAGAGTTTGCCTTGATTTTAAAGCCCATATGACACCAGAACACTTCTCCCAGAGGTGCAGAAACTCTCATCCAAGGGCATTCTGGGCTCTCAGATTTAGCAGGAAGCTTTCAACTAGAACCTGAATACTGGGAGTCACTGTAAAGGCCATGAGGAAACAATAGCACAGAGGCAGCAAAGTTGGGCACAGCATGAGATACAGTAAAAGCAAATTTTAAGGACACAGAGATGAAAAAAAAAATCCAAGGGAACAATTCATTTTTCACCAAGGAACCTTGTATGCAAAATGAAAAGAATATATCTTTTCTTTGCCACCTGCAGAATAAAGACACTTGCCTTGACCAGGAGATGTGTGAAGAGAGAATAATCATCATTTTTACATCTGGAGCTCAAACAGACCAGAAACACCCCGAGAGGTTTGTCCCAGTCAGAATGAGGAGAAAGGCAGTCAAAACCCACCCTGTTTTTCCTATATAGATTCACTTTCCCCACACCCCAAGTTGCGAATCCTGGGATGGTTTGGGTTGTTTTGCTCCCTTTCATAGGGGATGGAAATCATTCCCATTCCTGCTGAATGATATCCAGGGCCCTGGGAGAGGAGAGCTGAGCTGTCCCACTTGGCCCTACCCACCACCAGGATGCCCAGGGAATGGATTGAGCCAAACCAAAGAACTCCACTGGAACATGCCCAGCTCAGAGGTGGAGTCAGGAACACAGGGAAAGGCAAAGTCAAACAGGAAATTTATCAGCTCCTGGTGTTGGGAATTGCTGAGGATTCCTGTGCTGCAGAGCAGGAGGTGGATGGGCCCAGGGACCAACAAAGGGCACCTTGAGCCTTCACATCCAGAAACCTGAGAGTCCAACCCACTGCAACACTAATGCCCAGCCTGAATGTCCTTTTTATCCCACCTCTTGGGTTGTCCTGCCCCAGCCAGCATTGCCACAGAGGTGGCTCACCTTCTAATATCAAGTTAATTAGTAACTCGTTAAGTGTTCCCGGGGTCACGTTGTTAATAAACCTGCAAAAGAGTGTGACCTGGGGGGCAAAAGTAACCTTGTAGTGGAGCTTTTGGAGCAATAACTGCAGGGGTTGTGTCCTGAAAAGGTTTGGGTACAGTAGATTAAAGGTTAAATCGAAGGTGAGAACAAGTCACCTGAAGGGAAAAAAAAATTCCCCAAATCAAAGCATTCAAGAGCTTAAAGTTAAGTTTATCCTGAAAGGAAGAAGCCTGAAACAGTGCCTAAGAACCCAGGCTTGAGCAGGAACTAGACTTTTCCTGGAGGAAATAGGCTGTGATTTCAGTGTATTCTGGTGGAGCATTGTCTGGTCCATGGGTAATTAATAAAGACTCCTGGTATCTTGGTGGGATGATTTGATCAAGGCTGGATTTATTAGAATAGGAAAAGTAAGAAAATGTGAAAAACACCTCAGATTCTGAGAAATTTGGATGGGAAACAGTCACTTGCTGAGGCAGCAGGACAATTGTCCTTTGCTGGAGGAGGACAGGGAGATCCTGGCAGGAGGGACAGGGAGCCCAAGGTGGATTAATGGGAGAGAGCAGCTTCACCAGGGGGCACCCAGGGCCAGGTTTTGCTGGAGTTTGTAATAATTTTTCCATTATTAGTCTCTTTTAGCACAAGGCAGATCATTCTCAGACCTTGGGGAATAACTAACACAATGGCTGGGTCCCAAAATTTCTGGGAAGCCACAGAGCAGGATACAACAGCTGGGCCCAAACTAACCCAGGAGAGAACTGACCCAGGAAATTTAGGATTCAGATTTTTGTGTGGCAAAAAGTTACACTTCAAAGTTTCAATGTCACCTTCCAAAAGCATTTCTGATGCAGGCCTTCAGCATTCCAATTATCATCCCTTACCTTATTCCTCCCTGGAAATGGGGCTTTACAGTGTCCAATGCAGTCAGGGGGAGTGGTTTTTGAATGACTTCCAGGAGAGCCATTAAAGTTCCTTCTTGGCTGCCTTCAAAACCTGCTGCAAGTTTCAGCTCTGAGACCTGTGTGTGTGAACAGAAAAAGAGCCAGTTAAAGAGGAAAACATTCCTCAGCTGAGCTTTGCATCAAGAAGGACACAGCACAACAGCAGCAAAGAACTGAGGGCTCAGAAATTGTTAATTCTCGTCACCTGTTTGATGCTCAACTATAGAAATAATATTTATGACACTCGAGAAGCTTTAAGAAAATAAGAAAAAAACCCAGCACCAGGAAAACCATTTCCAAGCAGCAATATTTGAGAATGATCTCATATAAAAAAAAAGATTAAGTGCAGCAAAATGTGTAACTAGAAATAAGAGAAAGAGTGAAATGCCTTAAGATGTAGCACTTGAGGAATATAAGAACAGGTTTTGCCAAGAATTATTCACATACATCTGCACAACCCCCATCCACCTATTTTTACTTTTTTTGTGGGCCAATAAAGAGCTGTGTATTGTCAGTCCTAAAAATAAGAACTAAAGCTTTAAAAACCATTTGTATCACAGTGCAGAGAAGAATGATTATGTTCAAACTGCCCTTTCTCAGCCATGTTAGACTGAGGGCACAGTGTAACCTTTTCCTCACCTTCATAAGGAACAAGAAACACACCAGTGAAAGGATGGTCATAATCAGAGGTCACCTTCACCCAATCTTCCTGGTTTTGCATCCTAGAACTCTTTTCTCCAGGGGTTTTGCATCCCAAGTGAGCAGTTCTACCCTGCACTGCACTAGTTTTTCAAGAGTTACTTCCACAGTCCCTGTTGGCCTCAAAAGCTCAAGGTGGAATCCTGGCTCTGGTCAAATAAATGGCAAAATTCCTCTGCCTTAAGAGTCATTTCCCACTGTAAATTCCAGAGTCACCTGCAGAACTGTCCATCTGCTTAATTGTTTGCCCTCCTTGTTGGTTCCTGCCAGCGTTGCCTTCCCTGAATACCTAATGGTGGATTTGCTCTAGTTAATTAGTTAATTAGCTTTCAGAGCATTTCCTGGAGATCAGGTAGGGGGACCTGAATGGCCATCCTCTACACAGGCTTAATAATGGCTTAGGAAAAGAAATGTTCATTTCTTCCCTTACAGACAAGCTTCAAAAATCAGGGCCATCTCTCCAAAGCTCTCAAACACACATTTACAAGTGGCCCTAAAAGCCCCGAGGTGACTTTCCTGGAGGAGGGACAGAGGTTACACAGGCCAAGGTGAACACCAGACCTTGCCTGCCAAAGGCAACCCCAGTGTCCTGCTGCTCCCCAAGTGCCTCCTGTGGCCCAGGTTGAACATCCACTCTGCCTCTTGAGAGTCCCTGTTAATACAGGAAGATTCCATCCCCTGACAAGTGGTGATGGGACAGCCCCAGACCTCTGTGCTCACACCCTGCAGTGTTCCTGGTGTTGACAGACCCTTGTGCAGTGGCTGCCACCACACCAGGGGTTTGTTCAGCCAAGCACAGGCTGTTTGTTCAGTCACACTTGACATTTCCTGGGGTTTGTTTAATCCACCACGGGGACCCCGACCAGGGAGAGGGGGCACACGAACCCCTGTGGGAGCCCCCAGACATTCCCACTCCGTTATAACACCAGGGATCATTTTAGCAACATCCCTTCTGGTTTTCTCTCTGTTTAGACCACAACTGCTAAACCCTCTGGGGAAACTTCCAGAGCTCACTTGCCATTAACACCTGCAGAGCTGCTCCAGCTCTGGGATCCAGCACAGGGAGGACCTGGAGCTGTTGGAGAGAGTCCAGAGGAGAAATCAGGATGATCAAAGGGCTGGAGCTCTGCTGGGAGGAAGGGCTGGGAGAGCTGGGAATGTTCAGCCTGGGAAGGGTTTGGGGTGACCTGATTGTGGCCTTCCAGTAACTGAAGGAGCCTGCAAGGAACATTGAGAGACTATTTATAAGATGATGGAGAGACTATTTATAAGTGGAGTGACAAGTGGGAATGGCTTGACACTGCCAGAGGGCAGGGATAGATGGGATATTGGGAAGGAATTCTTCCCTGGGAGGGTGGGGAGGCCCTGGCACAGGGTGCCCAGAGAAGCTGTGGCTGCTCCATCCCTGGAAGTGTCCAAGGAAAGGTTGGAACAATCTGGGATAGTGGGAGGTGTCCCTGCCCATGGCAGGGGAGGGACTGGATGGGCTTTAAGATCCCTTCCCACCCAAACCATTCCATGATTCCATGGTACCATGAACCATACACTGACCTCAGCAGCAGCAACAGGACTAGAAATCCTGGATTCTGGATCAGAGCACTGAGCACTGTCAGGGCTGTGCTGAGAGGAGCTGCCAGTCTGAGAGAGATTTGCCTCTCAGCCACCAGTTTGTTCACAGGCAGTAAAGGTTCTTCCCTTTCCCCTCACTTCCCACTGGCCTTTCTGCTGCTGTTTTGCTGAGTGTTCACCACAGGTCTGGGCAGTGCTACAAAACCAGCCTGGACAGAAGGTTTTTCACCAGCCATTGAGCCACGTGTGCCCCTGGAAATCTCCCACTCCGAGCTGGGACTGCCAGCACAGTGCAAATACACAAGGGCAGGTTAAAGCAATAATGAGCAGGGAACAGCTGGAGCCACGAGCCCAGAGCAGCATTCCCTCTGCTTTACACAGGGAGTTATTCCTGTGCTGTCAGCTCCCGGAATTCCTACAGCACAGACAGGGATGTGCTTGGTGCACACTTGGCCCTGGGTCAGTAACAACCCAACAGGTGATGGAAAAGAAAATGAGCCCCGTGGCAAAGACAGCTCAGGGCAAAATGATGAATGAAATCGAACAGGAGCCTCAATTCCCTCATTTCCTAAGCTTAGAATTTGCAATTCCAACACCAGTTTCAGTGGTTTAATGTCATTTTCTACAGTCTTTTGGTTTGTTCTTCAGAGGAATAGGAAAAGCAAAATGTTTCTCTCTTCTCCCTGCTCCATCCCCAATAGATGTCAGGAAATTTTGACAGAAGTGTTATTATTAGGAAAATAACATTTTATTTGATTTCAACTTTCTCAGAAAAGCAAGAATTCAATTAATTTAATTTTATTTGGGAGAACATTGCTTCCAGACACATCTTCAGTCTTTTGCAGAGTGAGCTTTCCCTCCTGACATACACACACTCTTCCATCCTATTTTCCAAATATTTCCAGTTGGAAGACAGTACAAATATGTGACAAACGCTGTCAAGCTTTGGAAGACTTTCCAAATGAAAATAACTTTCAGTTTTGGAAGTAACACTTCCCAGGTGTTAAATGTTTGATATGCTCATTTTTGAAGTGACAGCGTGACCCAGAGGCTGTTTTTAGGCTATTTCAGTACAAAATGTCAGGTTCCTGCTCCAAAGAAGCTCCAGGGCTCTTCAAGACCAACAGGCACGTTCCTAGAAATGGAAAAGGGAGACTGTTCACAGGAGGGAATGTCAACACCTTCCAGTTCAGCTGGGCCAGGGGGTTGGAGAACACCAGTCTCAGCAACACAGATATGGGTGGTGTCACTCCAGGGGAGGCTCAGGTTGGACATCAGAAGGAATTTCTTCATGGAAAAAGGTTGTTAAACCTTTTGGTGGATCCCCATGCCTGGAGGTGACCATGGAAGGACTGGATGTGGCTCTCTGGGCTGGGGACAAGGTGGGGATCAGGCACAGCTTGGACTCCATGGGCTGGGAAAGCTTTTCCAAACTAACTGATTCTATGATTATCTCAAAGCTCTGTGCTAAAAGACATAATAATTTAAGAGTACCTGATGCATTTTTTCCCTTAATCAAGCATCAAAAACAGACCTATGTGATTACATGATGAATTATGCAGTAATAATATGACCCCTCCATAAAAATGGAAATTCAGTGGGCAGTCTGTAACCTCGAAGTTTTCCTAAAAAACAACCTGTAAATATCTGCAGGGGAAGCAGCATCCTTGGAAAACAATGAGTCATACAGCTTTTTTTTCCTTTCCCTGACACCCTGAGCACAACAAGGAGCCAACATGGGTAGCAGCTCCCAGCATGTTTGTCTTACACCGACTGCTTCATGTCTGAGAAGAAAAGGAATCCTCTAACAAATGGCAGATAAATATTTGTCCTGGTTCTTTTCTCTTTTTTTCTGTTTTCCCTTGGATGAAATGCTCTTATTTCCAGTCACTTATTCCCTGTGTGTCCTGGTTTTTGATGTGTTTCTCTCGCTCAAAAATCACTAAATCAACATTTTGCCATGAAGAGAATCCCACATAACCTGGAATGTGTTTGGATGAACAGGAGGAGAGACCAGCACAGGATGCAAATATAATTCAGTCCAAGGTGTGTGTCTGAGCAGGGTGGATTCTCCCAACAAAACCTGGAGAACACACTGACCTACAGATGGATCCTTTTAACCAGATGCCATCAGATACAGATAAATCAGAGAAATCAGGTACAGAGAAATCAGGGGCAGGTTTTCCACAACAATCACCACCTGGCACAGCCATGATGCTCCTGAACAAGTATTTCAAAATAAACTCAGAGAGTCCTGATTTTACCAGATATTTGGGGTATTCTGTGAAATCTTAATCTGCCTCTGCAGTGGGAATGGAGTGACAACTCAGCTCTGCAGGCTTGTCCCACACTGAGCATTATGATATATGTATATAATTATTATATATATAGCACTAACTCATTGCATAAAGGGTGAAAGCACTTTAAATAAAGCCACAACCTGCTTTATAAGGCAGGACACCTCTCTACACCTTTATTTCAGCTTTGTTTCTTCATGGAATCTTAGAATCACAGAATATCCTGAGCTAGGAGGGCTCCATGAGGATCCACAGGACACCCCAACAATCCCACTCATTTTAATCTTTCTCTTCTCGTTGCCATCTGGGGCTGACATTCCTTTCCTAGATAGAATCATGGAATCATTCAGGTTGGAAAAGACCTTTGAGATCATTGAGTCCATCAACCAGCAGCACCACTGTCTTCACCACTAAACCATGTCCTCAAGTGCCACATCCACCCATTTTTTGAACACTTCCACTGTAAAGAACATGTGCTATTTAGGTCTGAAATGCTGTTTAAGTTTAGCTATAATTTTCTCACAAATGTAAGGATTTTTTTTGCATCTGATCCATTTCAAATGCTACAGCAATTTCTATATATATATAAAATAAATATATAATACAGTAATAGAATAAGTAATACACTAAAGTAAATTCATACCTCACCACATTGGTGTTGAATCTTTAGCCTCACTGGGATGAAATATTTAAAATACAAGTAATAGATTGAATGTAGACTTTAATTCATAGAATGGTTTGGGCTGGAAAGGACCTTAAAGCCCATCCAGCCCCACCCCTGCCATGGGCAGGGACACCTCCCACTATCCCAGGTTGCTCCAACCTGGCCTTGGACACTTGCAGGGATGGGGCACAAGATTTTCTGGGCAAGAATTCATTACCACTCGACCCTTTATAATCTGCAGATAAACCATTCAGGCAGAATCCCTCCAAAAGTATAAAACAGAGCAGATTTTAAGTGGGATTGACAGCACTGGTCATTTGCAGACAGTCAGTACCCACAGACTGGGGCTAAGTGGGAAATTGTTACCTGCAGAGCTGTCAATCCCTCAGCAACATTTACTCCAGAAGATGAAAAGAACCAGTTAGAGCTGACAAGAGACTGAAGCTGTGCCAGCACAGAGATTTAGAACCTGCTCTGCCTCAGAGAGGCTGCGACACCTGATTAAAATAGCACTGGTCACTTATGGGGAAGGTAATAAAAACCTATTCTCACAAAACAACAAAGCTCAGCTTTCACATTCTGTTTGCTGAGTAGGTGGGATATGAAATTACCTCCCCTGACAATGAGCATTCTGGGGGGGACAGTAAATGCACAGCACAACATAACAGGAAATTTGAAATAAGAGCACAAAGGGCATTTTTAAGTGTCACCATTTGTTAGTGCTGACATATGTGACTAATCACAGTCCCTTTAGGGTTGATGTTGAGTTTGTCATTTTTACAAGGATTGAGTAATGTTAAATATCAATGTGGGCAGGTGTGATTGTTATTTAAAAGAAAATTGATACAAGATATGAAGGACCACGTCTCCAGCTGGTTTAACAAGCTGGCACTGCCCCTTGCAGGGCAGCCAAAGTACATTATAGAATCACCATGAGTTGGAAGTGACCTTAAAGACCATTGTGTTCCAATCCCCTGCCACGGGCAGGGACACCTTCCACTAGGCCAGGTTGCTCAAATCCTCTTGGAACCTTCTTTCTGCATCCAAACAAATTCTCACATGCTGTTAAAAAAATCCCCCAAACCCAACAAAAATTGTGCAACCAAAGATAATGTTTGTATCAGTCTCAAGAATCATGTGCACAAATTAATCTCAGGCTTTGGGATATAGGAACTCCACAGCCAAAGTAAGAGGCTTGGCCTTGCTTTAAGATCAATGCAATGGATCATCATCTCCATGATTTCCTGTGCTTTACCAATTCACATCCTCCCCACAAATAGGTTGTTATCAAAAGCCCTCTAAGCACAGGGAAGATAAAACAGGAGGAACCAGTGTCAGAGCAGGAATTGGGAGAAACTTCCAAAGAGCATTTCAACACCTGTGTTGTGGGAGGGTTGTCCTGGACCCACTGCAGACCTGGGAAGTGAAGGATGCAGCTCCTTCCCCCCAGGCAGATGATGTGCCTTTAATTCCTCTCCAGCATCATGAGTGGAATACAACATTTTTTATTTATTTTTTGTCAATAAATAGACCGTTGTTTTCCCCTTCCTATGAGCATTCCCACACTGAACACTCACGTGAGGGAAAGCACAGGGAGGGGGGAGAAAATCCCCACAAAACAGGGATCTGTCTGTAGTACTGCACAGCAATTATTTCCCACCAAAAAGACCAAAGTTGAGAGAATGAACATATGATCAAAATCCTGGGCAATATTAAAAAGCCCCGGCTGCATTTCCTACTTCCAGGAGCAGAGGAGCAGTTGCTTGGTAACAGCTCCAGCCACAATCCACTCGGAAATCAGCCCTAAAACAACTCCCATGCCATTGCAGCGTTGCTACAGCAACGTGCACAAGTGATGGATCCCAAGTTAGAGCCACACCTTAAGCAAGAATATGTTTCCTCTCATTTGAAGCACTTTCCAGCCCATAAATACGTGGTGTCTGCCATTGCAAACAGCTCCCAGCAGGGCTGGCTCCCGGGGGCTTTGTCAGCAGCCACATCACTGAGGATTTGTACAATTAGCAAGGGGGGGGAATCAAACATGATGTCTGCAGCCCTGGATTGCAGCAGGTCATCAGACCCAGAGGTGTGGGCACAGCAGCCGTGGCACTGCAGCCTCCCAGGGCACTGAGGGGCACAGGGGGTTCTCTCTGCAGGGCTGAGCTGCAGTGAGGCTGCAGCAGGGACTGTGGGCCAGTGGGGATGGGCCTTTGGACAACCCACATTTCAGCAGAGATGCTGCAGGCCCACCTGTGCCAGGTGTAGGTGGGATCTTGTGCCTGCAGGTGTTCACCCCGAGGTGCCACCTCAGCCCAGGTGGGCTGGAGGTAAAGCCAACCAAGCAGGGGTGACCTGCAGCCAGGTGGGGAAGTCACACCTGGGGGTGAATGACCAGGAACTTGCTCTCCAGGACTCCTGAGTGACATGGGATAAACAGCTCGTGGAGATACCTGTGGGTGTTTGAGACACCCACTTATGATGTGAGAGATCCCACTCTGCTGCATCCCAGTGCAGCTGGAACACAGCTCTGTAGGATCCTGGCATGGCTGGGGTTGGAAGGGATCTTAAATACCACCCAGTGCCACCCCTGCCATGGGCAGGGACACCTCCCACTATCCCAGGGTGCTCCAACCTGGCCTTGGACACTTCAGGGATGGGGCAGCCACAGCTTCTCTGGGAATCTGGGCCAGGACCTCCCCACCCTCCCAGGGAAGAATTCCTTCCCAATATCCCACCTAAATCTACCCTCCTTCAGTTCAAGGCCATTCCCCTTGTCCTGTTATACTGTGCCCTTGTCCCAAGTCCCTCTCCAGCTCTCCTGCAGCCCCTTTAGGCTCTGCAAGGGCTCTGAGATCTCCCTGCAGCCTTCCCTTCTCCAGGCTGAACACTCCCAGCCCTTGGATCATAGAAACTAACTTAAAAAGCTGTCTTGTCCCAAAATACCAGTCTGATGGGGACAAACTTTAGCAGAGTAAGTTTATTGCCTCGCAGATGTTGGTTTTCCCCCTGAAGCACAGCTCAGGTGGGTTTGCAGCATGTCAGCCCTAACCCAATGTGCATTTCCTTCACTCATCCACCACCTCAGCTCCACACAGTGATGCTGCCACTGATCCAGACACCCTCCTCGACAGGGAACTTCACTTTTCAAAGTCAATCAGTGCCAATGTGCAACAATGTCAAGTCCGTGTTCAGATCCTCGGGCAAGTACCAAGTGATGAGCACAGACACAGAGCTCTGTCTGTGCTGCAACACACAGGGACTGACAGCTGAGAACCAAGGGGGTTAACAAAAGCTGGGTTCTTTTTTTCCTGAAAATGTCTAAAACGGCCCCACGAACCAAAATTATAAAATAATTATCCTGCGCCTTGAGCTGAACACAAAAAGGTTATTCACTACAAAGCCCTAGCAACCATCTCAGCCTTAAAGGAAAAGAAAGCAGACTGCCAAAGCAGTAATGAAATGACACACAACTGCTAATTTCATGTCTGTTTTTCAGAGGTCTGTAATAATAACCAGTAATTCCTTACAAAGCATCCATTCTTGTTCCCTAATTCCCACCTAGGGATATTAAAAGACTTAACCATTCCCTGGCTGTATCTTTTAGGAAGATAATGCCCACTTCATTCTTTAAGTATAAGTAGACATATCTTTTTTAAGGGAAAAAATCAAATTGATAAGGCTCTGTAAAAATGGTCAGATGTGTCCAAAGGGCTGAGCAGGACCAGCAATGACACCTGGATGGACAAATTCATTTATTCCCAACGTGTGGCAGTTTGGTGGCCTCAGCACAGTGCTCTGGAGCAGAAGGTCACCTTGCAGAGCCTTGATATCTCTGAGCAGGAAAGAATGAGACCTGTGCTATCCCAGACAAAGCTGCACAGGTTTATGCTGCAATCAGCTGAAAATTTACAATATCATCATCACCATTGGTGTGTCTTCCAAGAGGACACATATTTATTACCAAATAGAGATCTCAACGTAATAGCAAAGGCAGGCAGGATTGGGAAGAGCTTCTCTAATTGTGCTGCAACGAGATGTTACCACATAATCAAAAAAATTCACTTCCAGAAGCAGAAATGTCTGTGCAGCTCCTGTGATCAGTCACTTGGGAGAAGGAACTGCCTCCAAACATCGATCCTGCTGCCTGACTCAGGGCTGACATTACCAGCTTTGCTGCTCTCCCCCAGCTGCTCAGGAGCCAAAGCTACTGGTGGCATCAGGAAAAGCCCCCAAATGTCTTCACGTGTGGTCCCTACTGGACACAAAGAGTGCAGGCACACAAATATCGTGAGCTTAAACAGGGGGGATCTGAGCAGCCACTCCAGGGGAATTCATCCAACACTCCTCCAATCCCTCGGCATCCAGCAGGTCTGCTGCAGGGTTTGGGGACAAACACACCTCCCTCAGGACAAGGAAAAGGGACACTCCTGTTTGCAGGTGGGGAAGCCCTCAGGGGACTCGAGCAGGGTGGTGGCTGCACACACTCAGCCCCTGGTTGAATTCCTGAGGCTCCAGGTTCTCCCTCCACAGGACACCAAGCCTTTCATCACCAGGATGCAACCCCCCAATGCTCTGCCTTGTCCAGCCCATGGTGCTGGACAAAACATCAGCCCTCCACCATCTTCCAACCCCAACCCTTCCCTGATTCCCTGGGTTTGGTCCCCAGTGCCAATATCAGCCCAATGTTCCCTAGGAATTCCAAAATGCAGCCTACAGCACACCATCAGTCTCCATCACTCTGAGCTGCTTAATAAGCAATTCAATGAGCATTATATTTTTATTTACATCTGAAAGAGCTGCAGTAAAATATTCTAGGCAGGCTACGCATAAATACATGAAATTGCTCCTACTTCACTAATGAACTATTGTGTGTAATAAAATTAATCTCGTTCCACCCGTGATAGATCTGGTTTAATTTTTGAAGCAGGGAAATTTAGACACATGTAATTTGTTGAAGGAGGGGCAGCCAAAATTCAAGAGATTCGCTTTAGACCAATCAGGCAGTTGTTTTATTTATACAGCACCCTTCAGAAAAATTATCTGAAGGCACTTTACAATGCAAAAATAACTCCACTTGGCAAACTTCCAGGAGGGCTGATGCTGACCGTGCCTTCAGACACGGCTTGTGTGGCAAATGGGTTCCTTAAGTCAGGATTTTCTCCCCAAATTTGCTTTATATCCTGAAGTTATGACTCCAGCCACTCCACACAGGTATTTTTGGGGAGCTCAGGCACACAGCTTGACTGTTGGCCAACCCTAGATGTCTGTGGACTTTCCTCACCCAGCTTTTGGGACAATAATCCTCCCTCCTGTGCTCCAGGCAGGGCTCTCACTTATTTATTCCTGCATTTGAGGAAGAGATGGGAGGGAACAGGAAGCTGCCTGAGCCTTTTTTTTTCATTCTGCATGCACTGGTGCAACACAGGCTGTGTGTGCTGGGACAGAACTGAAGCTCTCATGAAGCTTTATGTAAAATACTCCCACAACAGCCCGAAAAGCAAAGCTGAGCTCCCGGAAACAGCAGAGCTCTGAGGCAGAGCCTCAGGAAACACAGCTCTGAGCTGACTTGTGCCAGCAAGCCCTGCACGTTTCCATTATTTATGGAGAGCTGGAGCTGAGCACAGCAATGTGCAGGAGGCAAAATGCACTGTACAAACAAGAGGCAGCTCCAAAAATGTGCCTCCTGACGGCACCAAAGGAGCTCACAGAGCAACACAGAGCAACACAGACCAACACAGAGCAACACAGAGCAACACAGACCAACACAGACCAACACAGACCAGCACAGACCAACACAGACCAACACAGACCAGCACAGACCAGCACAGACCAGCACAGACCAACACAGACCAACACAGAGCAACACAGACCAACATGGGACACGTGTGGGACATGGGGAGGCTTTTGGGGTTGGGAAGTGCCTGGGAATAGGGTGAGCCTTGAGAAGAATTTGTAGGAAAAAATGGGGGGTTGTGAACTCTGCTTGGGCAGCTACTCCAAGCACATGGAATGGTTTAGGGCAAAGGAAAAGCACAAAGCAACAGTGAGAAGGGAGGGAGAGAAGAATCCTGAGCTGTGCAGGACTTGGGAAGCCAAAGGAGCTGTGGAGACACAAAGGAGAGAGCTCTCAATTGAGAGCATCTCAGTGGAATGGGTCATGGAATAGGTCATGGAATGGATCATGGAATGGATCATGGAATGGAGTGGATCAAGACTCTGAACCTGCTGGATGCAGCAGCACAGGATATTTCAAACTAAGGGAGGTGAACACGGTTGGTCCATATTTTGCTTTGAATTTTGAATTAGAGAGAGACCCAACAGAGAATCTGGAGTTTAAAGCTGTGCTCTCAAATGGCATTTCAAAATAAAAACAGTAGCACTGCCATTGTAATTCATGCATCGTCGTGCAGGATTAGTTTCAAATGTTTGTATTTTCCATGTGGCTTTGTCTCCTCTCTGAAGGAACTGCTGGGATCAGGCTCAAGGTAAAATTCAGCCTCAGCTGTCATAATTTCACTGCAAAAACATCTCCCAGGCGTTACAGCACAATGGAGAGGAAGATCCTCAACAGGTACCATGCAACAAGTACATTTATTCTGCAAAGATTGATGCCAAGGGTTTTCTTCCAAGTACATTTCCATGTTCTGGATAAAACCTTGTGTGCACCACAGACAGACTTGATTAACAGAGGCCTCCCATGCAAATTAAATGCTTTTAATTCAAGTGCCTTCACTCCCCTGGAGGTGCCCCTCCCTCAGGGTGAGATACACAAATGGTGATTGCACCCAAAATCTCCTCCGAGGGGAGCGATATCCCTACAATCGTTAAGACCTTGACTCCAGCATTATCTTTGCTGCCTGAAGACATTAACCTCCTCTTATCTCCACTCTGCATAAAATCCTTTGTTAAACCGTGATCCCCCCATAGTTTTTGTGCTGAGCACGACGAGCTCAGCTCTGGGTAAGGAAAACACTCCAGCAATAACTGTGTTTGCAAGGTCAAAGACACAGAATTGAGGTTTCAGTGTGTGCTGTGTGTACAGCACTTGTGTTTATACAATAAGGTGTGGATTTAAAGGTGAAAAGCAGGAGCTGTTGAGGGGTTTAACTCTCCAGTTCCTGGCTGGTATCCTGTGTCAGGTACCCAGCAGCACTCCAGCTCCACATGGTCCTTTCCCATATGGGAAAGGGAAGGTTGGCAGTGGTTGGTGTTGACCTAAAAGGCATCAAAGGGCAGATCCAGAATGGCAGAGAATAAAGCCAGCCCAGGGTCAGGACCTGCAGCATTCCAAGAGAAGCCCTGGCACAGATTCCCAGAGAAGCTGTGGCTGCCCCATCCCTGGAAGTGTCCAAGGCCAGGTTGGAGCCACCTGGGATAGTGGGAGGTGTCCCTGCCCATGGCAGGGGTGGCACTGGGTGGGCTTTGAGGTCCCTTCCCACCCAACCCAGTTCTGTGATCTATGATCCATGAGGGAAAGTAGCTCTTGAATTCTGGCTGACACTGAATTCCAGCAGCACCAGGGACACTCTGCTTTTCCCAGAAATCCAGACAGCACCAGTGAACTGACCAGTACTGTTTTCTCTCTCTGAATAATGATGTCTCCATGTTCCTATTAAGTTTCTCTCAACACCTTTAACATCTAATTTAGGACAGGAAAAAATGTCTAGAGCCCTTTCTGTCCTCTTGGAAAATCTGCTAATTCCTAAGGTACAACATGCTCCCCATGGAATTGCCAGTGCTGCCTCTGCTTCTTGGGAACAGAAATAATGAGGTGCAAAGACAGAAGTGCAAAAACTGAGGAACCAGGAACCAATCCTCCTTCCTTCTACAGGGAGGATTACTCCCAGTATTTTTGAGGGAATGATGCCCAGCAAGCTGGAACGGGAATGTGCCACACCAGGGGAAGGGAGAACTTGCTCTGTGCTCTCACCTCTGAGTTATCAGATTGCCAGAACATGCACCAAGTTGTCAGCCAGAATTTAGAAATCATTCCAGAGATCCAGAATTCCCCTTTCTCTTCCTGGCCAGGACAGGAGAGGGGATGGCACAGAGCACTTGGGGACAGAGAAGCTCCTTTTCTTCGAGTCACAGACTGTGCCCAGTGTAAGCTGAGGCTTTCCCTGCACTCCACAGTTTTCCCACTGTTCTTGGTTTGGTTTTTGGTTGGTTTGAGGCATGTTGTTCAACAGAGCTCCTTCCAATCTTTTCTGGGAAGAGCACTCTACATCGGGAAAGTTTCATCCCATGGCCACTAAAAGAAGGGAAAGCACAGGAATGAAAACCAAGAGGCTCAATCACCTCAGCAGTACTGGCTTTTTTTTTCTTTACAAGTACAGGATAAATGGACTCTTGTGAGGATTTTTCCCTGAAAAAGCACATTTTGTGCATATTTGCATATATGCACCATGTACCTATAAGACTCAAGCCTGTAATAACCTCCCTGCTAGTGAAAACATTGCATATAAAAAGTTTAGTGAGCTTGGAAACATTTTGGGGATCAGTTTCAGGGCCTGTAACAAGACACAAAAAATGAACTCCTCAATATCCACAGGGGTTTTAACATTTCTGTTTGCCTCTCCTTATAACCTTCCTGAAAACACTTACGTCAGGCAGGGGGAAAAACAAATCCAGAAAAATATATTGCACTGGAGTGAGAGGGATGGAACACAAATTTCTGCTCTTAATGAAGTGAATGCAGAGTTTATAATTGACCAAAACTAGAACAAGATTGACTCAGCTCATGTCACAAACTGACACAACCACTGAATATCCTGTTTATTGTTTTTAAAATATATTTTCTCCACTTGCTGAGTGATGCTCCATTAAAATTCTTGAGGCCATACCAAAAGGAAATTCTGCCAAAAGCTGCCCATTAACAAGCAATTAATATACAAGCTTTAAAGTACAAGGTTGCTCATGCCATCCCACAGAAAATATTCTTTGCCTGCTATTTCTCACTGGAGACATTTTCTGACAGAACATTCTATCTCTGCCAGGGATTTCAAAAAGTAGTCTGTAATTCTCAAGAAGAATAAAGTCTATACTTGCTCGTTCTCAAAATACTTGATTAAACTTTAATCTTAAAGGCTCTTTTCTGGCCCAGTTAACAACTGATGCAGTAACAGAAATGACACCATTAGCTCTGCAGCATCTGCCAGCTCTCAGACCAGGGGAACAAGGCCATTGAAATACACATCCTCAATAAGTAACTGGTAACGTGAGGATTTGGGAGGGGGGAAATATCACTTTGGGTTTGCACCATCAGCATTTATAATGTGGTCTCACTATACCCAGCAGGCAATAAAGGCCTGTTGAACACAGCAACATTTCTTTGCCTCGATGATCCTCGAGGTGGGGAAGTGCAGAGATGAAAACAGCCCTTGCACAAGTTCTGCTTCACATCTGACCCTCACGAGGGCAAGGGATGGAGGGAGAAGCAGAAATGGTTCTGCATTTCAATTCCCAGCCATAACAGCTACTTACAAGGACTGGCCATGGCTATTTATTCTTTCACCAGGACAGGCTGAAGGGCTGGGCTGGATTCCCCTCTGCTCAGGGTTTACACCAACATGGGCTGATCCTGCTGGTCCCATCCTTACCCATCCTCACCTTGGACCTGCACAGCAGAGCCAAGAGCAAAGGGCAAAGCACAAAACCCCATCAAAAGGGCACAAATGCAACTGCACGTTCCTCAGAGAACAAAGGATTGTTGTGGGTTCCTGAGTAAAATATAGCTTATAAAAAACACCACCAAATTGGGTGTTTTGCCTGTAGAAAATAGTTTGAGGGCAGCAGCAATTACTGGTCCATATCTCAGAGCCCAGCAGTGCTGGAGCTCCTCCAGCTGCATCTGCCAGACCTGCCAAGTGTCACTCGTTCAAATTGCAGCATATAAGTTTTTTGGCTTTAATTAGCAAAACCCCAAAGGCCTCATTGCCTCAGTCCTGCAATACCAGAGTTCTTATCAGGCTTTGTCCCATGGCCTTTATCCCATTAAGGGACAAATAAAGGTTCCTTATGACAACTTTGAGTTTTTGGAGTGAGCTGCTGCACACACACCTTGGCCACTGCCCTGCTTGCACTGACAGTGACAGAAAACAGAGCTCTTACAGCTCACAAAGAGATTCTCTCACTCCTCTGCCATTCTTGCCCCTGGCAACAACCAGTCCCAGGTTTCCTGAGCCCATCTTGCATTTAGACCATTGTATTATTCAGCAGTAACTGATGGACCCACCCTCTCATATGGAGAATCCCTTCCTAAACCTATTTATTCTTTTATTCTCCATGGGCCCACATCTATCTTTTAATTACATGGCATTTCATTAGTTTATTCATCAAAATGAAGAAAAACTCTTGGGATAAAATTCAGGGGATCAAACATTGATTTGTTTTAATTACCTTGAGATATACATGAATTAAAGGTATTTCTTCCAATTCCAAACATTATGCCTTGTCTTATAATGACTTATTTTAAAAGCAGCTTACTCTCACTCCTTCTTTTCTGAATTTTAAGTGTAGTGTGATTAAAGTATCAAGATGCAGTTTTGTTTTGAGCCATCAGGACCTGATTTTAAGAACATCCTACAACAAGGTGCTGCTGTTCAATTTTGCATTCATCTCCAGCTTTTTTTCATTGTATTTGCTCTCCAGTTTCACATGAGAGAATCCGGCTTTAGAACACAATGAACAAGTTGTGATCCTCTAAGAATAAGTCAATCCCCACATGGTGAAAAAAGGAATTAAACCAGATCTTCATGTGAAGATCCAGCTCTTAAAAGATTCCCCCCTGGCAGGGGAGGCCTGTACAAAGCAGGAACATAAATATCATGATATTCTGGTTTTCCTAAATTCCCCCGTTCTTGGCTTCATTCAAGTCCCTGCCACGGCCACGCTGCAGTTTTGAACAAAATAACAGACTATTCGACTTCAAAAACAATCTAAATTCAAATGTGACTCTTCAGTGAGTCAGGTGGGGTTTGTTGCTGTTTATGGGAGATTTTCTGTCACTTTGATGACACTTTCCAATCCAAATTTGCACCTGCCTGTGCAGCACTGTGGGCTCTGAGCTGAGGCCACCCTTGCAAACGAGGTCATGAATCTCATACCCATTAGCCTGATGTGACATTTTAAATACATGTCATTCCAAAGGGCCCGACAAGGCTAAGACCTTCCCATTTTCATAGCCCTGAGCTGGATTTTGCAGTGTTTATTCCTAAAATAAAACTGCACAAAGCAGAAGCCTGGGCTTTGAAAACCATTTGCTGCTGCTCGCCCAGGGGCACGCTGGGGATATTTTGCCACACAAGAATTCTAAAAGCATCTTAGGGAAGGCAAAGCTTCCTCTCAGGGCATATTCCTGCTTACATGCACTGCAGGACAGCAATTTTATAATGGTCTCTCTGACTTGTGTGTGTTGCACACTGGACATTCTCTTTCTGAGGAATCACACACACAGACAAGAAGGAGAAAGATGGAATCCAGAACACAGAGGGACATGGAAATCCAGGGATTCGTGGGGGGTGTGGCTGAAACAGCAGCCTCAGTCATGTTGCTTATGTAAAGAAATGCAACTTTAAATCATCTGGGTAACACCAGTTGGTTTTCATCTGGTAGTTCTTTGCCTTTGTCCTTTGCCCAGCACAGCTCCACGACAGAGATGGGCAGCAGTGAAAACTCCCTCCTGAAATAAAGCAGACACAGAGGGGAAGGAGAGGGCAAAGAAGAGGGAAAAAAAGCAGCTGAAGGTTCAATTTGAAAAAAAAGGCAAACGGTTAAATGGTCAATTCTACATCCACGGTGGTATTGAGTCTGTAATTCAACTAAATTGATAATAAAATCAGCTTAATTTCAGTGGGAAAAGAGTGCAGGGCCCTTATTTGGCACCACAATGTGTAGTAAGTGTAGCTGCTGTGCACGGGCTGAGCAGATGTTGCTCCCAGATCCCTCCTGTTTGTGCCCTGTAGATTATGGGCCAGATTTACTGCAGTATTTGGGGACTTAAGCACATTAGTCCTTGTCACATGGGATGGGCAGCAATGCCAGCCAAGGATACACCTCTTATTTAGGTTGCATTACCACAGCCCTTGGAGATTCTCCTGAGGTTGTGTCTTTAGCTCCTCCAGGGCAGTGAGATTTATATTTCATGAACCCACACACAGTGTTGGCACCAGAGGCAGGAGGATGGGACAGTGCATGAAGGAAACAGCCACGGCTGCACTGACACAAGGGGGACACTCCTGTTACTCTGACACCTCATCCTCCTGGGCAATATTCCCTCTCTGCCTCATTAATATTTCTCAGCGTTTTAAAATTATTTTTTTCCTACTGCAACAAGAGATTGCGTGAACAGTGAAAAGAAAATCAGTCCTACAAGTCTTATTCTTCTGGGCTTATTCAGTCTTATGGGCTGACCTCAACAAACAAGAAAATTCTAAATTACAAGATACCACTTAGCTCTGGAAACCTGACAGTATTAAGAACAGTGGAGGTGACCTAAGGGCAAAGGAAAGGCTTTAAATATTACAGTTCTTTGCTGGTATCTCTGCTGCCCTTTTGTTCTTTTTGGCCTTGTTAGCAGGACAAAACCAAGCAGTGTCAGTGTGTGCCAGAGGGTCACAGAGCAATGTCTGTGCTGTGACATGTGGTGGAGTAGGGGGGCACTTATGCTGCTGGGTCACTGTAGTTTGAATATATCAAAATATTAATAAAACTCCTTTTTATATAGCTAAATAAGATCCCCTGAGTTTAGGAATATGTGTAGTTCTGTGCCTGTTTACCACTCACTGGCCTGATGCTGCACTGTGAAAGATGAGCAAGTGAGAATGCAAACAAAAGGTATGTCTGGAACAGCCTCCCTTTGGAATTAAAGCCACAGCAGCTCTGTGGGTTGTCTGCTGGAGGTGTGCTCTAAAAACAAACAAAAACCCAAAAATCCCAAACTCAGAGGCTCCGAAGTAGGAACAGAAATGTCACATACCTGGAAATACCTTTGAAATCTCACCGTGCCCTTCTGGTGGTGTGGAAGCACAACTACCACCCATGGGGGATAATCTCTCACAGCACCGTGGGGAGCTGTGCTCAGGGCCTTGTCTCACAGAATCACAGGGTCACTTAGGGTGGAAAAGCCCATGGAGTCCAAGCTGTGCCTGATCCCCACCTTGTCCCCCAGCCCAGAGCACTGAGTGCCACGTCCAGTCCTTCCTTGGACACCTCCAGGGATGGGGATCCACCACCTCCCTGGGCAGCCCCTGCCAGTATCTAATCACCCTTTCCTTTAATTAAGAAATTCCTCCTGGTGTCCAACTTGAGCGTCCCCTGGCGTAACTCTCACCCTGTCATTGTTCCCTGGGAGAACACTCCGACCCCCACCTGGCTCCCCCCTCCTCTCAGGGAGTTCTAGAGAGCCAGAAGGTCCCCCCTGAACCTCCTTTTCTCCAGACTAAACCACCCCATAGGACTGACCCTCTAGACCCTTCCCCAGCTTCCCAGACCTGCACCAGTGCAGCCCCACAGCAGCCACCAACCCTTCCCTTCCCCAGACCCTCTGGATCCCCCAGGCTGTGGCCGGGGGCTCAACCCTGGTCACTTCCAGCTCCTCAGCTCCCAGGGCCACCAAAAGGGCTGGGAACACCCCCAGACCATCCTGCACCCTTTGTATGGCCCAGGGAGGGCACGGTGCCACCTCCTGCTGCTGCTCCCTCCTCCCGCAGCCTCCATGTGCTGCCCGGTCCAACCTGACCCTCACTGAGCTCCATGTGCCTCCCGTGGGCACCCCGGGCACTCCAGGAGCTGCCCCATCCCTGGGCTGCCCCATCCTGGGCTGTGGGAACACATGGGTGGAGTTAAACCCTGCAGGAACTTGGCAGCAGGAGAGGTGCTGGTGTTCCCAGCTCGGGAGAGGGAGGTGACCAGAAGTGTCTCTGTTCCCTGTGTGCAGCAGGACAATGGATTTCACGGCATTAAAGCCATGGACATGCAGTCATTGAGTCATCATAGACTGGTTTGGGTTGGAAGGGACCTCAAAGCCCATCCAGTGCCACCCCTGCCATGGGCAGGGACACCTCCCACTATCCCAGCTGGCTCCAACCTGGCCTTGGACACTTCCGGGGATGGGGATGCCACAGCTTCTCTGGGAATCTGTGCCAGGGCCTCCCCACCCTCATGGCCAACAGTTCCTCCCCAATATCCCATCTCACCCTCTGGCAGTGGGAAGCCATTCCCTGTGTCCTGTCCCTCCATCCCTTGTCCCAAGTCCCTCTCCAGCTCCCCTGGAGCCCCTTCAGGTACTGAAAGGCCTCTCTGGAACCTTCTCTTCTCCAGACTGAACAATCCCAGCTCTCTCAGACTTAAACCATTCAGCCCTTCAGAAAATTTCCATTTGATTCCACAAATTAGAAATCAGAACGAGCAAAACCTATTGGAGGGAACATCCTGATGCTCCCAAAGTGCTTCCCATGCCCCTGAGGAAAAAGTAAAGCTCCCCTACAATAATCTGCCTGAAGAAAAATAATCAGGTAATCAGTTTGACCTTAATCATATGAAGTGGGAGATTAGCCTGACACCCAAAAAATGGGTTAGTCTGCCACTTCTCAGGCTGTGTCAGCACACTCTGGGCTCCTTTTGAGCCACTCTCTGGTCCTTGAAAAGTCAGCAATTAGTTCTAAGAAGAAATGTAAGTGATCGTGTCCTGAAGGCTCGGGGCCAGGGTCAGTCTTGCTCAGCTCGGTGGCTGAACAGATGATACCCTGAAACCTGAGATTCGGGCTGTGTGACACAAAGCCGGGAGTGTTACGAGCCCGGCTGGCAGCTGGAGGCAGCTCCAGTTCATTCCTGACATCCACGAATTAAAGGAACAACCGGGAAAACTCACAGGTTCGCAGGGTGTAAGGCCAGAACGAGCTGTGAAAACCAGCTCAATCAATCAATTCATGGGTGACCAGAGGCGGTGAAAAGGGATCTTTTCAGTGTATAATTGGCTGTGAATGTCTCAGGTAAAATCATCACTGAGCTGCTTCTCCTTGTCACCCTCATCACCCTCATCACCAGGTAATTGTTTGTGTGCTCGTTCAAAACTCCCTGCCAGCTGCAGGGATTTTTAATTTCTCCTTGTTTCTGCTCCTGCAGCGTTGTTGCAAAGCCGCTGCCAGGCGCTCCTTAAAGGTGTGTGTAGATACACACAGTGATCAAGTCACCTCTTAACCTTCTTTCCAATTAGGCTGAATAATCTCCTTAAACCTTACATCATTAATGCTTGTTTTCCAGGACCTGGATTATTTTGGTGGCCCTTCTTTGAACTCTGTTTGGAGGTTCCCCATCCTTCCTTAAGCAAAGGGATGAAAAGCAGATACAGCATCTTCTCCCTCATCTCTCCAATTCATGGCAGAAGGGAAAGAGGAACTTCTTGATATTCATTTTTGGGTATCCAAGGACCATCCTAAGCTTTTTTTCCCCTTTCCTCCTCGTTCTGAGGCAGCAGTGTCTTACAGAGAGGATTTTAATTACTTCCAGTACAGCATTTTCATTTAGTTTGACATGCAGCTGGCAGAGTACAAACTCTTTTTTCTAGTGGTTCATAATCATTTGAGGGAGATGAAATGACCCCTTGATCTGAGTTCTTGCCTCCAGTACTTTTGTATGAGTAGGTTTTTTTATACCAGTATGTACAACACTGCTACATATCTGATTGTAGGAGATAGTACAATTAATAAATAAGGCAAAAATAATTGAGACAAAGTGTTATTTATGTCCCCAGGCAATGAAGACCTATCTCATTTCTGTCTTACTGATGGAAATACATCCATACACAGCACTATGAGCATGGTATTGTCTCTAAAATTGTTGTATTAAAATAGAAATTTGAATATATTTTTATTATTATTAATTATTTAATCCTAAATACAGACCTTAATCCCACAACACACTTGATTTTAGTTTGTGAACAGGACTAGAATTAAGTTATGCTTTAATACGTTTTTCAGAATGTGGCCTAAACATGGAGAGTTCTTGAATTCCAGATGGTCCTGAGCATCAGCTTCAAAAAGAGATGAAATGGGAAACTTTTCAGTTTGCCAGGCTGTGTTCCCCTTGCAGAGATACCAGCACACAGACTGGTTTCAGCAGCTTTATGGAAAAGATTCCCAGGTGTTGGAGTGTCACAGTTCTTAAAATATTAAGTCACTGAAAATGTCTGTGTAAAGAGGGTGTTCTGGCTCCAGAACCTTTTGTCCTTCCTTCTTAAACAACCATTCACCCCCCAACTGCCTTTGCAATATCTTTCTAAATTGCAATTTGCCCTCTGAAAATAAATAGCTTTATTTTCTAGAACAATCACTGAGAATATAATCTTTTATAATTAACATGATGTATTTGTGGATATAAGAATATCCGAGTTGACTCTTAATCTCCTTTATTTGCACATGCTGTGACAAGGTTCATTCCTCTCTTTTCTTTTACAGATGCTAAATTGTTTAGGCAACAAAACAAGTAGCTCAAGATGGGTGTTACCTAATACTTGGTTATCAGCTTTCTTGATTCCTTCGTTGATTTGTGATACCAATTTTTTGAAAGACATTCTCAAAATATATATTTTGTAGCTAAGATTCTTGCATTTTGACATGTCCTTCGATGTGTTTTTTTGCTTTCTGGAGAAATGTTGTCGTGGCAGTTACTTAAAGACTGCCCTGAGCTCCAGAGCCCGAGTTTTGCTCTGAGCACTCCTGATTTATCTCCCTGGTGTCCCTGTGAATGCAGCTCCCATTATCCCATTATCTCCCCGCTGCACGGAACACAGCTATTCCAACAGGCCAGTGGGAATATTGTCTCCAAAAATCAGCTTCCAGCTCTACCTTTCCCTCCCGTTATCCCTGCTTTGTTTGCAGTGTGGTTGCACACGAGTGATGCAGCACTTGGGTGTGTTCTAAGGATGGTTTAGTGGGCAGCAAACGAACCTTCGGGTGTGCAGAGAACTCCGGAGCATTTAGGGATTCTCTCCTCAAATTCAGCTCCTGGTAGAGGATAAGGTAGAGTTGCACAAAGGTCACCACGTTTTTCAATTCGTTGCTTTGGTATTAACAAATCCCCCAAATAAATGAGGCATATTAACCCTTTGATTGGTACAGATGAAATCAGGATATAAAACCACAAAGCCAAACTATTTCCACAAGGATAAATGTCCATCAGGAGCCCTCTCTTCCCTCTGCCTTGTAGCAGGAATATCTTGAGTCCTGCAGTTCCTGTCACTCTCAGGGACGTTAAAACAAGGTTTAGCCCTCGGTAAAGGCTGGCACAGAGCACAAATTCCTTTTGTGATTAGAATTAAACCAAACTGCAGAGATCGTTGTGTCGGCTTAACAATGTCTTTGGTTAAACCAATCTTTACATCCAGTCTGGAATGAGGAACACCAGGATGTGTTTGTCTTTCTAAGGAGAAATAGAGTGAAAATGAGGAATGGTGAAAAAGAGAATTATCCCATAAAGCTGGAACACTGAGCTGAGCAAGTTTAGCCAAAGGGAGCTCAGTCCATCCCAGGTCTCTATGGATTTACACTCAGAGCTTGTTCCCTGTGTTTTTCTGGAGAGGCTGAGGACATCAGCTCACACACTAATCCCAAATTTAAGCCATTATTTAAGCCCATTTATTATTTGAGTAAAGACTTGATGAACCATCAGGGTCTACAGATTGCTCAGACAAGAACATGAATTCTGTCCATAGTGTATTTTGGATTCTGACAATATCCCACATTACTGGGATCACTCCTGACTTCCTGCCCATGAAACTAATACTCTGTTAGACCTTGATGCCACTAATTACCTGAAAATGGATATACCAAGCTTAATTAAGGGAGTGGGCAATTTTGCAACTACAAATCTTTAATTTGCCACCAAATTATTTCCCTTTAAATAGAATCAATTCTAACAGAATAAATGCTCTTGGCTTTGATCAGCTGGTGTGAGGTGGGAAGCACAGGAGAGACAGGAGTTCCTCCACAATGCTCCATATGTGAAGGAAATGCCACCCAAGTTGGATTCTGAGTCCCAGAAAGACCAGAAAGTGGGAGACAAAACCACTGCAGTGTGTGTTAGAAGTTATTTCCACTTCAGTATATTAAATCAGAGGGTAATTCCTCTACTTTCTCAAGGCCAGGTTGGACAGGGCTTGAAGCAACCTGGGATAGTGGGAGGTGTCCCTGCCCATGGCAGGGGGTGGAATTGAATGTTCTTTAAGGTCCCTCCAACCCAAACCATTCCACAATTCTGATTTCTAAGGTACATAACTTTGATTTCACTGTCTCACATCACACATTTGTGAAAAGCAACCCAAAATCACACAGCGACCTCTCCAGCAGCATCTTTGTCCTGCACAGAACTCCATTTATTTGAAGCAGAGCTTCATAATATTTCAATATTTAATATACGTGTTTTAAATGAATCCTTCCAGCCATATCTGCTTCCTGCCCTGTCATAAGCAGAAATCCTGCTCCCAGCCTGAAAATATTATTTACAATTTAGTAACACTTCCAAGCCTCTGTCAGGATTAGGCTCCTGTAGCCACTTGCAGTTTGAACACATAAAAGGCTGTGACTACCCCTAATTGCTCACTAAGCAGCCACAGCTATTCAGGGGAGCATCTGGAGCCTCTTCTGCTTGTGCATCATCAAAATAATCTCAGCTCAAGTCTGAATGCTGGTCTTTATTACTGGTAATTATATAAGAGGCAGAGAGCTCACATTATGAATTTTAGAGCCAAGCTGAAATTGGTGAAGATGGCAGTTAAATCATCTGTTGATCTGCAGATTGGGCTGGTTTGATATGGAGTCACCCAAAGTAAATTTAGAACTCTGACTCGTGATGCTTTCATAGATTGTTAAATTAACTAAAATGGGAAAACTGCAGCAGTGAAGGAAACATCCAGAAGGAATGGTGGAATAGGAGGTTGTTCCACTGAAATAGTGGATGTGCAGCTGTTTCTTACTGTCAATAATTTAAAAGCCTGAAGGGGAGGAGGCAAAACTGAGCAGCTTTTGGTAGGACCAGCACATTATACAGTGTCTCCAGGACATAAATTAAGAGTTTCCTTGGCAGGCAAATCCACTCATTCAGGCAGGTGCAAACTATAATATTTATGGGCAAGACTGTGAGTCTGTTGCTTGTATTTTTGAGAAGGTACAGAACTATTGTCACCCGTTTGATTAGAGTTGTTCATTCTGCAAACAAAGGGGACTCACAGCCTGGGTCTGACAACACAATTTCTGGCAGAAATGGATTTCTGGGTAAATAAATGCTACAGAAATGAGCAATTTTTTTAAAGACATTAGGTCAAATTTAAGTTTTTTCCATTAACTTCAGTAAAAAACTAGACCAAGCTAAACTAGAAATAAATGCTACAAGGGCAAACATTGAAGCACAGATTCAAATAAAGGGCCAGTGAGAGAAATTTATTCTTTTATTCACTTCTTTTGGAAACAGCACTGAGTCCCAGCCAAGATCCATAAAGCAGCCAAAAATGCATCATACAAATATATGTCCATAAAAGCCAAACTACCAAAAATTTGCTTCCTAATTGAGCAGCATTTTACTTTCCTGATTTTTAGTGATTTTAACATCCACAGTGGTTTCTCTGGGAATTGCACACCAAGGCTTAACTCTGGTTTCAGAGCCACACTCACACAGAGGCTGCATGTTTGTACAGTGTGCAAATTCCCAGTGTGCAAATTCCCAGTGTGCAAATTCCCAGTGGGCTCAGTGTCAAACAGGGATTTTGCCTGCTCCACATTCCCAGTCATGTGTTATCTCAGCTGCTCCAGCAGCTCCTGGAGGAGGCTGAGCAGGGACAAGGTGACTTTGGTCCTCCCCAGCAGTTTCACATCCCATGCCAGCTCTGTGTGATACACCACACTCCCTGCCACTGCTCCCTTGTCCCACTTTATTCCACCAGGCCAAGTGTTTGTGGGGTCTGGAGCCTCCTCAGGGCATTGATCCAATCCAGAGATCCCACTTTTCTTAGGAGAATGCTGAGGAAGGTGGATTTAAAGCTCTGGTTGTTCTGGCTTTGGACACTTCCAGGGATGGGGCAGCCACAGCTTCTCTGGGCACCCTGTGCCAGGACCTCCCAGGGAACAATTCCTTCCCAGTCTCCCTCCTAATCCTGCCCTCTGGCAGTTTGAATCCTTTCCCCTTGTCCTGTCACTCCAGGCCCTTGGGAATTGTCTCTCTCCATCTTTCCTGGGGGCTCCCTTCAGGTTCTGGAGGGGCACAATTAGATCACCCTTCTCTTCTCCAGGGTGAAAAAATACAACAGTGAGCTCCAAAAAACCATGGCAGTGTTTGTTAGTGATATTTACCAAGTTTCTTGCATCACCAGGTCAGATGATTGTTCTCATCAGTGGTGAGCTTAGTCATTCAGGGGATTAACCTTTTCATATGTGATGCACCTCATAAAAAACTCGGGTTATCAACACTCAGACATGAGATCACATCACCCAGGTGCACAACACAGCAAAACCCACTCTTAGCACATCTGAGACAACAAAAGCAGAGCAGAGGATGGGTCTGATGACAGAAAAACACCACACAAGAAAAGCAGAGTGAGGAACCCCAAACTGTGTCTTGGGAATTGTCTCTCTCCACACACCAGGGCCACCAACCAGAGCAGACACCACACAGGTGACTGAGCTCACACAGGGCTGGCCATGCAGAACTTTCCATTTTTATGTTAAAAATCCAAAAGAAAAGCAGTAAAAAAATCCATGAAACCCATTTGAGGAAAATCACCCGAGGCAACAGATGTATTTTTCAGGTTCCTGCAGCCACTGCAGCTTTGAGGATCTCCAGACATGTCCCTGGCAAAGCTGTGCTCCCACGGCAGAGTGAGGGGAATAGAAACCCCTTATTGCTGAGCAAGACAAGGAGCCATCCTGTGTTAGAAAAGTACTTATGGAATGGCTGGATTAGCACCAGCAAATCCAAGAGATCCCAATAATACAGTAGTGAGACAGAGCTGCCTGTGTTATCTTGCTGTTGTCCACTCTACATTTATTTTTCTGCTGTTCAATCTACATTTATTTTTCTGTTGTCCACTCTACATTTATTTTTCTGCTGTTCAATCTACATTTATTTTTCTGTTGTCCACTCTACATTTATTTTTCTGCTGTCCAATCTACATTTATTTTTCTCTATCCACTCTGTATTTTTTCACCATCCCGTGGACCAGGACTGCAGTTTGAATCATCTGCACTATGGGATGAGATCCCACTGATCATCAAAAGCAGCTTGGTCAGGTTTTTGCTGGAACTTGGTCTGAGTTTAAGACATTGATAACTCCCATATTCTCCTGATTTTTAGGTGTTAATAAAATTAATAAGCTTCAGTCATCACACCAACAGAAACTGGATTATTTTGAATGTTCTGCCCTCTACAATTGTTCATCCACAACATACAAGCTGGGGCAAGAGTGAACTGATGTTGTCACACTAATCCCACATATATTAGAGGTTGGAACTGGGTGATCTACAAGGTCCTTTCCAACCCAAACCATTCTGGGATTCAATAAGGATTAGGTCCCTTATAAAAGAAAAGATCAAAAGAAAAAATCTCTTTTTTTTTCCCCATAGAACGGTGCCCACCAAGAACTTTGCTTGAATTTTACAGGTGGCAGAGATAAATTATTATAACACTTTGAGTTATGTTAATACTTTCCTTTTGTTTGGTGTTAAGGTTCACAGAAAACAAGTCAGGATGTAGAAAAATCTGCCTAAATCTTGTGTCAGTGCCAGAAATGACATGGGTGAGCCCAAAGAGCAGCAGTGAATCCCATCTCCAAGTGAGGTGGTTGTAAACAAGATGAGTTGAAAGTGAATTCCTTCCCCCTGCACCACAATTCCACTTCATGGAATCATGGAATTGTTAATGTTGGAAAAGACCTTCAAGGCCATCAAGTCCAACCATCAACTCAACACCACTAAACCATGTCCTCAAGTGCCTCATCCCCATGTTTTTGAACACTTCCAGGGATGGGGACTCCACCTCTGCCTTGGGCACCTCCTCCCACTGTATTACAAACCTTCCTGGGCAGAAATTTTTCCTAATATCCAATCTACTTGTCCCATCCATCCATAGGATGCTCAGCTGTAGCAGCCCAGGTCTGGTCATTGTATCTCACCAGATACTCCCTTCCCTAAAAACATCATGGAAACACAAGGTTTTCTGCTGCAATCATCTCAAATACCTTTGTTAAGGTGTAGACTTTTATTAAATATTTCCCAAACACCTTTTAATCTGTTGAGATCAGGATCTCATTGCTGCTCATAGCCTGTTTTCCATGTGCTGTCATCACCAGGAGGAGATTCTCAGAGTTAAAATGCATTAAACATGAACCCTCAGTGCTGCATCTCTCATCTGAGTGTGGGATTTCTCCAGACATGGCTCATGGCAAAGGTTAATCTGTTTTCCAAAACATGATTTGGTAGCTTCATTGAACTCTTGCTTTCAACCAAAGTACCCTTGAAAGTTCTGTGATAGACTTTAGACATCAGAAAAATGGTCAAAGTACATTAACACAAGGAGTTCTTTGGGAAATCACCATTTATTTATTGTTTTAGCAGCTGGGAAACCAGAGAATAAAAGCCAAGGAGGGCTGAATCTTCCAGCAGAGTTCCCAGGAGAGCTGAACAACACTGGCCTTGCCCAGCCTTCAGGACACTTCATTTCTTACTTGTGCCTAAACCCTCTCCAGAGCTTCCAATATTATGTATTTCCCTGCCCTCATGCCCAGGGAATGGAGTTTCAGGGAGGAAATTTCACTGAGGCAGAAAAAGAGGGAGGAAACCTCAGTTCCAGTGTGGTGAAAGTGAGATCCCTGCACTTTGCCAGTCCCCAGCTGTAACTGTGTGAACTTGCTGCTCACCAGGATTTGTGTACACTCCATGGAAAGGGAACTCTGCAGCAGGAAACCTGGAAAAGTCCCAACCCTCCCTCTGGAGACGACACTCAGTGGTTGGAGGTGAGACAAGGCCAGTTCTCCCACACCCCGAGTAACCTGCTGAACTGTTTGGCAAAAAGATGGAGTTGGGAGGTTGTTCCTGTCCTTTCCCAAGCTTTTTGTGGGACAGAGCACGGACATCATTCCCAGAGAGAACCAAAGTGTTTCTGATGTGGAAAACTGTGTCTTCTACAAGGTGACATTAAGTCTGTGGAGTAACCAGTGTTTATGTGGTTGAGTGTGTTCTCAAATCAGGTCACCCCATTTAGGTCAGAGCCATTCCCTGCCGTGCACCCACTGTTGGCAAAGGCAGATGACATTCCTTGGGCTGGGTTCAGGTTGTGCAAAGCAATCCTCCCTGGCCTTGGCTCACCCTGGACACAGGGGGATGCTCTGGGTGTGTGGGACCCTCCCAGGCATTTCCCTTGCCAGTGACATTGCTCCTGGCGTGGTTGTATCCAGGGTTTGATGCATATTCCTGACAGTAATTTGCATACACTGCTCAACTACCACCCTTGCTGCTGTTCTGCTTGTTACACTGCCATCATCAGTGTAGGGGAACAAAATAACACACATTTATCATTTCTGACTCATGGGGGATTTTTTTTCCATCGTATTTCCTGTGACAGAATTCCATACTTTGTGGTTTGATTCCCCTCCCTGCCCAAACCATTGTGATATGGATTCATAGTAGAGAACAAGTCAAACTAGAGCAGCAAGTGTTGGTGAGGTCAGACAAGGGTTCCTGGCTGGCCCTACTTCCCTGGAAGTTCCTCCTGCCATTCCAGACTCTGGGTTACAACTCCCAGTAATGCACATTTGGGGTACAGAGGGCCAAGGACAAGGCATCCACATTCTGTGCATTTTAAGGGGGTTTTTCTGCCTGTTGCTCAGCTGATCATGTCAAGGAATGCTGGGCACCTGGAGCCTGACTTCCAGAGGAATTTCATGTGGAAGGAGCCTGAGTGGAGTCTGGAAGTGGAGTCTGGAAGGAATCTGCTCCACAGTGACTGGGGACTAAAGAGGTGTGTCAAAAATACAGGCCCAAATCTGAATAAAATGCTCCCACAAATACAAATTCTATCCTCTAATGACTCCTTTCTTAGGGTGATTTTTTAATTTGTCTTTGGCAATCAATCCATTTAAAAAATGAACCTGAGAAAACTACATACCTAGAGGGATTTTCTTGCCACTGGTCAGTCCTTTAATTGCATTTAAATTCATTTAGGTGGTTCCCAGGTGAAGTGGTGTTGCTGGTATTCACTCAGGAGCAGATCAAGGCCTTCTGTGCAGCTCAGCATATTGAGGAAAACTTCACCCACAATGCAAATTCTTTGCTAAATAAAAATCTATTCCAATGGCTTGACTGGAAATAGTTTTTAGCCCTGTGTGTATGGCAGACAAGGAAGGGACACAGAGCAATTTTGTTGTGTGAACATACTGAAAATCAGTAGATTATTGATATTCAATGCATGAATATTCAAATACTCTCATTTTACAACTCTCAATAAACTATGTAGTCCATGGACTAAATGATTTTGGAGGTCACTTCCAACCCAAACTATTCTATGGTGAGATCACAAATTCTCTAGAGCCTGTTCTGCATTCCTGAAGATAAAGTCTCACATGAAAAGTAAAGCAGTATTTGCACATGCTATTTTTGATGGAGTTACATGGAATAAGATCCCTGAGGAAGCATTCTGGAGAACAGAACCTGGTTCTAGAGACACAACCAACCAAACTCCCTTTGATTACGTGGCAGATCCAGCCTTTTTTCCCTGCCAGGCTGTGTCAACATCCAGAGCTGTGTTTGCTCAGGGTTTCACAGGAAAAGCTGGGGAATGAACTCACAGTTGTTCCAAGATCAGAACAGAAGGACAAACAGGGATCCAGAGGGATCCAGAGACGGGCAAGTTTCACCAGAGTCTTCCCAGACAACCCCTCAAATATGTGGATGTTTTATGTCAACACGCCAGGAGACTCCTGTGCCAACAAATATATTTGCCTTGTGCATATTTCCTGTGTTAAACTACCTGATAATTCTTTTACATCATGCAGCTTTTCATGAAACAAAGTTTACCCTGCAGATATTTCTATTTATCTGACTTTGGAACTATTTGGTGGCGATTCAGACTGTTTGCATTGTTTAACACTTATTTCCAGAAGAAACATGTCTGCTTATTAAATAAGCTTTCTTACAGTTACTGAGCTCACTCAGTGAATGGAGCAATCTGCTGGTTCATCACTCTTTTCCCACCAAACCTTCAGTATTTTTAATTTCCAATCTCTACTCTTTGTCTAGACATTTGCTCTGCTGTTCCAAAAGTGAAATGAGAATGTTTTATGCATTGCTAACTGAATAAAAGTGTATCCATTTATACCTTGAAACCACAGGACAGATGAATTCAGTTTTCCACTTGTCCTCGTATTTCCTTCCCTCTCTTTCTCCCTGGTACAGGTAATGGATGTTCTTCCATTAGACCAGACACTCCATGTTTCTGCCTTAATTATCTCCCTTCTATCCCCCCCACTGCCACTTAATTACTGCCCTCAATCCCCCCCCCAATTAATTTACCATCCTCTTACCCCTTCCATTCTATTGCTACTTATTTCGGATAATACTTGTTTGCTTGGTTTTTTTTCCTTTGAAAAGAGTAGTTTAATTTTTTTTTCCTGAGTAAACGGTGGTGGAGCTTCTTTGTGACTGAATTATGAACAACAGCTCCCTCTAGTCCTTGTCCTGCTCTGTTTGTTGCCAGCAGGGAGTCGAACCTAAAATAAATGTCCCCCAATGCAAAGATTGATCTTGGTGTGTCCCTTCTACATCCTGAAAGACAGTGTTTATAACTTTCATCTCGAATTGAAAGTCAAGTGGAATTAAAACAGTGGAACTGAGTATGTTAAAATGGACTGGGAGACCAGAAGATTATGCACACTTTTGGTCTCAGCTTAAACCAACATTTGAAGTGTCTGGGTAAAAGAAGGGAAATGAAAGTGCCCCTGAGAAAAGAGTCTAAATAATTTTAGAGCTGAATAACGTGGCTTTTATTTTCTAGTCTGAGGATACAGAACACATTTCTTTGTCTTTATTGGCTGAAGTTTATACCCCAAATCAGCGACTGAGCACATGAAAATATTGGGATTTTTTTCATCCTTATTGTGCTCCTCAACTTTACCACACATGAGGATAAATTCCCTGCACCTCAGTGCCCACCCAGACCCAGAGCTGCATCATCCAGAGCTTTGGGTGTCAATGAAACACTTGGAAGGAGACTTTCAGCAACAGGCTGTGGAATCCCCATCCCTGGGAGTGTCCAAGGCCAGGATGGAGCACTGGGACAGTGGGAGGTGTCCCTGCCCATGGGAGGGGTGGCACTGGATGTTCCTCAAGGTCCTTTCCAACCCAACCCATTCCATAGTTCTATTTCGACTTTTCTGAGGTGTTTAAACAGGAGTCAATCTATGGCAGATCACACCAAAGACCTACTTGGGTACATTTAAAACCAGGCTTAATCCTCTAGTTGGCACTTCAGTTTGTGGAGAACCTACATAAAGATGAGTTATGTGTTCTTCCCTATTTTATTTGTCAGAGAGCAAGAGCTGTGCTTGAAAGCTTAAGCTACAAAAATAAAATGTGAAGGAAATGTGCAAAGTTTTTATGCTAAGCAGTTAATCACTGAACAAGTTGTTAACACGGTGGTAAACACTCCATCCTTCAGAATATTTACATAAGATCTGACTAAATTAGAATACTTGGACCACAAAAGCTGCACAGAACAACAAACAAAATCACCTCCAAGCAAACCAAGACCAGCACAAATAATGCAGTTAGAAAGCAAAGAGTTTGGGAGCTCAGTGCTGGAAATGCCCTTTGGTTCACAAGGATTATTTTGTATTTAGGTTCTGCTTATCTTTCAACAAGTCTCTTCCACTTTCTGCCTCAGAACCTTGAGCTCTGTGAAATGAACCCAGAGAAGCTGTGGCTGCTCCTGGATCCCTGGAATGTCCAAGGCCAGGTTGGATCCCTGGGACAGTGGGAGGTGTCCCTGCCCATGGCAGGGGTGGCACTGGATGGGATTTATGTCCCTTCCAACCCAAACCATCCCAAGATCTGTGGATACAAGACTGGATGGAGTCTCCTCTGCTGCTGTGATGGTGAATAAACCAATATCCCCTCCTTAGAATAAACCCCAGAATGTCCTTTGTTCCAATAACAAAGAGAAAAATAGAGATTTTTCCAAATATTTTAAGAAAACTGGCCCTATCTATACTGATATATCTTCTATATATCTATATAACTATAATGATGAAGATGGAAATTCTGTGAAATGTGAAAAACATATAAAATATAAAAACATATAAAATTTAACTCCTACATTCTACTCTCATCAGAAAATAATAACCTGGTGCTTACCTTTTTCTTTGCAGTATTTTTTGCTTTAAACTTCTAACACAAGATTTGCAAGATGTGTCATAACAATTTTTTTTTTAAACAGACCAGGAATAATTCACTAATCTGGATGACAAAATATTTTCTGCTTCTGATTGAAATGTTGCTACACTAGTAACAAATAAAGCAACGTGTTGAACGTACAGTTGTGACAGAGCTTAACGAAATAATCCTCATTAAAACATGCAAGTTACTACAGAAAATAATTATAATCAGCAAAGTGCTTGGCAGAATCAGATCAGAGAAATCTTAGGAGACAGAACTCCAGGAAGAATTAACAATGATATTGATTTTCACCCCGAGATATTTTCATATTTATCACCATTTGACAGTGGCCCTACAGAAGATATTTCTCTTTCTGGTTATTAATCTCAGCTAAAACAGCCTTTTAGCTGGATTGCTTGGCATTTATCTTCTTCCATGGAGATTTTCCTTCCTTCTTTCTAAGGAATGCTCAGCAATCTTTGCTCTGTGCCATGGAAAAGGAGGCTCACACACAGAATTTGCCAGACTGTGAGTAATGGATGTGTTGGTACTTGTGCAGCTCTTTGACTCCATCTCTCTGTGTACATATAAACAAGCCCCAAACCCTCCTCTTGCACATCCTATTCCAACTCACTGTGCTAAAAACCCCTGAAAGATGGGAAAGGAACCTTTTACTGCCATTAAAATTAAGATTATTAATGTAGTTTCTGTATTTGAGTAATTTTTATGTTCATCTCACCCTACACTATATAGTTGGAAATTTATTTCTTTTTCAAGAGTCGTTCAGGGAATGAATGTAGATCTAAACTTTCACCTCTGAATGTGCAAGAGAAAAGGGACTTTAGGAGCTCCTTGTAGGATTTCATGAATGTCCATAAGATTAAGGTGCTCCTATTGCACAATGTGAAGGTGCTGTCCTTACACAAGCTTCTGAAATAGGATTTTACTGTCAAATTCTGCTTTTGAGACCAAAACAAAGGAGTGCTGTGCTCATGAAGCAGGGAAATGCCATCAGACATAACCTGGGAATTATTCACAGGACTGCACCAATAATCCCTTGTCTCAACACGAGGCTTTTCTCCTCTTTCAGCTCCTTCTGTGCATCCAAAGATGTGAAACCCCATGATGTGAATGTGTTTGTCTGTGACAAACACATGTGAATGTGTTTGCTGTAAAAAAATTGGATGTACATGAAAGTTTGTTACGTTATTTCCAACTTTTTTTCCATTTTTGGATTAACATAACTTTTTAAATTCAAAGTTTACAGACTGGAACAGCAACCACTCCACTTCCCTTTGTACATTAGTCTCTACTTCATGTTTCCAGTGCAGCTACTCCAAGATTGAAGCTGTGTTATCTCCAAGAGCTGGTATATTCTTCCCTTAACCTGGGTGAGCATTGATGAGATGTGTTAATTTGAAGATGTGCAGCCTTCAGCACTCAATATTTTTCATATTTGAAAATATGAACTATTTCAATATTTGAGCATCAAAGGTTATTGTGCTTCATCTCTTTACAAAGAGTTTTAAAAGAGCAGAATTAATTTCTGGGGGTTATTGACAAATGGATGCATCTAAATGACAAATGCTGAATTAATGACAAAGGTCATTGCTGCCCTCTGGAATACAGAAGGCAGGATTGTTCCGTGGAAAGGGAATATATGAAGTGTTTCCTCAGTGACCCACCTCGACTGGGTGTGAATGGCTCACATTGTACTTCCCCTGGTGGCATTAACATGCAAAAGGTCACGTCCAAATTAGACTTGCAAGTTAATAAATGTGATAAACTGAACTGGGAACAGCCACTCGTGGGTCTGATGGTGATTTCTTACATTAGAGAGTCACAGCTTGTAGTTTTATTCCTGTGATGTCACCCAGGGAAGTCATCTGTGACATGAAGGTTGGTACCACGAGGCCTTGATTTGTACTGGGAAAAGTCCCGTGTTGCCAAAAAAAACCCAAAACCAAACCCCAAAAAACCCAAACTTGAATAAAATGCAAAAAAAAAAATTTAAAACCAAAATAAGTTCTGTGGAAAATTCTGATTTCAGTGTGTGTTTGACAGCTTGGGAGAGAGACAAGAGGGGAAGGTTTCTATTTACTGTTGTGCATGTGTTTTGTTTCTGCTGCTTATGAGATTTGTTCTTATACTGCTTTATTTTTATTCCTTTTTAAATTTTTTTCCCTTTTTCCCCCCTTTTTTCCTTTTCTGTTCTAGACCTTCACAAATGAGAGTTCTGGAAGTGAACATGGATCTGTCACCAAACTTGGGAACAGACCAGACCTTCCATTTCCAATTATAGACAGTTTATCAGTGAAACAGAAGTTGAAACACAACACAAGCTTAAAAAAACTCAGGAAAAATGTTCTTGACTCAAATCAAGTCACCTCAGTACTGGGTACATGAAACTGGGTCTTTTATCCCATTATTAGGAATGGCAAACTGGATGGATGCTTTGGAATTTCATCTTCCTTTCTTCATATAAACTAATTAGTTTAATAACAAAAAAAAAGTGGCTAAATAGAAATCCACACTTGCATTTTTAGGTGATTTTTAAACTGCCCCAGAATGGAAAATTTAAATTGGAATTACACCTGTGAGTGCAAGCTTTGTCTCAGGAAATGAAGTGAAATGGTTCAGTGGGATGAACCAGGACCCCCCAAATTACTTTTGGGATAAGGAATCCAGGGATATGCAGAAATAATCTCAGTTAATTGTGATCTATGGGATCAAAGAGCAAAGATAAAGCTCTTCTCTTATGCAGCAAATTTCTGCCAAGTTTTCCAAGCTTTAAGTAACAACAAAACCAAATCCATATTTCAGGCAACTTTGCAGTTGGTTGAGGTAAGAAGGGCAATTTAAAACAAATTATTTGCATTTAAAAGGTATTTTTTAAAAAAGGCAAATTCCTTATCATCTCTAATTTTATCAAAGCAACAAATAAATCTCCAGAATTTACATAACAGCCGTTAAACAAGTTCTGACCTAACAATGTGTTGGGGCAAATCCTCAGAAAACAATGTCAAGTTTGCCAGGATTAACTAAGCAGTTGATTGTTTCGGTGAAGTCAGGCAGCATCTGTGCCAGGAAGCTGCTTTTTAAAGGGATATTCCATTTTTAAGCATAAATCTTGGAGTATTTATAGGACAGGGATCATTCCCTAACTCTCCCAGCAGATGGATGGTTTCTGTCTCCTTGGGGGAGCACAGTTTTATCTCTGGAGATGAAAACCAGGCCCATGCAAACAGAATTCCACAGGAATGACCATCTTTGCAGGGTTAGAGCCCTGTAGAAATAGCTGAACAAACACAAACTACTCTGATGCTGGTTTTAACATGTTTAATTAAACTGGTGAGAATCTCATTGAATAGTCAAGACTCAAGTGCTGTATCTTTAAAGTTTTAGAGAGGAAATGGCAAAGGTCCTTTCCTAATTCTGATTTACTGCATATTTGCATTCCACCAACTCAAACCCAACACCATTCAGCAGAAATAATTATTTTTAAATTAAGGTTAAACCCATTTAAGAGTGCATTCATGTAAGTCTGAGGTAATCCCACTTACATCAGCGTTATTTCATGTCTTTGACTTAATTTAGAACAGAAAATAGGCCTCAGGTATTTGGGGAAAAAGTGTGGTCAAAATTAAGCAGTGCCCTGATCCTGTAACTGTGTGAGGACAAAATCTTGTTTCCATTCAAAGCTGCAGTGACACCAATCTGAGCCCAGGACTCCTGTCCTCAGCCACAGGCCTTGGCAGAGGATCAGCCTTTCCCTGTCCTTCCACACAAGGCACAAAAATAAAGCAGAATTCAATATTACTGTGGGCTCGGATGGATGTCACTTGGTGTGTGTCAGTGGGGACAAACCTCATTTTTCCTTTAATTTGTCAGCAACAAGTAGTTCAGAGGAAGGTTTAGATTCCAGGTCCATCCCTGTGGCCTCCCTGTTCTGTATTGTCACGGAATCATGGAATGGGTTGGGATGGAAGGGACCCTAAAGCCCATCCAGTGCCCCCCCTGCCATGGCAGGGACACCTCCCATTATCCCAGGTCAGTCCAACCTGGCCTTGGACACTTCCAGGGATGGACTGAGTGTTCATTCATCACATTCCCAATATATTGTGTCCTCTCCTTCTCTCCCCTTCACACACAGACACCCTTGCCTGAGCAGTTTCCATCCCTATCTGTCCCTCACAATTTTTTCCTCACCATCCACCTTCCCAAGGATTTTCTCCTCGCAGCACCCGGGGTTATTTGCATTTGAATGGGAAGCTCCGGCGCGGGAAGTGGTTTGTGCAGGGTGAGTTTTAGGGAACAGAAAGCTGAATCCAACCTCTTATCTTCCACGGGAGGGTCCCAAATACTGGTTATATTTCCCATTAAAACGTGTTTGGGGTGAGGAGAGCTCTGTCCCTGCAATGAACTGTGAGCAATAACACAGCTATTTCTCTTTCTTTGCTGTCACCACCTTGGAATTACCACTTTCATCGACTCCAGGAACTCTCAAACTGCCATCTAGAGAGTAAACATCTTGTTTTGGAGAAGACAAAACAACCCAAAAACTTCTCAAGACCAATGAGATTGCTACAGCCCCAGTTTACTCTTACATTATTACTTTTTTATGATGCCTCGGAGTCAGAGGTAAAATATTTATCATCTAGATCATATTTATGTGGATAGCAGACCAAAAGAAGTACAAGAAAAACTAAATGTAATGGGAAGTGTTGCTTTCTGCACCGTATCTTAGTGAATTCTTAAGCTGCTCCTAAGTTTCTGCATGGCTTCTCACAGTCAAAGCAGTTTACTTGGCACAGCAGAGAGGACATTCCCACAGTGAAATGTGGGATGGTAATCACGGATAGAGCAGGCATTTGAAAAACTGCATTACAATTGGAAATTGGAAATAAATACATTCAAGTGCACCCATGGAGCAAGAAGGAACATGACAAAGCAGCCCCAGGCAGTTGAAAGATCTGCTGTGTGAATGAGCAGGAAGTCCAGGCAGAACTGGAGTCCAAATATCTCCTTGGGATGAAAGGCAAACACACTCTGAACAGCCAAGGGATCCAGCAGGGCTGGGAGAGTCCCATGGGTGCAATTCCACACTGCAGGTACAGGGACATCCCACAGGAGTTGGGGCTGCATCCAATGAGCTGCTCAAAAATAAAGCACGTTCTCAGAGACATTGGTTTCTCTACCTGTAACTGTTATTTCCTGGGGTTTAAAGGTTGTGCTGCAGGAGGGGATTCCATGGGAAGGCACAAGGAGGGACAAGGAGGCACAAGGAGGGACAAAGAGGGACAGGAAGGCACAAGGAGGGACAGGAAGGCACAGGAAGGCACAAGGAGGCACAGAAAGGCAGNAGGCACAAGGAGGCACGGGAAGGCACAAGGAGGGACAGGAAGGCTCAAGGAGGGACATGGAGGCAGCTCCCTGTCCCTCGTTGAGCAGTCAGGGATCTGTCCTGGGACACTTGGGACACTTGGTTCCACCCAGGCTACTCACATTTTGCACCAAACAAGGCAACAGGATTTCATAAAGTCCCAGAATTTGGATTGGAAGGACCTTAAAGCCCATCCAGTGCCACCCCTGCCATGGGCAGGGACACCTCCCACTGTCCCAGGTGGCTCCAACCTGGCCTTGGACACTTCCAGGGATGGAGCAGCCACAGCTTCTCTGGGAATCTGTGCCAGGGCCTCCCCACCCTCACTCTCTTCCCAATACCCCAATCTAAACCTACTTCAGCTGAAAGTCAATAATTTGCAGTCATCTCATGGGATTTATCACATTTCCTCATGTTTTATGAGACATTTTTTGTAATACAATAACAAGAATCTCTAAAACTTCTCTGTTTTTTTTAATGTTACCAGAACATATGGTTTGTGTATAAATGTTAACACACAGTGAGTTTGTTGCAGGGTGCCCTGGAGGATTAGAACAAGCCTCAGACCTCCCCCAGAGTCTGTATTAAAAAAATCAGCTCAGCCTCACATCCAAACTGGGGCAGATCAAAGTGCTCACTCCAACTTCACATTTCTGGGTAATAAGCAAGTGAGATAAAATCCTTAAAATTAAAAATCTCTCCTACATTAAGTATTGAAACCCCCTCAGACAAGCTGGCAAAGCAATTCCTCTTGGTTGCACAGAGTTCTTGTGGAACTACAAATCCACCAAGGCAGGGGCCAGGTGGGTCAGAACTCATTCCAGGAAGGAGGTAAATATTAATTGGCTTTCTAGGTGCCTCTGCACCAGTTAGTAATATCTATTAGTGTTCCTCACATGTCCCTACACATATCCTACCAGACAAGCTGGATTGATTTTCTGTCCTCGTGCCAGAGACGCTCATGAATAAATTCATATTGTTAACAAGAAATGCACCAGAATTAGAATTGCCAATAACTGACTGTGCTATTACATCAATAACAGGATAATATTCTTAAGCCACTCCAAACCTGTGCTAAACACTCAATACAAAAGTCAAACAGGATTTTGACAGGTTGTTGTTGTTTGTTGGGGGTTTTTTTTCCTTAATTTTGAGTGCAGATCTTGGAGTTCAACAAGGTTGTGTGAGAAAATCGAGTGAAGCTGCATCTGAGGACAGGAAAGGATCTCAAAGGAGAAGGAGTGTAACTCAGTCCTCTCACCTCAGCCCAAATCACAGAGGCCTTGGGGCAAAAAACAAAATAGGAATTATTCCAGACCAGGCTCAAGCTCAGGCATCTCTGTGCCATCTTTGATCCACATTGATCTGCCAGGGAATTATTGGCACCTCCACAGCAAACAAATGGGCTGGTTCCTCCCTTCTGCACCATGGAAGGGCCCCTTTTAGGGCCAGAGGGAAAAGCTTTTGTTCCATTCAGTATTTAATCATGGAAGATACTGAACACACCAGTCAGTTAAAGAAGGGTCTTTCCATGAGCATCAGCCAGTTTTCCAGTATTCTGGGACACAGGAGCAAATTTAGTGGAATATATTTAGCACCAGGTGAGCGACTAAGGTTGGAAAAAGGTGGAAATGACAAAAAAAGCATCATCAAGAGGGGGAAATTTTCCCAGTGGCTTCAAGAGAGCACAGAGTGATGGTCACTGGTGTAGAACTGCAGCAGAGAGAACCTGAGGACAGTGACAAATCACACCCTCCAGATGGAACTGTCAGGAAAATGCAGATCATTCTGAATGTGAGGAGAAGTCAAGTCATTCATCTATTCCAAAGCTGCATCATTGACTGCAAGAAACTGCTACAGCAAAGAGAGAAACTGTACATCACAGAGTCTTATTTTTATCACAGGGGTTTTTGGTGTTTGACTTGTTTTGTAAAGAAAGGGCTGCAATTTTTCCTATTTCAAGCTTTCGGTGCAGTTGGAAACACAAAGAATATTAACAGTTCTTCTGTCTATACCTTTATCTTGATCATTCACATGTGACTTTCACTAGAAGAGACACTACAAACCCTTCAGAAAGGAGATGGTGTTTGTATCATGATACTTCTACAAGTCACACAATCGTTGCTTTATCCCTGAACTTTAATAAACACCACTGAGGCTTTAACCAGCTTTCTTGGGCAGAGGGACATTTGTGGGGTTTATTGTTGCAGAGTTGGAGGGAAAAAATAGATTTCTCAGTATGACAGAACCCACCACAACCCACCAGTGGGTTCCATGGCTGACAGCAGAGTCATAGGACTTGCTTTTCATTCCTTCCCAAGGCTTCCCTTTGGGATAGATCCCACTAAACCAGCACTGAGTCTTTAAGCTCAGCTCCTTTGCATGTTCCAGACATAATGAGAAGTTCAAGTGAAGAGACACGGCTTTGTCAAAGTTATTTTTAATGGTTTGCTTGTCCTATTTTCTGTCTGTGATCTAAATACAGTAATTTCTGTGGCTGCAGAGCCTTTCAAACAGAGGCAGAATGGGGGAGCAATGGGTTTCCCTGCTGCTCTCAGTAATCAACAAGCTGCTCCCTCTGTCTCAAGAAACTGCTTAAGCAATTAGATTCTGAGATTGTATCAGGAAAAACATTCCTGTTCCCACTTTGCTGCAAATAAACCAACTGTCTGCGTTTCAGAAGTTGTCAGCAATCCCAGGGGATGTGGCAGACAGCTAGACAGAAGTTTCAGAAGGGAACTTTTGTCTTCAAAAGTTGAGGGAAGTCGGGACTGGGGGTGTCACGCTGCGTGGAGGTGACAGTTCAGAGGGAAGGAACATCTAGAGGTTTCTAAATATTCATTTTTCCTGCTGGGCCAACAGGAAGCCTCTCTTCTCTTGAGTTGCCTCAGTGTTCCTGATGAGGTGGAGTTAGTAATGGGATCTGTTCTGGCCAAGAAATTTAGGGGGACACATGCCAGAAAAGAGGAAAAGAGACAACCCAAGGGGGACTAGAGAGAAACTGAAAGTGCTACAGGTGAACAGGGCTCCTGTTATTCCATAGAATCATGGAATGGTTTGGGTTGGAAGAGACACTAAAGCCCATCCAGTGCCACCCCTGCCATGGGCAGGGACACCTTCCACTGTCCCAGGGATCCAACCTGGCCTTGGACACTTCCAGGGATGGAGCAGCCACAGCTTCTCTGGGAATCTGTGCCAGGGCCTCCCCACCCTCCCAGGGAAGGATTTGTTTCCAATACCCCATCTCACCCTCTGGCAGTTTGAATCCATTCCCTTGTCCTGTCACTCCAGGCCCTTGTCCAATGTCCCTTACAAGCTTTTAGACAAAAGCCTTTTCCTTCTTGGTCAACACAAAACCTTCAGGGGAACCAAACCAGAGCTACAAGGGAGGGAAAAATCCCCAAACCTAAAACATACTCTGCTGCAATGTTACTTAAAGAGTAGTTTTCTGAGGTGTTCCATGTGTAGCTCCCAGAAGTATTGGTAGCAAAGTCATTTTCATACTTTTATTTTTACAGTATTAGTTAACCTCGAGTCCAATCCAAGGCTCAACACTCTGGGTGTTTAGTACTCTGATATTAAATAAAAACCCAATTTGCTCATCAGATTTCAAGCAAAAAACCTCTAGATCATAATGAGTAAATACTTTGCATGTTTTCATCCATCAGGCATAAATATAAAGCCATTCAAATGATTTATAGCAGAACTTTTTTTTCCTGTTTGGTTAAAATATCACTGTTCACCAAGGAATGAACTTCCCCTGCACCACCACCAATCTAGAAAGGTTTCTAGAAAGAAAAGCAGCCAATATTCAGAACTCCTGCAATGCCAGCAGAGCTGAGAGGGGGGAGCATTCAGCAGAAAGCTCCTGCCAAACGTGAGAGGAGATATTCCAACCCTCCCATTCTCCTCAGAGAGCAGTGCCTGTCATTCCCAACCCCACACTGTCACACTGGGATTACACAACAGCATAAAGGGGATTTAGAGACTAGAAGGTTTTGCCTTTGAGTGTTTATCAGCTCCAAGGTACATATTAAGTCTACATTTTTGGATATTATTATTTGGATATTATTTTTTCAGGTCACCACCATGGGATAAAGTTCCAAAATAAGATCTCTGCAAACCCTGGAACACAGTGCAGAGACAATGTCCATTATTGCCCTGGGGACTCTGCCAAGAGCAATGTTTGATTTCTCCTGTTCTGTCTGAATAGAGCCCTGGCAGAAGTTTGGGAAGAGGAAGTAGATTTTCTTCATCCCTGTGGGATTGCTGGAGGTTGTGTGGGAAACCTGCACTTTGCTTATCAAGAATATAAAATAAAAATGCCTCAAAGCTAAAATAAAGTCAAGGTGAGAGGGGGAGACCCACAAGATATAAAATATTCTGTTGAGGTGTTTCTGCCAGGTTTACTCTCAACTAATTCTGGACTAATGGAGTTGAATAAGGTGAAGTCTTTAAATTCACACAAAAAATACATTTAACTCATGGCTTGATCACCATGGTACTATTTTTCTGTAGCACAAGTGTCCTCAGTGAAATCACAGTAGATATTAATGCCTTTGATGAGGCTGCTGGTCTGTAGGGAGCAGATCACCAAACCCATAATTTTCTAGTGTTTGGTTGAGATTAAAACGAGATTTTTGCTATTAAGTGCTGAAAGATTTAATGAGCCAATCTACAGCAATTAGTAGGTGAACACTGAATTTTGCAGAGAACATAAACTGCACCTGTAGGACTAACAGGTAAGATCAAAATCAACCCAAACAAAAAATGAGATTAAATTATTGGAAGAATTCAAATGGAGAGGGGAGAAGGAATATGAGCAGGATGAATTTTAGCATTCAGGAAGGTGAAACCCTAGAGCTAAAGAACAGTCCTGTTGATTATTCTGATTATTCTCTGATTTCACCCCCACTTATGTCAGCATGCTTTTTCCCATTTTTTTTCCTTAGGCACCACTCTTGCTGTGCCAATTGTAGTCCATTCTAAATGAAGATTATCAGTGATGTTATATCACTGTCGGTTCAGATTCCAAGTGCATTTTCACAATATGGCCCCAATCTTTATCAAGAGATTGAAGGTAATCACAACAAAACTGGGTTTATTTAAAGTCACATTCTGCAGTAGTTGTTAAACACTTTGCTGCACTATGGCTTCTGAAGTTCCTGAGTGACTTGTATCATTTCCAAGCACTTAAAAACTCAAATTAAAACAACCCACCATCAGATAATAACCAGAGGATGAACCCCCCAGAGGATATAAGTAGGTCTGTGATATACACCCCCCTAAGCCAGTGTAGGTTGGGTAAAATGCCAGTCCTCACATGGGCACAGAGCAGCTGATGCCAGTTTGGTTCCTCCAGTCTTTAAAGGCAGATAATTTATCAGTGAAATCCTGGGTACTTGGGGCCCTGCCAGGCCTTGTTCATTGAAATTCCTGGCTTGCCCCCAGCTTGGGAAGTGATTCACATCTCCCAACCCTTCCCCAAATCCTGTCCTCGTGGAAGAATTCCACATTCCCCTCAGTGCTCCCTGGCACAGGGATCTCATCCACAGAGAATTCCTGCAGGAGTTGGGAGCCAGGACAAAAACAGGTGGTGGGACATTGAGCAATGGAAGTGGCACCTTGTCCCAGGTCTGATGAGATGGCAAAAAAATAGCAAAAAGAACCTTTGCTTCCTATGTGTGGGGAGGATTTGGGACTGTCTGGGTTTTGTTTGGATGGTTTTTTGAACCAGGCCATGCAGGGATGTGGAAAGCAGGGCTTTTACCTCTTTAGAAGTTTCTGTTCCACGTCTTTAAAAGAAAAAGGGAAAAGAGAGTCAGTTTATAGAGTGGGAGCACAGCCATTTATTTTATAGCACTCAAATGAAATTCATTGTTGTCTTAAAAATACCAAGGGGGAGACACATAGTAAACAATTCCAGGCAATTCCTTGGCTTTGTTGAAAGGCCTTAGACAGAGGTTTATGGATGGAATCATTATTGTATTTTACATGAGCATGGCTCATGATCCCTGCAGTTTTATTCCATAAAAGCTTCAGATTTTGTCATTTTAAAGCAAGCAAAAAATCCAGTGCAGTCAAACACTGCTCAGAATTTAACAGAGGACTGTTCCAATTATCTCTACTCCAATTATCCCTACTATTACATGAGTTTAGTATAAAAAATGCCGTGGTTTCAAATGATTCAGGAGAGCTCCAATAAAAAGATAGTGATCTGGAGAAGGCAGCTATAAAATCAAACATTTCCTCATTCCACTTTTAGGACAGGCATGATGCAGTTTCAGGTTAAAGGCTTTATTTCTTGCCGGTCTGATGAGATGGCACTGGAGGCTGTGAAGACCCAGGAGCTTCACAGGCACAAAACTAAGAATTGGTGTGGACAAGTTGAAGGTGAATTACAGAAATCACCACAGCCCTGGGTAAGAAATTCCCCCCTTCAGATAAACCCCATAATCCTATTTTGGTATTGCTGCCTTACAACATTTCCATGTGCAGGGAAATGTCAACAGCAACTGAAACCTGCTAAAATGTGAGGAGGAAATATCCTTCCTCATGCAGATTTCAGAAAAACACAGAGAATTTATTCAATCTGGGGCTGGGATTGTGTCATCCCAGAGCATTTCCCAGAGCTGCCCAAGATCTGGAGGCTTTGCATGGAGAAAACCTGTAATTAAATGTGGCAATGGGAAAAACTCCTGTTTGTTGTGTAGCTCCAGATGAAGGGAGAGCAGCCAAGGATTTCATTGTTTGTCCTTCACAACATTATGTAACACACAGAATTCAGCAAACTAAGCACCAGCAGAATCTAATATCTTCCCATCAGGGCTTTTTTTAAATTTAAAATTCAATGTTCATTTAAAAAACCGAAAGAAATACAGGAATAAGGGACCAAAATATTGAAACTAAGAGCCTCCTTTTTTAATTATGGCTGAAAATACCCTGTTTTCTGAGAGATTAATCCTATCAAAGGATTATCAAATGTATTGATTTCATTGTAGGGTGATGTTTGCACTGAGGAAAGATGCTCAACAACCAAAAAAAAAGCCTCCTAGGTAAGATTTAAGACACTATTATTGAATTCTGATGGACAAACTTTATTCCTTCACTGTTACTGCCAAGTTTCCACAGCCCAAGGGAGTTCAAGCCACAGAGAGAACCCAAATTCTGCAACAAGGCACTAAAACAAGGACTTTTAACAACCTGCAATAGAAGTTGCCTTCTCCAGAGTCTTGACTTCCCTTGGAGAGCCTGGCAGGAGTTTCAGTCCCACTTCCACACCTCCTTTCTGGCCCTGGCAGTTAAATAATGAGATTTGCACATGAACCCTGTGAACAGTTTGGTTTGGAAGCTTTGATTTTAGGCTGGTGCCTGAATGAGTCTGGGTTGATAACCCAGAGCATCCTGTTTCCACATCCCACCCAAGGAGGAGCTGCAAGGCTCCTTCCCTCCCCACGAGCACAGGAGGAATTGCAAGGATGAATAATTCCTGCAGTATTTAGAGTAATTAAAGACTGAGTTGTGTTTCTTTCTTGAGGTGTTTTGTACCATATTATACTGCTGTACTTGTAGGGGATTATTTGTGATGCCAGAAGCTTCTAAAACACATGGTTAGGTGCCCTTTTCAGCATTTCCACTCATCTAAATAAATAATTCACTGTGCCAGAGTCTTTCCTATCAACGAGAAGATGCACAATCTGGTAAAAGTGTCTTTCTCAAATTATTTGCAGTAAACAGTGAACATTCCCCATCTGATGCCTTCAGGCCTTACTTACAGAAAAAAAAGTAAATTATTTCCCAGGATGCTCTGACAGAAGTGTTCACCAGCAAACTATTTTCTAGATGATTGATTTGCCACGATGCTGTAAAATACATATGAACAGAAAGCCTTTTACTTAGACTCAGATTGGCAGTGACTCATTGAAAGGCTGAGGGAGAACATAATTCTGACTTGAGAGGTACAAAAGAAATACAAAGGAATTTAGGGGGAAAGGGTGGAGAAAGAGGCAACAAAAAAGAACAGTTTGAGGTGAATCGATAAACCCATTTAAACATAGAATATTATGT
>WEIV01029543.1:20469-36577 GCA_013390005.1 Calyptomena viridis | reverse complement strand
AGTTCAGTTGTACTCCCAGTTTGAGTTCAGTTGTACCCCCAGTTTAAGTTCAGTTGTACTCCCAGTTTGAGTTCAGTTGTACCCCCAGTTTAAGTTCAGTTGTACTCCTAAATTCAAGTTCAATCCTTCTGAAAGTTTGAATATTCTAAGCACAAAATCATTATTAAATCCATACAAATCTCTGAGATTCTGGTCATTTTATCCAATGTGTAAATTTTATTTTAGAAGCCAACGACTTAGGAAAAAGATCCTAAAGTAAATTGCAACCTCAGATTTGTTTTAACACCAGCTGCTTAAAAGAGACAAGTCTTTTAAATATAAAGTAATATATGAGTAAACTTTAATGGCAAACCAGTTTACAAGTAATTTTGAGATTAAGAGTAATCCAAAGCTTTACTGTATCTTAAGTATTTCCTCACTTGTCCTGTTTTAAGGAATTTCCATGCTTTCATTATTTTACAAAGCATCCTCTTTTTCTAGCTGTATTAAATTGTGTGTCTAATCAGTGTTAAAATGGGAAAGCTTTATTAATCCTGTTGCCTTTCTCCAAGTGCTCAAGGCAGCCTAAAGCAGAGGAAAATGAAAGGCAGCTTTGGAGCTTACAACTCATTTTTACAAAATTCTTGTTTAATTGTTCTCATTAAAAATGCACCATCTCATGAATTGGCAAAAGGGATGTTGATATAAAAGAAACACATTAAACATCAAAAAAGGGGGAGGACAAAAATTCAGGAATTGCAAGTTTCAGGAATAAGGAAAATTTACATGGTATCGAGTGAACAGTAAAGATATTTAATTGAAGTTCTCCACAAAAACAAGGAGCAATGGAAAAGAGAAAGAACCCCCCCAGTGTACAAGTTCTGTCCTTTAATTCTTTAAAACTGGATTGGTTTCGGGTTTGGTGTTCTGGCCCTCCCCTGACTATTTGATTCAATAAGATGCTAAATTGCCTTTACCAGCATTTATGAGCTTTTTCTGGAACATCTAAAAAGAAGGCTGGCATCTTGTTAAAGACTTTATTCATTTAATAAGGCTTTTGTTCTCATCTAATTCTGTTTTAACAAAGTCACTGTGTTTTCTTTCCTTTGAGCTGATCAGGAAATTCTACATCTCCATCCAGTTTAACAGAGCAGGGCATTGACATATGCAAACCAGGACAAGGAGCTGGATTATTTTTTGAGATGTAATCACAAACTGTAAGAAAATGCTTTGCTTTTACTTGCAAGCTGCTTTTGGATTCTGTGGGTTAGAAAATTGAGCACTTACTCACAGCTGGGCCCTGTGATGTCAAAAGCAGAAATACATCAAATACCAAGGAGGAGCCCCAAGCTGTTTTCCACACCAGGTTCAGTGTCTGAAAAAACAGCAAGAGAAGCCTCATCCTTTGAGGAAACTTCCTGGGGTTGTTTCTTCTCTCAGGGTTCAGGATCTAGAACCACATTCATTAATTAATTGGATTTTTAGGTGCCCTCCCCTGCTGAGCTCAGGAGGATGTGGGGAAAAAAAAAATCCCCAATTTTAATTTTAATTTCTTTTACCTTACATTCCAGACAGGAATTTTAAAGAAGTATTGGTACTAGTGATTAAAAAAGTCTGTCTTCAGCAGCCTGAAATGATCTTTGTTCTTCAGCAGTTTCAGTCTGTGCCCCCTTTTCTCTCCCTTCAAACTCAGTTTTGCCTCACAGCTTTTTCCTGAGCATGACCATTACTCAGGATAAATAAATTCATATTCAATCCTGCAGTAATTCCAAGTTCATAACTACCCACCCTGGAATATCTTCTGTGGACAATGGGAGATTTAAATTGAATTAATCAGAAGGAAAGAACAATATTTAAAGAGAGTTATGATACTTATTTAAACTTATTTGCATATTGATACTCACTTCTATCACCTGAGTCAGGGATCACTCACTTCCCATGGCTGAGTTTAACTCAGTTTACATTTGATCTTTGCCTTGTAATTATAAATCTGCTGCCTCCAAAGTTCATACCCACAACCATCACTTGGACCTTGAAGTTAAACTACCCTTTGCACACATATTTTATCCATTTTCCATTACAAAGATATTTTTCTTTGTCTCGACTCTGATTCTGTAATGGGTATTTAACCAAAGTAAACTTAGTATTTTGATAAGTTGTGTAGACAACGATTATTGGCTAAAAAGAGATTGACTCCCAGTTCCTGATGGAATTCCTGAATTGTGTTACAGAACAGGACTCCTGTCCCCCAGCCAATAGAAGGGGTTGTATTTCTCTCAAAGGTTGAAATAAAATGGAAATAAAAGGGTAAGGAAACTTTGTAGTAAATAATTGATTAACCTTAGCATGACAATCTTCTCCAGGGTGTGGATTTGCCTTCTCTGGCCAAAGCAGCCTCTTTTCCTTCACCTTCCAGCTCCTATTGCAATCCATTGCCCACGATTAGTGAACAGAAAAATGAGAATATTTTAATAACCCTTTTCCCAGTGACTGGCAGGTATTTGTTATCTCGTGGATCCTTTTATTGAGGAGCTGATGATGAGGCACAAAGAAATGTTGTCACTCACAGGGAAAACACCCCCTAAAATACCCCTCCCAGCAGGATTTCAGGGTTTGGAATGACTGGGAACAACGCTCAGTGCCAGGCTGTTTCCCTCTGGAACAAGGCTCGTTCCTTTGTCGGACTCTGCCCTTTTCCCGGGATTTTTGCCCCAGGATGGCGGCTCGGCTGCTGTGAGCTGGGGCTGCAGTGACACCTAGGAACTTGCTTTGCAATTACAGCCTTTCCTGGCCTTTCCCGGCTCCAGGAATTCCTCAGCCCCAGCACGACTTGTCTTTGCCTTTTCCATCACCTTCCCTTGCCATCGCGGCTCGGGGCTGAGCATCGGGGCAGAGACTCGTCCTTGGAACATCACATCGTGCTTTGGGTCGGATTTTAATTAATTAATCATAAATAGACCCTCCTGCTTTCTGCATCTTACCTTATCCCCTGTGTGGCCCCTGTGCCAGCAGGTTATTCCCCCAAAGAATTACGTCTCTCATTTTATTGTATAGACTGAATTCGCTTCTTATTCAATATTTAAGACTTAATAATGTTACGGATTTGACAAACACATCAAAAAGAAAACTGCGTTTTCAGCTGTATTGTAAATGTTTTGTATAATGCTGTATAACTGTATGGTAAATAATAACTGTAGTGTAAATAATGTTTTGTATAATGCTGTATAACTGTATAACTGTAGAGTAAAAAGTAACTGTATTGTAAATAATAACTGTATTGTAAATAACTCTATCGTATAATGCCGTATAATATTACAAATAACTAATTATAACTAATCTAAGCAAGCAGGACTCTACAGGTTTTGCATGATTTGAACCCAAAAAGTTTCCCACATATTAAAACTTACCACCAGTACTGCAAGGATTACAAAATTCCCATTTTAGGCAAAAAACCACTGGAGTGTTCAGAAGCTTATGTGCAATGAGAAGAGCATATTTTCACCTTCTACTTTCCCACAGTAATTCAAACTGTGTAATGAAAGCTACATCAATTAATAACCAGCCTTTGAGTGCTGAGGAAGCTGTTGCCCCCTCAGCTGGGCAGCAGAACTGGGTTCAGAAGGGCTTGTGCAGGTGCCTCAGAGAGCAGAAGAGCAGGCTGGCAATGCAGATAATTGGCAATCAGAATAATTATTCAGTGATTGTTCTCTACTTCCAAGCTTAAGAGAAAGCAATGGCTTTTCATCTTGTTCACTTCACTTAGTTTTTTTCCTGTTGATGAAGAAAGGAATTCTAAACCACCCTCCGTTCTTCATTTACAGATCCTGACTCTGAGGAAAACAGTGAAAACTCTCATGACCCTGGAATTCCACCAAGGAGTCTTTGCATCAAGTACTCTTTTCATTGTTTTTTCATACTCCTACTTTTCTCCTACTTTAATTAAAGCCAAAACAAGTGTGTTTATATCCCCCAGTCCTTTTTGTAGTCCTGCTGTTGTCTTTACAACTCCAAACACTGACAGCTAATTGCTTCCAAAGACCACAGGTCAAGGCAACCAGTGGGGAACTCAACATGGCATTTTTACTGATTGTGTCCCCAAACGTCCTCACCTAATTGGAAACAATTGGCCAGAAAGTTGGGGGTTTTAACCAACCTCCTCTAACCTTTAAAATCCCAAGTTATGGAGCTGCCTGTGCTCCCTTTACTGTGTGTTTGGAGTCACATATAACACTGACATTCTTTGCTTCTGAGGTTTCTTGTGATTAGAGTTGGAGTTTATAAAGTGACGTGATCCTGGTCACAACTTCCAGCCCAGGGGGCCAGAGCTCACTTTTCCATCTGTGACTGAACAAATGTGACAACAACCATGGAGTGTTTTCCCTCAGCTGGAGTGGGATGAACTTCCAGTAAAATTCTGGTGTTTAACATTCTCTAACAACTCACGTGGCCTCAACAAAGAAGGGGATTTTCCTTTGTTTTAGGAGAGAGAATGAAAGCAGAAGGAAAAGTTACTCAGACCTTGACTTGAATGCTCACGGAGTTGAATCCATGCAAAGCAACCAGAAAATGCTGCTGTTGTTTGGAAGCAAAGCCAGGGAAGAGCCTGAAGGCTTCACTGTACTGTACAGCAAGAAGCCTGGAGTATTTGTATCTCAGCAAAAAACTGGATTCACGAGTACAAATTTGCTGCATAAATGCTTTTAAGCCAGGCTTAGATTTGTACATGAACCTTCTGAGTTCTTGTCTGATTAACACGTTTCCCAACTTCTCAATTCTATGTGAACTTCAAATATATTACTTAATACATTATAATTCTTTTTCCTGTGTGATGAGAGGGTATAAATCTGTCAATTTTAAGGGATTTTATATCCCCTACACTGCTGGTTATTTTCTGTCTCTGGAAACCTGAGCCACACTTGTGGCTGCACTCACTGTTCTCCACACTGGGCCTTACAAATTGTAGTGACTGCAAGAATTAGAAAGCAACTATTTATGAACTCCACATGATAATTTGACTTATAACCATCCCAAATGAGGAGCACTCAGAGTATCTGTGATTATTCCTGAGCAACACTCCTTACTAAGCACTGTACTCCCAGAACGTTGCATTCCTCCTTTATCCAGCCCAGATTAATAACTCCTGAGTCAGACCCAGCTCTGGCTTCTGGCAATGAGGAAACAAAGATCTTGTGGCCACTCGTTTTGCACAAACTGGTTGTTTTCAGAGCAGTGGTTTTTACCATGGGGTGAAATGAAAACAGCTGCCAAGTGCAATTTGCCTCAAACCCTCAGCCCCTGGTCCCAGGCTGGACAGAAGTGGGGCCCTGCAGAGCCCTGACCTTTGCTGGGCTGCAGCCCCTGGGGGATGTCCCTGTCCCCCAACATTTCCCACTGAATTCTCACCTTCACAAGCTGCCTTGGATGTGAGTGGCCAAGGGCAGCTCAGCCCAGCAGGCTCCTCACTCCTTACACACTGGTTGCTACAGCTTGGAGACAAACCAGCTGTGTGAGTGTGGCACGATGGATTCTGCACTGCCTGGGCCATAAAGCTCCCCCCAAAAAACCAGGAGCACTTCCCACACCCTGTGGATACCATCATTCAGTGATGATGAGAGTCCTAAGCAGCTTAGGTGTGTTTTTAGCTGTCAGAACACAGGGAATTGTCCCCTGAGGATTCTGTTCTCCCCATCCAGATGTGATGCAGATGCTGCAGCTCATTCAGCTGCCCCAGTCTCCTGGTTTTATTCAGAACAGGGTGACTGTAGGTGACTGTTCACCAGACCCAGTTTAGAGCTCCCAGTGCCCAGGGAGTGCACCAGGGAAAATAAAAGGGATGTTACCCTTCCAAACCCTCAGAGCCAGGGGCTGATGGGCAGCTCACCTGCCAGGGGCTAATTTTAGAGTGTCCTCATTGCCTGCCTGGGAGCTGCTGCCTTCCCTCTGTCTGATTCCTCAGTATTCAGGAGGGAAATTAAAGGGGATTAAAATAACGAGGCTATTTCATACCCTTCTCCAGATGAACCCAGCCTGAACCAGACCTCATGGAATTTTCTAATGACTCCCTTAAAATGTGTGTGCTCAGTCCAAGTTCAGAAGAGCAGATAAAGAGGTGGAGACTCTTCATCTGCTGAGAAAGGGCCTTTGGTTACTACAAACTGCTATTTATCCTAAAGGCCACGTTTCTTTTAGATTAAAAAAATAAATAAATGAAGCACATTCTGAGTTTCAATGTTTCACATCAGCAGTGCAAGTTTTACTGGGCTCCCTTTGAAGAGAAACCACATTCCTGAATTCAGGTCAGGTCACCCTGAGAGCATTTAAGCTCCAGAAGGAGGATGACTCCAGTGTCCTTTCCCTGCTGCAGTGCAGTGTCACTCAGTGTTATTTCCACTGCTGTTTGCAATTAAGTGGAGCAGCTTCTCTCACCTCTCCAGTGAAAAAAAGAAGAGAAAAATCATGTGTTTCTTCAAAGCATCTTCTGCTCCAGGTGCCTGCCCTGTGCTCTTCACCCAGTCAAGGGCAAAACCAAATGGCCCTGGCAAACCCCAGTGAAACCACACTGAAATTTAAAATCCATGTGGATGTGGCACTTGGGGACATGGCTTAGTGGTGGGTTTGGCAGTGCTGGGGGAATGGTTGGACTTGATGATCTTAAAGGTCTTTTCCAACCTCAGTGATTCTGTGACTATGGAATCTCATCTCTCCCAACCACCCCAGTGTGGTGGAAGAGCAGGGAGAGCACTGGGTCTGACCCCAAGGAAAGACAAGTTTTGTTTTTCCCAAATAAAAGGTAAAAAAAAAAGGTAGAAAATCAGTTGGGAAGGAAATTTTATTTCCAAGCTTCTAAAAGGATCTTACAAACCACAGAGAGTAAAAAAATGCAAAACTATATATATATATTATATATATATAATTGACAGGGTTCTTTTAAGCGATTCTTCACATTATCTAATGGTGATAGGAGATACCACGTAACCATATATGTGTTTTCCTGTAATCCTGATCACTGCCAACAGCTGACAAAACTCTTCTCAGACATTTCCCCTAGACTGTACAGACTCCTTTTCTTGAAAGCAAAGGAGAAGGAGGAAAGAAAACAAATTAATCAAGGAGAAAAAAAAAAGAAACTCTCTTAAGTGAGGTGTTGCAGGTTGGGCTGTGAGAGCCAGGTGTGACACCTCCTGTATGGCTGTGGGACCTCCTTCCCAGCCCTGCCACTCCATGCCTCCCCATGGCAGGGGTTTTCCTGCATAATTTCATGGATAATTCCCAAGCATCCCAGCCATACCTCCTGTTCCCCTGCTCCCAACCCTGCCAAGGCTCTCTGCACTTTTCCAAAATGAGCCCCAACCCTGCCCAGCTGCACCCCCTGACCTCAGCACTGCTCCTGCCCACCAATCCTAACCTCAACCTTCATTTTTTAGGACTTCCTAACAGCTCTGCCCATCCAGGAGGAGTTAATGCCAGACCTTCATCCCCACCAGCAGCACAGCTTCCAGCTCAGCATCCCTCCTGCTATTCCAAGCATCCCAGCAGCAGGAATGCCAGCTACACCAGCACCTGCTGGGGATGAGGAGGGATTCACACCCAGCTTTTCAGGATCTAGCACCCTGGTCAGGCCCATGGACAGAACCAACAGCCCCAAACCAGAAAGGACCTCAGGAAATAAATGCAGAAAAAGCTGAGAGAGAGAAATGGAGCCGGGGCAGCTCCACATGCTCCAGATTCTTCCTCACCCTGAAATGTTGTGGCAGCTTTTGGACATTGCCAAAAAGTAAACAAAGCCCCAATGGCCCCTTGTTCCCCCATCCCACCCCCCCAACAGTTTCTTAAACACTTAATATCCAGCTTAAGTGAAATCAACCGATTTTAAAATCCACACAGGTGTCAAAAAGGAGAGTTACAAAAATCCGCTTGTTCCTGTTTCTGCAGCAAAACCAACCCCACTCAAGCCTTGGAGGCAGAGGGCTAAAGGCAACATCTCTTGCAGGACTTCAGAGGTCCAAGGGGCTCTTTGGGTCCCATTCCCAGCAGGGAACCCCCCTTGGGGCCCAAAGCACTGTCGCTTCTCCAGGTATCCTGTGTCCCGGGGATGCTGCTGCCGGCAGCTGATGGAGGAGGATGGCCCAGCCCAGGGCACTCCTGCTCTTTTCTGCACAGCCCTAAAGCCAGGCAGGGCTTAGGCAAACACTGCCTTCCTCCTCCTCCTCCTCTGCTACCCCCTACACGGGNTAAATAAAAGGTAAAAAAAAAAGGTAGAAAATCAGTTGGGAAGGAAATTTTATTTCCAAGCTTCTAAAAGGATCTTACAAACCACAGAGAGTAAAAAAATGCAAAACTATATATATATATTATATATATATAATTGACAGGGTTCTTTTAAGCGATTCTTCACATTATCTAATGGTGATAGGAGATACCACGTAACCATATATGTGTTTTCCTGTAATCCTGATCACTGCCAACAGCTGACAAAACTCTTCTCAGACATTTCCCCTAGACTGTACAGACTCCTTTTCTTGAAAGCAAAGGAGAAGGAGGAAAGAAAACAAATTAATCAAGGAGAAAAAAAAAAGAAACTCTCTTAAGTGAGGTGTTGCAGGTTGGGCTGTGAGAGCCAGGTGTGACACCTCCTGTATGGCTGTGGGACCTCCTTCCCAGCCCTGCCACTCCATGCCTCCCCATGGCAGGGGTTTTCCTCCAGCATGGATAATTCCCAAGCATCCCAGCCATACCTCCTGTGTTCCCCTGCTCCCAACCCTGCCAAGGCTCTCTGCACTTTTCCAAAATGAGCCCCAACCCTGCCCAGCTGCACCCCCTGACCTCAGCACTGCTCCTGCCCACCAATCCTAACCTCAACCTTCATTTTTTAGGACTTCCTAACAGCTCTGCCCATCCAGGAGGAGTTAATGCCAGACCTTCATCCCCACCAGCAGCACAGCTTCCAGCTCAGCATCCCTCCTGCTATTCCAAGCATCCCAGCAGCAGGAATGCCAGCTACACCAGCACCTGCTGGGGATGAGGAGGGATTCACACCCAGCTTTTCAGGATCTAGCACCCTGGTCAGGCCCATGGACAGAACCAACAGCCCCAAACCAGAAAGGACCTCAGGAAATAAATGCAGAAAAAGCTGAGAGAGAGAAATGGAGCCAGGGCAGCTCCACATGCTCCAGATTCTTCCTCACCCTGAAATGTTGTGGCAGCTTTTGGACATTGCCAAAAAGTAAACAAAGCCCCAATGGCCCCTTGTTCCCCCATCCCACCCCCCCAACAGTTTCTTAAACACTTAATATCCAGCTTAAGTGAAATCAACCGATTTTAAAATCCACACAGGTGTCAAAAAGGAGAGTTACAAAAATCCGCTTGTTCCTGTTGCTGCAGCAAAACCAACCCCACTCAAGCCTTGGAGGCAGAGGGCTAAAGGCAACATCTCTTGCAGGACTTCAGAGGTCCAAGGGGCTCTTTGGGTCCCATTCCCAGCAGGGAACCCCCCTTGGGGCCCAAACCACTGTCGCTTCTCCAGGTATCCTGTGTCCCGGGGATGCTGCTGCTGGCAGCTGATGGAGGAGGATGGCCCAGCCCAGGGCACTCCTGCTCTTTTCTGCACAGCCCTAAAGCCAGGCAGGGCTTAGGCAAACACTGCCTTCCTCCTCCTCCTCCTCTGCTACCCCCTACACGGGAAACAGGCAACCACACACACCCCAGCCAGCTGTGTGAAAGAACGTATATATTCAGTACAGTATAGCAACAAAAGCTACCATCGTTTCCTTAAACAACCAACGGACCACCAAACTGCAAAACAACCACCAAAGCTTCCAAATCCTCCCCACCCTACAGCCCTGACCCTCGGCCTCCTGGCCCCAACAAGGCACCAATGGCAGGTGACCCAGCCCGGCACTGTCCCTGCCCGGCAAGGGACAGAGGATGGTCCCAGCTCTCTGGCAGTGCCTTGTCCCACAGCACCCAGCTCCTCCCGCGGGGCCTGGGGTGCTGAGGATGCTCCCGCTGGAGGGGCCTGGCCAGCAGTTGGCTCTGGTGGTATCCCGTGCTGTTATTTGGAGGGGACACACCAAAGAAAACGGGACAAGCTCTGGCTGCCAGCCCCGGGGGAGCCTTGCCGGGGCCGGACACAGCCCTAGGGATGTGCCAGAGGGGATCCCATCGCTGATCCCGGGGGTCCACGCTCGGATCCGTGCGACGGCATCTCCGTTGCTTTCTGATGGAGGTGGGGGACGAGGCCGAGGAGGGGGAGAGGAGTGGCACAGCGGTGGGGACAGGGGTGGCAGGGCCCTCGCTGCTGCACGTGGAGGGGAGGTAGATCGGCTTTGCAGACCTCTGGCCAGGGAGGATGTCTTCTGGGACACCCGCCCGAACGCCTGTGCCTGCCTTCTCCCGAGGGGAAGGTGTCTCGGAGCCTGCTCACGCCGCTGGAAAGCTCTTGAACTCGGGGGGGGCAACTTTCCACGAAACCTTTTAGCCCCGAAACCGCCTCCGCGGCTGCTGCAGGCAAACCCCCGGCAGCCACCCGCGGGGGCAGGAGGGACCCCAGCTCCCTCCTCTCGCCCACCCGGCCGGCCCCCAGCCCCGACCCCAGCCCCTCTCCCCGCCCCTCGCCGTGGGGATTGCCCGTGTGCTGCCCTCCGTCCTCCCCCCTCCCCAGCGTCCCCCCCGTCCCCAGCGTCCCCCCTGCCGTTAGTCCTGCTGCTCGTTCATCTCCATGTCGGACACCAGGATGTTCTTCTCGGCGGCCTCGCTGGGGCTGGAGGTGGTGCGGCTGTAGCGGGCGCTCTCGAAGGCGCCGCGCTCGGCGCTCCGGCGGCGCCGGTACAGGAACACCGAGACCCCCAGCACGGCACAGAGCGCCAGCGCCGACACCACCACCACCGCGATGGCCGTGGTGTTCTCCGGCAGAGCTGCGGGCGGGAGGAAAGGGTGCTGAGGGGCGGCAGGGTGGCTCTGGCAGGAAGGAGAGGGGCTGGGGCTGGCGGGGCCGGTTTTTCGGCAGCATCGTTGAATCCCGAGCTGGAAGGGACTCAACGAGGATCACCGTTGGCCCTGCACGGACACCCCAACAATCCCACCGTGTTCCCAAAGCATTGTCCAAACGCTTTTTGAGCTGTGGGAGGCTTGGGGTTGTGACCAAACCCCGGGGAGTGTGTCCCAGTGCTGTTCCCCCAGGATGGGTCAGAATCTGCTTTGGTGTTTTGGGGACATCCTGTCCCTGGGCAGAGCTCCTGGGGCTGGGCAGACTCTTCAGGTTACTCCTGATGTGTGGGAACATCTGGCAGCTGCCTGGGATGGATTTTTGGGATCCCACCACAGATGTGGTGTCCATCCCCCAGTTTGGCCAGGCAGTGTGGGCAAGGAGAGCCTGGCAAGAAGCTGGCCAGACACACACCTCCAGGGAGGGATGGCTCCTGCTGCTGGGGAGTCCTAATCCAGGGCCAAAAACATTTGGGAATGGAATTTCCCACCCACAAACCCCACTCTTTGGCTATTTACACAATCCAGGCTGCAGCACAGGCCCCCAGCACCGCTTCCCACTCCCAGTACTGTGCCCAGGCTGACAGTGCCACTCACCTGCCCTGGAAAAGCTGCTCTCCTCCACTGCAACAGCAACACAGACAGGTGAGTGCGTGGCCACAACACCCTCCCCTCTTCCCAGTGCCAGCACCCACGGCCCCACACCCTCCACTGCCTCCCAAACCACACCAAGTGGACAAGGGATGATGCACAGCTGGGAGGGTCCCCTGGCTCTGCTCCACCACTGCCCCACCAGTCTCATCGTGCTCCAAGGAGGTGACCCAGCCACTGAGACACGCACAGCCCACCCAGTGAGGACCTGCAGCCCCCAACACTGCACCCTACAGCCCCCTGCACTGGAATTACACAAAACACGTGGTGGTGCTGCCAGCAGGACGGTGCCTGTAGCACCCTGCCCAGACTCTCAGCTCCCCCCCATCACCCCAGGAGCCTCAGGCAGGAGGAGTCCTACCTCTGGGGATCTTGCAGATGACCCCCATGGTGACGTTGGTGCAGGAGCCCAGGCGCCACACGCCGTTGCTGCTCTGGATCCAGTAGCAGCTGTTCTGGCTGAGCATGCTGGGCCCCGTGTCATGCTGGCCCCAGTTGGAGTAGTTCACTGCAGTGTTGTCATGCCAAACCAAAGTGCCACCTGGGAAATGGGAGGATTAGGTCTGGGCAGGCTGAAGGGGACACCCATCTTTGTGCCAGTTCAGAAAGTACAGGGAGGTGTGATGGGGCAATGGGGTTTGGAGCAACCTGGCCTAGTGGAAAGTGTCCTTGCTCGGGGCAGGGGGCTGGAATTAAATGATCTTTAAGGTCACTTCCAACCCAAACCAGTCTGTGATTCTAGGATTCTATGATGTGGAGGTGTGATGGGAGGATCAGGGGCTACAAGGTTCATCCCTCAACCTGTAGGCTTTAGTGCCTTAGAGAAGGCTCTGGGCTTCCCATCCCATGAAGCCAGAGGAAGGCACAGCCTGAAGCACTGGTGCTCCTGGTACACACCATGGCCTGAGCCCCTGACACTGGTGTCACCAAGAGCTTCCTTTGCTCACCACACACCTGGGAATTCATGGGAGTGCCTGGGGGAGTATCTCAAACCTCATTCCTTCCTTTGTACCTTTAGGATTGAAGGTCATGCCCAGCCAGGCCCCCTTGGAAGGGCCCTCATACGCCTGCAGATGCTCCCACACAAAGACGTTCTCCATCTCATCCTGGATGGACAACACCGTGCCACCAACTGTGGAAAGAAGAAAGTCATGGAAGAGCCCAGAACTCAGAGGATGGAGCTGGGGAGCAGCAGTGCCTGAGAGGACAAAGCTGAGGAACCACCTGTGAACCACACGATGGTTGGGTGACCCTAACGCAGAACAGCAAGGAGATGATGACTGACCAAAGCTGGGCACAGGCACAGGGACAGAGGGGCTCTGCTGCACCCACATCCTGGTGATCCCACCCTCTCCCATTTCCAAGGGTGTGTCATCCCCTTCTACCACCCCAGCAACTCTCATACCTTTCTGGCACCTCCTCATGGCATCCTTCTGCCCCAGGGTGATCTCCATGTGGAAGGTGTAGCAGTGGTCCCGGAAGGGGATCCAGGATGAGTCCTCCAGAGATTTGGGACAGCTGCCACTGTAGCTCCACTTGTGTGTGCGGGGGGCACCTGGGGAGCACACGGGACATTGAGGGGGTGAAGGGGCACAGAGTATCGGGGTCCTACAGCACACTGGGACACTCAGACCCACAAGGGGCACTCAGACACACAGGGACAGGCAGGGAACTCCAGAGGTGGGATGCCATCTCCAACCCTTGGTCACGCCCCACCCACACCACCCCACATCAAGCTCCCACGTCCCCCTGGCCACCTGCTCGGAGCTGGCAGATGCCCCCCTGGAGCTTGGTGTCACAGCCGGCCGTGCGCCAGCTCCCGTCCGCATCCATGTAGGAGCATCCCGTGATCTGCTGGGGCTCCCCGTCCTGCCAGTTGGTGTACACGAGGTTCTCCTCTGTCAGCCACGAGTAGCTCCGGCCTCCCTGGAGAACCAAAGGCAGAAGATGCTGAGGGGCTGTTGTGACCCCCCTGGGGACCCCACCCCGGGTGCTGCCCCCTGCCCTCACCTCGTCGGCCAACCCGATCCAGAGCGGGGCCCGCAGGCTGCTGACGGCCTGGGTGAGGAAGGCCTGGCTGTAGGGGTCGGGGATGGTGGCCAGGGTGGCGTTGAGGGTCTCGCAGAGCAGCAGGGCCTCGTGCCACCTGAGGGGTTTCTGCAGGATGCGGTAAGTGCTGTTGTGGTAAAAGAGGGTGCCGGTGGGCGAGGGGGGGTACGGCGTCCGCGCGGGGCTCAGGGACGGGTCTGGGGGAGCAAAGAGACACGGTCAGAGGGCACAGAGGACACTCCTGCATCCCAGGAGGGGTCACCCCCTTGTCCGTCCCTATCCAGGCCAGGCTGTCCCTGTCAGTGCTGCGCTGGGGACATCCCGGTACAACTGGGGAGGGCAGAGGGACATCCCCGGGGATGATGAGCAGTGACACCCCGGCACCATCCCCACCTCGGAGCTGTCCACCAGGACACACTGAGCCAGGCTGGTGTGCACAGGGTTGGGGCTGTCTCACAAATGGCTGGGGTCAGGGATCACCCCCCAAATCAAGCTTGTCTCCCTGAGCTCCTCCAGCACCTGGAGCTGCTCCCAAGTTGAGCCCATGGCTCTGAGCTTCCCAGCCCCACCACTCACAGGGCACTGGGGAGGCAGTGGCAGGTCCCCAGCCAGCAGAGCTGGGGCTGTCCCCTCGTCCCCCTCGTACCTATGCTCCGCTGGCAGATGTAGCCGTGCTTCTCCTCCAGGCAGCCCCGGTCATCCCAGCGTCCCGTGAAGAGGGGGGGCGAGCCGTGCCACACCACCACGCAGTTGGTCTGCACAGCCAAGCCACACGGTCAGCACTGCCCTGAGCACTGTCATCCCACCCCACGGACACCCTCACGCCAGGGAACCCCACCCTGCCTTTGGAGAGCCACCCTGGCATGGTAAAACCTTCCCTTTTCATGGTGGGACATGGCACTGAGACCTCCCCAGGGGCTGGGGGTGCTCTGGGGGTCTCTCTCACCGGCTTGTCACGGGGGCTGGTGGCACTGCAGCCCGAGGGCTCTCCGGGTGCCCAGCTCACGTGCCTCAGGGGCTCCCCGTCCACCCACTGGAACTCCCTCTGGGCATCGTGGAGGCCGATCCAGAGGTCAAAGGAGATGTTGGGCAGCATGGATGTGATGAAGGCTGCAAGGGACAGGCAGGGGCTGAGGACCAGTCCTGGCAGGTGCCCAGCCAGTGGGGGCAGAGGGGACCTACCCTGCTCCACAGGGCTGCCAATGGTGGCCAGGACGGCGCCCTGGCTCTCACACGCCTGCTTTGCCTCCGGCCACTTCACCATCTCGCCTTTGTCGTGGCCATTGAAGCTGAAACACTGCACAGGCAGGGGCACAGGATGGTCCACAGGGGGCAGCCCTCCCCACTCCGAGCCCTGCACCCTCCCCATTCAAGCATCTTCTGCAGCCCCATTCTGCCCCATGGTCCTTCTCCCCTCTGCACCCTCACATCTTCCAGCCCCCAACCACTCCTGCACTCCCACCTCTCTCCTGGCATTCCTGTGCACACCCCTCACCATCCCCTCCTGTAACCTCACCTCTCCCTCCTGTCATCCTGCTCTTCACCCTGCCATTCCATCTTGCAATCCTGCAATCCCCTCTCCATCCTACCATTTCCTGTCCCANGGCACCGCTCACCGCGGGGCACCCTGGCACCCTGCCACCATCCCATCCCTCCCACCATCCTGTCCAAACCACCATCCTCTGTCCCTCCCACCGCCTCCTGTCCATCCCACCATCCCCTGTCCCTCCCACCATCCCCTGTCCATCCCACCACCCCCTCCCTCCTGCCATCCCCTCTCCCACCAGCCACACCTTGCTGAGGAAGGGCAGCCAGCCTCGGGGACAGCCCCCACTCGTGGGAGCAGGTGCTGGAGGGAGGGAAGGCTTCACGGCCGTCCCGTTGCTCCGTTTGCAGATGTAGGGCAGCGCTGTCATGCACTTCTGGTCCCCCCAGTCCTCTGTGGGGAAGGACAAGACAGGCATGAACCCCTTCCTCACTGGGGCAGCGGGTCAGCCCATGGCCCCAGCTCCTCAGAGTCCTGCACGGCCCTGCCCTCACCTCGGCCCTGCCCTCACCTCGGCCCTGCCCTCACCTCGGCTGGCCGTCATGTACACACACTTCTTGTCCTTGCTGATGGGCCGGGGCTTGCCTGGTGCCCAGGAGATGAAGTTGAGGAGGGATCCATCAGACCACCTGGAAAAGCACCAGTGGGAGCACAAGGCTGAGCGGTGACTTGGCAAACGGGACCAGTTGCATGCCCTAACTGGGAGCACGTGCCACCACTGCCCTCTTGGGTGAAGACATCTTGATCCCAGCACGCCAGGATGAGACTCCTGAGATGCAGGCATGGAGCTGGGGATGGTGGTGTGGGGACATGCAGGGACACGGTGGCTCTGTCTGTGACTTACTTGAACCTCCCGTCGTTCTCGTAGGTGTTCAGCCCGATCCACCAGTGCTGCTCCTG
>WEIV01029543.1:429-20347 GCA_013390005.1 Calyptomena viridis | reverse complement strand
CCTGGCATGGTAAAACCTTCCCTTTTCATGGTGGGACATGGCACTGAGACCTCCCCAGGGGCTGGGGGTGCTCTGGGGGTCTCTCTCACCGGCTTGTCACGGGGGCTGGTGGCACTGCAGCCCGAGGGCTCTCCGGGTGCCCAGCTCACGTGCCTCAGGGGCTCCCCGTCCACCCACTGGAACTCCCTCTGGGCATCGTGGAGGCCGATCCAGAGGTCAAAGGAAATGTTGGGCAGCATGGATGTGATGAAGGCTGCAAGGGACAGGCAGGGGCTGAGGACCAGCCCTGGCAGGTGCCCAGCCAGCGGGGGCAGAGGGGGCAGAGGGGACCTACCCTGCTCCAGAGGGCTGCCAATGGTGGCCAGGACGGCACCCTGGCTCTCACACGCCTGCTTTGCCTCCGGCCACTTCACCATCTCACCTTTGTCGTGGCCATTGAAGCTGAAACACTGCACAGGCAGGGGCACAGGATGGTCCACAGGGGGCAGCCCTCCCCACTCCGAGCCCTGCACCCTCCCCATTCAAGCATCTTCTGCAGCCCCATTCTGCCCCATGGTCCTTCTCCCCTCTGCACCCTCACATCTTCCAGCCCCCAACCACTCCTGCACTCCCACCTCTCTCCTGGCATTCCTGTGCACACCCCTCACCATCCCCTCCTGTAACCTCACCTCTCCCTCCTGTCATCCTGCTCTTCACCCTGCCATTCCATCTTGCAATCCTGCAATCCCCTCTCCATCCTACCATTTCCTGTCCCAACCACCATCCCATCCCTCCCACCATCCTGTCCAAACCACCATCCTCNCCTTGGCCCTGCCCTCACCTCGGCTGGCCGTCATGTACACACACTTCTTGTCCTTGCTGATGGGCCGGGGCTTGCCTGGTGCCCAGGAGATGAAGTTGAGGAGGGATCCATCAGACCACCTGGAAAAGCACCAGTGGGAGCACAAGGCTGAGCGGTGACTTGGCAAATGGGACCAGTTGCATGCCCTAACTGGGAGCACGTGCCACCACTGCCCTCTTGGGTGAAGACATCTTGATCCCAGCACGCCAGGATGAGACTCCTGAGATGCAGGCATGGAGCTGGGGATGGTGGTGTGGGGACATGCAGGGACACGGTGGCTCTGTCTGTGACTTACTTGAACCTCCCATCGTTCTCGTAGGTGTTCAGCCCGATCCACCAGTGCTGCTCCTGGCCCCTGGAGAACTGCACGCCCAGGGAGGGCACATCAGTGCCCTGCAGGGCCTGGGGGTCTTTGGGGACAACTGATCTGTCATGGGGATCAGACTCCCCATCCCCCCTGCCCTCAGCTTGCACCAGGGCAAAAAGCATCACCTCACCGAGCCCCCAACCCACGCCCAGGCACTGGGACCAGCTGCCCCCAAATAATGTCCTTCCAGCCAAGGGTGAAAGAAGACAGGGAAGAGCAGCCTGGGAGGCAGCAGAGCCCCGGGAGGTCCCCATGTCCCTTGGTACCTTCTTCAGGTTCTGGCCCAGGAAGTGCAGCTCGGCCTCGCCGTGCACCGACGCCAGCTCGGCCTGGAACCAGCTGCAGATGCGCTGGGCCTGCAGCCACGTCGAGTGGTGCTCGAAGAACTTGTACTCGGCCTCCTGGTACTTCACCCACTCTTTGCTGCCTGCGGGCAGGGGCTGGTGTCACACTGAGGCTGTGACACCCCTGCCATGGCCACCTTGGTCCCCGAGTGTTGGGCTGTTTTGCTTTTAAGCCTCTCCTGCAGCAGACAGGCCTGATTCCACCCGGTCCCTGCCACCATCCCTACAGCCATGTGGTGCAGCAGTGGGATGCCTGGGCTCCCCTCCCTCCCACAACCCTGCCAAGGATCCATCCTCCTCTGGATAATGCCACAAGGATTCCCTGCAGGGATGGAGCTTGTGATGAGGCAGCAGAGACCCAGGGAGGACAATCTACGCCCAATGGACACGTGGCCATGGTCAACACACCTTGGGTTGTGATCTCCGGCTCCTTCACATCAGCACCTGGAGACAGGGCAAGGAGAGGCTGTCAGTAGGGTGCAGGGCTGGGATGCTCCCACTGATGCTTCCCTGCAAACCCATGGGCTACAAGACCCCCAATTCCCCCAGGAGGGACAGCAGCTCTCTCAGACCCTGAATCGGGAATCATCCTCCCACCCCACAGACCATCCTTCTCCAGGTTAGTCACAGCTGGGGGGTCTGGGGGCCCCTTTGCCAGTACCTTTGGGCAGTTTGCAGATCCAGTCCAGCTGGGCTTCGCACTGCATCGGCATCCACTGCAGGGAGGCCAAGTCCAGCACCGCACACGTCCGGATGTCGTCGTCGTCGTAGTTACTGCGGTCAAAGTTGTGGTAGAAAAACTGGGGGTCGAGAGAGACGGGCGGTGTTGGGCATTTCCACCAGCACCGGATTTGCCCCCCCTGCACCTCCAGTGCCCCCCAGACTCACCCCCAGACCATCGCTCCACCTCCAGCTCCGATCTCCCGCGGGGTCCCGCCGGTTCAGGCCGATCCAGAACCAGTGCTGCTCGTGGAGCTCCGGCTCTGACTCCCTGTGGGGAGCCAGAGGGATGAGTGAGAACACAACCCCTCTCTACACCAGAGGGGTTTATATTTATATACAAATATGTATTTCTAACCTGGCCTTTTCTGTTTGTTTTCAAAGCCTGCCATCCCCACAAACCCAAAGGCAGGAGTTGGGATAACATGCATGACAGCTCAGGGCTGGAGGCATTTAAATCAAAGCTCCGTCCCCTAATTAAACTGAACTTCCTGCACTTCTCCCACATCTCCTCTTCGCTGTAGCCACACCAACTGATGCACCTTCTGCACACCAGTTCATGTTCACAAAGCTCCATCCACGTCCCATCCACCCACCCATGTGTGCCAGAGCACTGTGAGCACTGAGGGCTCGTGCCAAGCACCACAGTGGGACACGTGCTGGTGCCACCAGCCTCTCACCCAAAAATCTTGTTGAGGGTGTTGGCAACAAAGTGCTCCTCCTCGTAGCTGCCCAGGCTGAGCAGCTGGGCCCCCAGCTCCCGGCAGAACTCCTGTGCCGCGATCCACGTCTTCTTCTCATGCAGCTTTTCAAAGTTGAACACCTGGGGAAGGGGGAACGCACAGTGAGGGGGGCTCAGCAGCAGAAGGGGAGCAGAGCATTGTCCCCACCCACAGGCAGACACATCCCAGGGCACACTGCCACCACCCAGCTCCAGCCAGGCTTGTGGGGTCTGGGCTGCCCCTCACGAGCACCAAAACATGCTCCTGCACTGAGGGGAGGCATACGCACCCCAAAAACCAAGGCAACCCCTCGGCACCCCTCACCTTGTAGCAGTGACGGAGTTTGGGGTCGGAGCTCCATCCCAGAGGGCACGTGGCTGTGGGGCTGGGCGTGGGGTAGGGCCCGGGCAGCTCGGGGTTCACCGGGGTGCCCAGGTTCTGCCGGCAGATGTACTTGGCCTTGAAGGTGCTGCAGTTCTTCACCTCCCACAGCCCCATGGAGCTGCCGGTGGCCAGGGCCACGCAGCCACCCTTGTTGTAACCTGGAGCGCTCACAGGAGCGGGGGGGACACAGCCTTAGGGTTGGACTGTGCTGGGGGCACAGAGCCACCAGGGATGTCCCCATCCCACCCCCCCTTACCGGGCTGGTCACGGTTCCAGTGTGTGTATGTCACCTCGTCCCCGCTCAGCCAGCGGAACGCGCCCGTCTCGTTGATGTCCTGCAGTGCTGTCCAAAAATACTCCCCGTCCCAGCCATAGATGAGGCTGCTCACATAGGCCTGCTCGAACCTGGAGGGCAGCAAGAGGGGGTGATGCTGCGAGCTGAGACAGCCCCCAGTGCCCCAGCCCCTGTGGGGTCACCCCCTGCCCCGGGGGGCACCGACCTGTTGGTGATGGTGACCAGCGTGGAGCCATAGTCCGAGCACGTCTTGCGGGCGTCGCTGTAGGGGACACGGTCCTCGCCCAGCCAGAAGCAGGAGGGGCTGTGCCACTTCCAGCCCTGGGGATGAGTGACAGGGGACATCCACCACCGCCCACCCGGACCTCCCCAGAAGGATGGGAGCAATCCCGGGGCGCGAGAGCAGCATCCCACGTCCCCTGCCACCGCCTCTGCCTTCTCCTGGGAGGTCTCTGCCCCCGGCCACCCCAGCTTGACCCCGCTCAGCTTTGAGCTCTAACAAGCCCCTGGCCCCAGAGGACGTGGCTGCAGGGAAAACAAACACCCGGGCAGCTTCAAAGCTGGGGAAGCAGCTCTCCCTGCCAGCGTGCAGCCCCGGCCGGGGCGCAGGGAGGGGAACACAATCCTCCTCTTCACGCCGCGGGGCCGAGTCCAGAGCGAGTCCCACCACAGCCAGCTTTAATCCCCCGCCTTGTTGATGTTGGAGCCTCTCCGGGGCTGGAGACACAATAGTGCCTGTTTTCTGCCAGAGCAGGGAGCAGGGCGGCCCCGGGGCTGGACGTGAGAGTGGGGAGGGATAGGGGGGCTCATCCATGAGAGGGCAGACACACCCTTCCCAAGGGAGAAGGGGCTCAGCTGGGCCAGCAAGTAGCTCCAGGTTCAGAGATCCCCTGGAAGGGGAAGCATCCATGGGATTCTATCCTGGGTCCCTCAGGCACTGGAAGGACAGTGGGGGACACGTGCAACATGCAGTGGCATCAGCACAGTGTGAGAAAGGATGCAGGAAGTAGCTTTGGGAGATGAAAACAACCCCAAATCTCATTTTGCCCGTCAAGTTCCTACTCCTACACTTTTTCCCCAAAGTTGGCAAATCCAGGTACAGACCCAGGGGCTGGGTCCCTCTGGAATAGCATGGAAACCTCCAAGCAGCCAAAAAAGGGGCTCATCTTTGGACAGTGGAGGTCCCCAGAGGGATCTGGATGTCCCCAGAAGGAACTCCAACCAGCCCTGGGTCTCAGACCCCCCCTAAAAGCCCATGAGTGTTCTCCCACACACTGAGCACCACAGGAAGTCCCTGTGACCCCAAAAGGGGCCAGGATGGGACCCTCAACCCCAACTACTGCCTCCAGCTCCCAGCATGGCCCCAAATCCCCCTCCAGCTCTGCCTTTCTGCCCAAGCCTCCGTCTCTCATTGCTTCCTTTAAGGTTGTTCCAAAAATGAGGGAGGTTTGGAAAGAGGGGAAAAAAAGCAGCAAAGTCACCACAAAAAGCCAGCACAGTGGCTGGAGATAATGTGGGACAATCCCCTGAGCAAGATGCTGCCTCCTCTCCATCTGCCTCTGGGTGGCAAAAGGCCTCATTGGGAATGAAGAACAGGGTTAGGGTTTTTCCCTCCCAGTGTGTTTCCCAGTGGGTGCATCTCTGCTGGGCACTCAGGGCCAGGGTAAGACTGTGGGTGGAAAGGCAGGAAGAGTTAAATCTGCATGGGGACATCTTATGAGTCAGGACATCCATGAGCTCAGGACGGTTTTGGGAACACACAGGTGGGTGGTGATGGAACTTTGCCACCAAGTGCCTCATCCCCAGCACCTGCTGACACTGGGGCTCCTCCAGCTATGGCTGGCAGCCCCCAGATCTGGCCCTGTGTGGCAGCTGGCCTGGCTGCTGTGCTCCCCTGAGCTCTGGCAGAGCCAAGCAGCTACTGGGGTTTGGCAAAGGGATGAGGAGCCAGGAGGAGCCCGGCAGCACCTCTGGGAGCTGGGCTGGAGCAGCTGCTTGGTAGTCTGAGCATGAGGGCCTGCTCTGAAACATTGGGAGAGGTTCAAGAGTGGCAGCACTGCCAGGCTCAGCAATTGCAGGCTCTGCACAGCCACAAAAGCCACTTCCCAGCAAGCGTGGGAACGGGGTGGCCTCAGCCCTGTGCAGCAACTGGGGAAACTGAGGCAGAGCATGGGCTGAGTGAGAATCTGCCAGTCTGGTGTCCCCAGAAGGCCTGTACCCTGCCCAGAGAGGGCAGCCTGCCATCACACCCAGGCACGGGGCTGGCAGCTGCCTCTGTCCCACCAGGCTCCCATGTGCAGCAGCTTTGCTGCCGTGTTTTGGCACAGGGAGAGGCAAAGGGAAAAAAATGAACATCCCTGCTGGCAGCCAAGGCAGCCCGAGGGGGAGGGTCTTGGATGGTGTGCACAGTCGCATGTGTGCTGTGTCCCCATTTCTGCCCGTGGCCTCGTGGAGCCAAGGCAAAGAGGGGCTCAGCAGCCCCAGGAGGCTCCACTGTGCCAGCAGCTCCTGGGAACACCCCCACAGCTCTGGGTGCTGCTCACTGGGGCTCCCTAAGATGGTTTTAGGGAGAGCTGTGGAGAGCCAGAGCCACTCCAGCCCCAGGTGCTCCTCACCTTTCGGCATCCATGGTCATCCTCCTCCTTCTCCTGGCTCACCCGACCGGGCTTTTTGCAGATGGATGGCAGGGTCTGGTTGCAGGGGCTGTCATTCCACCTCCCTTCCTGCACGGGGGTAACCTGGCCGGAGAATGAGCCTATCCAACAGCCTGGGGAACTTCCCAGCTCATCCACCCCCACCTCGGGTCCACAGACTTTCCTTCCCTACACCACACCCCCAAGCACGATGTGCTGGACTCCTCCCATCCCAACAGCTGGGATGAGCCAAGTTCACCCCAGCTGGAGCTGCTCCCTGAGGAATGCCTTCCTCAGGCACGAGGATGCTGCAGTTCTTCCTTTCCCCTCACTCCAGGATCCTCCTATTTCCCCCTTGGGACCCCAAAATCACCCTAAATGCCCCGTTACCCCTCCTGTGACCCCCTGCCCCCGGCTCCCACCGGTCCCCAGATGGTCACACAGTCCTCCAGGCTGTCACGGAAGTTGTTGGGCTCGAAGGGGTGCCAGTACGTGAACCTCACGGGGGTCCCGTCCGACCACTCAAAGTTCATCTGCAGCTTGAGGTCATTCAGGCCAATCCAGAGCTCCTCCACATCTGCCAGGACAGGAGGGGAGGGGTGAAATTCCCTCCTCCAGGCTGGCACAGCACAGAGCTCACCAGGGACATGAGCCCCCGTGGTGGGACCAGGTCTCTGCACAGCACCTGCCAAACCCACTGCAGGGCTCAGCTCTGCCCCTGTGGTGTCAGTGGGCAGGAGAGGGGAGGGCAGGGCAGCTCCTGCCTGCAAGGATGGATCCTCAGGGTGGGAAACGGGGACATTTGCCAGCAGCTTTCAGAGAGGGGCAGGCAGCAGCAGAATGTAAAAGTCCAGACCTGCAGGCTCGGGTCCAATGAGCTACTGGATTTTCTACCATTCTCTTCCATCCCATCCCAGTCAGCTCCCAGCAATTCCCCTCCTTTCTCCACCCTCCTATGGCTCCTTGCTGGTCTCTTCCAGCAAGTCCAGGAGGACCTTTTTCCCATGTTTTCCTACATGAACTGGCTGGGACCAGCACCATTCCCAGCTGCAGCTGTGCAGCTTTTCCTCGGCACTGCAGGTTCCTGGGAACAGCTTTTACATTTGCTGGATGGGGGATACACCCAGATTACAGGTTCCTCCAAGGAACACATCACCTCCCAGACTGGGGCCTCTGCTCCCTGCCCAGCCACAAAGTCAACTCTGCAGCCTCCAGCACATCCAGGGATGTTCCCATGGATCCCAGAACTGGATGGGAATGGGGATGCTGGCGCAGCAGGTTCCTCCTTACCTTGCTTGATCTGCTTGGTGACAAATTCCAGCTCGGAGAGGGTGTGGATGCTGACCAGGTCCCCCCCACTCCGCAGGCAGGTCTTCTTTGCCTCCTGCCAGCTCTTCTTCTCTCCCACCAGCCGGTAGCAGTTGGACTGGAAGGGCTGCCAGCTGGGCTCACAGTCCACCTTCACCTCTGACCATGAGTCTGGCAGGACACAAGGCAGCCTGAGGCTCCTGCCCAGCTCTCCAGCCCTGTCCTTGGCAGGGAAGGGACTGCAGTCCCACAGAGTGCTCAGCAGAACAAGCCAAAGCCACAGTGGGAAAGCCACAGCCAAAATGTAACAGGCAAGGTGAGGGAACAGCTTCAGAGCTCCAGGGACAAAACAAAATCCCTTCTGTCTGCAGAGGAGTGAGGGCAGAGAGGAGCAGAGAGCACTCCCTCCCCTGGGGACCATGGGGGTCTCTATCCCTCCATCCCTCCCCTACCACCCAACCTGGAATGGCACCGATGACATTTCCCAAATCTTGGGAACCCTGAGGAGCTGAACCCCTGCTCCACACCCCCAAGGCACCACGAGGACGGGGACAGCTCCGTGGGCAGCATGCCCTGGCCGTGCCGGCCGGGATACAGGGCTGCCCATTGCCAGTGCTGCTCAGCCCTCTGCTCACCCGTCAGGAAGGGGTCAGCTGTGGCGTTGGGCTTCTTCTTGCACACGTAGGGGAGGGCGATGCCACAGTCGCGGTTCTGCCACCCCCCGGAGGACTCGGTGCGGATCACCCCGCAGTTCTCCTCACTGGGGTTGTCAGGCTGGTCTGGAGGGCAGGGGGGGGACAGGCTGCTGAGGAGCCAGGGCAGAGCCACCAAGGCAGCTCTCCTTGCTCCAGCACCGATAAAATCCCTTTTATTTTGTCATTTCCTATGGTAAGTGTGACCCCGTGTGCTCAGGGTTATTTATTGTGCCTCAGTGCACGAGAATGTGGAGCACCATTGTTTTAGCTGGAAATGCTGATGGCAGTCAGGGGGTCTGACACCAGACTTGAACTGCTCCTGCCTGTGCCCAAACCTCCTCCGAGGGTATCACTGTCCCCAGGAGTGTCTCTGAGTGACAGCACCAGGCATGACCCACGGGTCCTTGTGTCCCCTGAGCACCCCAGGCTCAGGGATGGGTGTCTGCAGCTGGGGACCACTCCTCAGCCACACTCCAGCACTCAGTGTGGAGGCAACGACCCTCCAAATGAGGAATGTCAAGCCAGGTTATCCAGGGGGTCAATGAGGGTTTGCAGAGGGACAATTCCCTCTCAGCACCCTGTGTCCCCCCTCCAGCTCCAAGGGTATCCCAGGCTGTTCCACAGCCCCATGGGGGTCTCTGTCCCCAGGCAGTAAGAGGATGCCCTGCAGCAGCCCGGGCCACCTCCCCTGCCATGGGGCCATCTCTGGTGGTCACAGATTGTTCCCCAGCCCCCCATCACCACCATGACCCCCCAGCTCACCACTCTCCCAGTTGAGGTACTTGAGGGGCGAGTTGTCTGACCACTGCCATCCTCCATTGATGTCCAGGTCATTGAGCCCAATCCAGAGTGTGGAGCTGTACCCAGTCAGCAACCCTGGGGCCAACAGAGCCAGAGGGGCAGGATCAGTCCTCCCAACCCCTGCTCAGTCCCCCCAGAACCAACCACGTAGGGCAGGTAGAACAACCTGGCAGCAGCAATGCCCACGGTGCCACCAGCTCTGCCCAAGTGGGGAGGGCACAGCCAGGCTGCCATGGTCTCACCGTTGATGTAGGTCTGCTCGTGGATCTCGGTGATGCTCAGCAGGTTGGCCCCTTGCTGCTCACAGCTATTCCAGGCCTCCCGCCACGACAGTGTGGACTGGAAGTTGAACTGGTAGCAGCTGTTGGTGAGGTGGTCCTTGTCCCAAAAGGTCTCACAGTCATTGCCTGTGGGGACGAGCAGGGTGAGCACCCAACACAGCCCCTAAAAACCCCCAATAACCCAGCAAACCCCAATAATCTGCTGCTCCAGCACTGCAGGCTGCTCGCAGAAGGAGGGATGAGGAAGGAGGGAAGAGACAGGACAGCCTCCAAGTGAAACAGGCACGGGGTTTTTGCTTTTCCCCGTGGAATCTGTCCCTCTACTTACTCTTTATGGGGCAGAAGCCCCACCGCTCGTCCTTGCCGTAGTCCTGGGTGGTGGCACACCAGAGGTGCCCATCCTCCCGCCCCGTGCTGGTGCACTCATGAAACCACTGGTTGTCGTACTTGAAGGGGATGGTGCAGGGCTTCCCGTGGGAGTTGCCCTGGATGGTGTAAATCTCTGGGGGAAAAGAGGAGCCCTTGCTTGAGGCCGTGTCTACACGTAGGTTTAGGCCGAGGGGTGTGGGCTGACCTGGTGTGAGGGGCAGGGGGTGCCCCGAGGCTGCCCCACTCCCCATCACCCCAATCCTGCCTGGTCCTGCAGCCCCAGCGAGCTGGGACTGAGCTCCTCAGGCACGACCCAACCTCCCCAGCACCGCGGGCTGAGCTCACGTCCCAGGGCTGGGTTACGGGACACCACCCATGCCCGGGGGGTGTTACCAGAGTAGGGCACGGAGCACAGATCCTCCTCGGTGCCGAACGTCCTCCACTGCGAGCCACGGGCCTGGTCCCCCCTGTCCAGGGAGGAATTGCCCGGGCGGGCCCCGAGGTGCTGCGAGAGCTGCTCCCCGAGCCCGCGGCAGCTCCAGCGCATGTTCACCGACTCGCGGTCGCACTCGTAGGTGGCCAAGGGGTGCAGCCCCACCGTGGCGTTGCCCCCGTGCCACGACACCCCCAGGCACTGCATGGCCCCCACGTTGAAGAGGCGATTTCGGGACACCCATTTCCACTGCTGGGCCGGGGCGCTGGCGTTGCAGCCCTTGGCCAGTCGCACCAGGGAGTCCTTGGTCTCCAGGCAGCCCTGGGAGCCCGTGTGGTAGATGAGGAAGACTTTGGAGTCTGGGGAAGAAACCAAGGGGAAGGGTTAGAGTATTGCTGGGGATTCAGTATGTGCCATGCATCGCCCCCCGTGCCCCGACAGAGCATCCTGGCCCCATGCACAGCAAGTTTTGGGATGTGTCCCACTGCCTCCTGGAAGCCCTGGTGTGCCCCAGTGCCTGTCCCTGGTGGTGGGCTCTGGGCAGGGTGACGTGGATAGCTGGTTGCACCCAGTGTTGCATCACCAAGTGTGGCTACTGGGCATCAAAGCGAGCAGAGAACTCGCCTGCTCTCACCACATCATCAGAGCAGTTCAAAACTGAGCTCCTCTGGGCTCAGCCACAGCATTCCCAGGCATTGCAACCAGCCTGTGCCAGTGCTGGAGGAGCCAAAGGCATCAGCACTGGCCATCTGCTCCAGGAGGAGAAAAACAGCAGGGAAACAGGGAGCACATCCATCATTACTGTGTGTGTTTGGGGATCTGCTAAAAAACTGTGGAGCAGACAAACTTCAAGGGAAGGTCTCCCATAGTGTGATGGAAAACGCCTGCACAGCTCCAGGCCCAGTAAATACAAAACATCACGTCAGGACCCTTTGGAATCCCAGCCCAGGCGTCGGGAGGCGGGAGCCAAGGGCAGGGAATCACTGCCAGCAGATAAAGCACAGCCACGGAGGGGAGACAGGCTGGGCTCAGTCCCAGCTCCACACACATCCCACGGTCCTGCCCGCTGCCACGGGCCACCCCTGCATCCCCCCTGACCCTCAGCACCACCAGGGGCCACCCCACCACGTGAATGCATCCCAAAACCTGCATAAACCAGTAAATCCCAGACATTACACTGGGACACGCTGCTTCCAGCTGACGTGTTATTTTTAAAAGACACTTTATTTTTCAAATTAACGTTTCTGAGCTAAAAAGCCGCCCCAGGGCTCCTCGCTGCCTCTTCTTCCCCCAACTGCAGCAAGAAGCTGCCCAAAGCACCACATCAACACCACCACTTTTATTGTTCTTTTTCTGTTTTAAAACGACCCTTTTTTTTTTACCACCACAAGCATTCACCAGAAGTCCAAGTGAACTCACAGGCCCCGCTATATTTAGCTTTGGTTTGCTTTGGTTTTTCGCCATTGTATGAATTTTTCGGGCTGAAAAGGTTTTCGTTTCCCATTTCCCCACAACCTCACCCTGCCCCAGCTCTGTTGTTACATTCGAGCAACAAACATCTCAGCTCAGAGAACTTCCCTGTCTTGTGTCTGTCTGGAGGGAGACAGACACCCCCATTTCACTTGGGAGCCCCAGGATACAAATGATGTCAAAGGTCTGTTCCCCAGCCCCAATGCCATCAGTGATGATGTCAAATAAACACTTAACTTAAGGGAAACATTTCATTTCACTGACAATATTTTTCAACTCATGGCAAGTGAGAAAACAAGAGAAAATCCAGACAGGGCTGATTGTGGCTGGCTGGAGCTCAGGTCCCTTACAGTGGTGCTGGTGTTTCTCCAGCTGGAATTGGCCTGATCCCGACCTGGACAGCAGGAGAGCAGTTCATCCCTCACCAAACACCCATCCATGGCATTCCCAGCCCAAATCTCTCCCATTCCCACCTACAGTGAGGGTGGTGCAGCCCCTCCAGCACTGGGGAAATGGGGAGTCTTTAAGCACTTTTGGGTGATGCAGCATCAGTGTCACGACCCACTGGGCCCAAATACCAGCACTGGGGCAGGATGAGCTTTTACTGGGGCAGGATGAGGCATCCCTGGGGCACAGCCTGATGCCTNAGCACTGGGGCAGGATGAGCTTTTCCTGGGGCAGGATGAGGCATCCAGTGCTCTACAAGGAGCTGAACACCAGTGCTTTGGTCCCTAGAAGAGAAAAAGCTGCTCTACCATCAGCACAACATGGCCAGTGCCAGCAATGGGACACCCTCCTTTGCTATCTGGGAGTCTGGCTTTGCAAGAAAAAATTATTACCAGGTTGGAAAAGCCCTGGAGCCAGTCCAGGAGTCATTGCTGGGGTGCTCAGCACCACGTCAGGTTGGCAGCATCATGCAAGGACCATGCTCAGAGTGCTCACAGGAAGCTGTCCAGACTAGAGGGGGCAGGCCCGGGGCCAGGAAAGCACAAAATATCATTTTACTCTAAAAAGAGAAGAGCTGGAGGTAGGAAATTATAGGCTAAGGGGTTTGGGCTGCCCCTGCACACTGCAGGCAGCTCAGCTTGAGGCTCCTTGGCTCAAAGAAGGCAGGAGAGGCCACCCAATGTGTCCCCCCAGTCTCCAGTGGGCCAGGGAGGGATGGGAAAGATCCAGCACTGGCTCAGCACTTGCACCCCCTCAGCAATTCCAGTGGGGAGCTGGGGGGGCTCAACACAGGCAGCAAAGCTGTGCTTCACCCCAACCACACTTTCCTTTCATGTATTTATAGGGAATTCGGGGCCGATTGACCCCCCTTGGTGTCCATGACATTGGCAGTGGGGCTTGGACAGGTCCCTGGTGCACTGAAAGGAGCCTTCAGCCCCTGACCCCTGGGTGGATGTGGAGCTGGGCAGGATGGGATGAGTTTGGGTCAAGGAATCCCGTTTCCCAATTTGGTATCCCACAAACCCAACTCTTATCAGGAGGGAGCTCCAGAGCAGCATCCCAAAGGGATTGGGAATGTCCCTGTCCCTTCCAGGCCCTGCTTTCCTGCAGTGCCCTCCACAGCCATGGCACAGCTATGGGTCACTCCTCTCAGAGATGCTCCTCAGGTTTTGGCCCCCATTTGCAGACCCAAACTCCTCTGGGCAGAGCTTCCCAACCACCCTCCAGCTACAGAACCCCCCCATGGAAACACCAGCAGATCCTTCCCAAGTAGGAGCTGCCCTGGCATGGGAGCACAGAAAAATGCAATCCTGCTGGATGCTCTGCCTGCAATCACCCAAATTAAGCCAGGGCTGGGGTGGGCACCCCATGCCTCTCCCTCCTGCATCCTCCTCATCTGCTCATCCTCCTCCTCTGTGGAGGAACTGTGAAAGCAAAGAGAAAACCCACGTGCTTCCAGCCAGGGCAGTGTCTTGTCCCAGCCAGGCAGCCACTGGGATGCTGCCCCTGGATCACTGGTGGGACCATGGAAACCAGTCAATGCTACAAGGCAGAGCGATGGTGGGGACAGGGGGGAGCTGGGGCTGAGAGTGGGACACCAGCTCTGCCTGCAGAAACACCCTCCTCTCCCATGTGGGAAATCCACAGTGGGAGCAATTGGCCTTGGCACTGGTGGCCAAAGGCTGCAGGGAGGGAGAAGCTGCCACCCTTTGGGGCAGCTCTCAAGGCAGCTTTTCCACCCCAGGTTCTTTTTCTCCATCAAAAAAAGCAAGTTTTTAGCTAGAGGAAGCCTGAACGGAGAGAACTTCCCACAACCAGCCCCCAGCAAATAAGGAAAGCTTCACAACCTGCAATTTTGGGGAATGTGGGCAGCACCAGATGAGAGAGGCCAGAGGGACAGGAGGCTCCAGGGGGCACAGGGGTGGTAAACATAGAAAGCCCTGCAGCACAACATAGATGGGCACCCTCAGCACCCCCCACAGCAGCACACCCAGAGTGTCCCTGCCCCACTGCATGCCACCCTCCCTCAGCAGCAACAAATGCAGGGAGCAAATTTAAGAGAGGACTGAAGCTACAGCTGGACTCTGGTCCTGGTTATCCCAGGCTGGAGCAGCTCCAAGGCTCTGGCTGCAATTTCAACCCATGGCAGCCAGGAGAGAACACTGGCTCCAGCATGGCAGTGCCATGAGGCTCTGTGCCCACATCCCTGCCACCCCCAGGCTCCTCTGTGAGGGTGACCATGGCACCCATGTGATGGCAGAGCCCCTCGTGCAGCTCTGGGGTCCCGCAGCCCCCCCAGTGAAGATGCTCCTTGCCCCTGTTCTCACTCAGGGTCCCCCTTTATTTGGGATGTCCCAAAAAAAACAGCTCCAAGCTGCGTGTGCAGAGCACACAGAGCCATGGGGACAATCCCTCCTCAGAGGTTCCTGTGCTGCAGACACACTGTGGATGTGCTTTGCCCCAAAGCAGCACAGGATGGGCAGCACAGGCAGCAAAGGGTTCCAATCAGAGACCCAGGAGTTCCCTCAGGGCCCACAGACCCCTGTGCCAACAAACACCTTCCTTTAGATTTGGGAGCCAGAGCAAAAGTCCTGCAGCAAAAAACCTGCTCTTCACGCACGTGGTGCAGAAAGAAACCCCTGTTCAGGCTGAACCTCCTCGTGTCATGTGCTCTCATCCACCAGAAAACAGGGCACAGCAGCCCCAAGCCACCTGCTCCAAAACACTGGGGTTTCAGCCCATTATTGCTGCCCGAGGGTGAACAGTGGGTCCAAAATGCACAAGGCAGCAATGGAGGAAAAGCTGTGGGAAGAGGGAGCTCATTCCCAATAATCAATGTGGGGATGGACCAAGTGTGGGGGAAAGATCAGCAACGGAGAAGCAAAACCTCGCTGGAATAAAAAAACAACAGAGAAAGATGATGAAAAAAAAATGGAGCCAGGCTGGGAGAGCGGGGAATGTTCACCTGGAGAAAAGAAGGATCCAGGGAGACCTCAGAGCCCCTTCCAGAGCCTAAAGGGGCTCCAGGAGCTGGAGAGGGACTTGGGACAAGGGATGGAGGGACAGGACACAGGGAATGGCTTCCCACTGCCAGAGGGCAGGGAGAGATGGGATATTGGGAAGGAAGTGTTCCCTGTGAGGGTGGGGAGGCCCTGGCACAGGGTGCCCAGAGAAGCTGTGGCTGCCCCATCCCTGGAAGTGTCCAAGGCCAGGTTGGAGCCACCTGGGATAGTGGAAGGTGTCCCTGCCCACGGCAGTGAGTGGGACTGGTTCATCTCTAAGGTCCCTTCCAACCCAAAGCATTCCATGATTCCATGAAGAACCAAAGATTGTGGCTCACTGAACACAGGAGGGTTTTGCCCAATGGAGCCTCTGCCAGGTCCAGCCTGCACAGCCCTGGGGAGGGGAGGGAACTGCTGGGACAGGGAGAGAGCAGCCCCCAGCTCCATCCTCACTTCTGTATTACTGGATGAAATACTCATCTATATGAAAACCTCTGTCCTGGGAAGAAGTTCCCAGCAAAGCCCAGTGTTACCCCAGCTGTCAGTCCAGGAGTGGCTGATGCCATTCCCACGGTCTCACTGTGGAGGGGAGGAAAAGCATGCCCATTGCCAACAAGAGCAGCAATTTTTGGCCCAAGGAAGGAGCCTGTGCATCCCTCTGAGGGCTGGGAAGTGATAAAAGCAGCAGCTGTGCCCGTGGGAGCTCCCAACAGCAGAGCTGGAGCATCCCCTGCCCTCAGGCACAGGACACGAGAGCAGCCCCATGTGCAGGAAGGGCACCACAGCTCTACCTCCCTCCAGAGCTGCTTTTGGCATCAATATTTCCATGCAACTCCTTAAAGAGGAACTTCAGACTGAAAAAAAAACCCAAAGGGAAGGAAATGCAGCTGTAGCAGCAGCCCCAGGACGTGCCCTCAGGAAGGGCACCGACCCCACTGCTGTCTGCTCCAGAGCCCAGGGCACACACCAACCCCCTGACACTTAAATCAGAGGTTTGCACCAAACCAGTGATGCTGCCCAACATCCCACGGACTCACCCAGGGGCTCCACTGGGGCCAGACTCCACCAGCAGCAGCTCTGGGTGCTCCAAGCCAAGCTCCGGAATAAAAAGAGGGCGGTTGTTGTTTTGTTTTGTGTTTTAAAAATAAACCTCGGGGAATAAGGAGCAGACCTCTTGTTCCAGGGAGGACAGCAAAGCTCCTGATGGCCTGGTTGGGAGAAGGAGGGGTATGGAGCAGCAGGATGTGCACTTGGAGCTGAGAAACTCCTCTTGGCTCTCCCGGCAGTGTGGAGAGGAGCTGCTGTTGTGTGGTGGGAGCTCCTTACTTGGCCACCACACAACAGTTACCTACCACCCTGAGCTTGGATGGGGGCCACGTTCTGCACTTCAGCCTCTCTGCAGACATGAGGAAGCCCGTTTTCCCTGCACCCTGCCCAGGACACAGACAAATAACCACATTCCACAGGGGATGCTCACCCTGGGAAGCTCAAGGGACTCACCCATAGTGGTGGTCAGGGACGAGGGACAGGTATCCTCCCTCCCCCCTGGTACCCTCCAAGGGCACAAGGATGCAAATGTCCTCCAGTTGCTCCCTAGACTTGGCCCAGGCTCCATCCCCACAGTGACTGCACACATCCAGAGGTGCTGACTGCCCAGGAATGCAGAGAAAGGCAGCACCCTCCATCCAACAGCTCCAGCCACGATGAAGAGTGTGATGGACCCACCAAGAGCACAGTGGGAGCAGTGAAAGCTCCTGCCAGGACACAGTGGCCAAACACCCACCCCTGGCAGCAGCCCTGGCCATGCCCAGGCACTGCTCTGGCCTCAGCTCCTCTGAGTGCCCCCCATTTACCCACCCACCAGCCCCACAGACCCCCTGGCCAGCAAACTGGTGGCCACATGCAGGGAGGTGATGTGACATGCAGGACAGCCCTGACATGTGCCCATACACACGGTGCTTCCAGCACAGTTGGCTGAAAACTTACCAGATTTTTTTAAAAACTACTAAAGAAACTGCCCTCCACCAGAAGATCCATAGATTTCTCCTCACTCACTTCTGCAGCATCACTCCTGGTATCACCTCCCTGAGCAAAGCCATCACTCTGTCCAGACAGGGATCCCCCCTTTCACCAAACCCAAGAACATGGGGCAAATCCTGGTGTCCCACAGGTTGGCTTTTACCACGAAACTTCCCTTTGCCTCACACCCAGCACTCCCAGGCATTACTGGGGAAATGGGGCCGTTACTGCAGAGCCCAAAGTCACTGTGTCTGGAGTCAGGTGGAGGAAAGGGAAAGGCTCAATCTCCCCATTCCCAACTCAGCACCACCCTGCAAACACAGTTTGACATGCAAAGTCCCATTTACATCCCTGTTATGACAGCACGAGGTGCAGTGCAGGAATGAGCAGCGGGATGGGGATGGTATTGGAAAATACCCTGTGCCCCTAAGCCTGGGCTCAGGAGTGCTCCCAGGAATTTGCAAGTCAATCCACTAATCATTTTCTAATCCTTAATTAATTAAAGATGGGTCCTTTAAGAACAAGAGCATCTGTGTGGCTCTCTTTTGGGCTCCGAGCAATCTTAGGAATGAGAAAAATGTCGATGCTCCGAGGGCTCCACACGGTTCAAATTAATTAAAATCCTGCTCCTTGGCTGCACGTGAAGAACCAAATTTTACAAATTGCTTAAACAATCTTTGAGGAAATGCTGGGTTGGGATGGGCTGGAGTGGGTGGGAGGGTGTCTGTGGCTCCCACTCCCACCTGAGATTCCTCCACACTCGTGGAGCTGAGCAGGGCACAATGATCCAGAGGGCAACACCAGGACATCTGGCAGAGCAAAACCCTCCCTTCCCTGCTCTGAGCACCCACTGAGGCATCAGGACCAGAGCCTCCCGTGATGGATTTATCAGCCTGAAAAGATGGTTTAGCAGACAGGAATTATACACCCCCAGCAGAACACTTGACTTGATTTTGGGACGAATTTCCCTGGAAAATACTTAAGGAAGAGGGAATGCAGGACAGTGCCTCTGCCCTGCAGGGAAAGGTGCAAAATCCAGCCAGGAATAAAGCCAGAGACAGAAAAACCTGCAACGTGGCTTTAACCACCACCAGGACCTCACTCCTGAAAACGCCTCCACACGTGCTGGCAAGGAGCACTTTCCAGGGGGAAACCTCCTGGGTCCCCACACCACGCTGGGTGGCTTTGGGGAATGGGGACAGCTTTGCATTGAAGGTTAAATTCAATCTCTTTTGCTTTTCACTGCTGTCATTCTTGCGCAAGAACCATCCCCAGCCCTGCAGCCTCCCCCCGGCTGCTGTCCCTGCTGTCCCCTGCGCCCTGCCAGGCTCTGAGCAGCACAGCCAGCACTTCTATTCCCCTTTCCTGCTCCCAGATAGTCCAAAGAATTTCGAGTTCCAATTCCTTGGGGCTGCGTTTATCGTGCAATATGCTATTTCAAATGGAAAGGGGAAAACGGGTGGGGAAATCCATGCAAAGGCTGGAAGCTCTTCCCGGGTTCCTTTCGCCCCCTCCCTTGACACAAAGGCAGGTCCCACACTGGACAGGTGGGAGGATGATCCAGCAGCACATCCCAGCATTGACATGGGGACCTCGTTCTGCCTGTAGCCACATCGGGCAGGAGCTGCTGCCCGTGTTCCCCCAGGAAAACGAGCCTCAGTTTCCCCGGGACGGGCGCGTGGGCGCTCACACGATGCTGCAGAGATGGAGCAGCTGGCGGTGACATCCCAGCAAGGAGCCCCAAACCTCCTGCCAAAAGTCCCACTCCAGCTTCCCAGCCATCCCGGAGGCGAGGCTTTGGCACAAACCCCTCAAGGAAGCAAGAGCTCCCCAGGGGAAGCAGCGCTGTCTGCAGGGCCAGCCACGGCCGGCGGCGTCCTCGCAAACGAGGGACTCCTGGGACTCCTCCATCCCGATCCCAAAGTCCCAGTGAGGATCCTTTCGGAGCTGCAAACCGCTGGGGGGGCCTGGAGGCGGCACCTCCATCAGCGCCATCCCTGCCCCTTTCACCCAGCGAGCCGGGGCTGACGGTGGGAGGGGGGAGCAGCCAAAAACAGGGATGGGGAGGGGGGCGAGCTGAGGGTGCTCAGCACCAGAGAGGCACGAGTGACTCGGCCCCGTGGCTGGAGGCCTCTGAAAGCTGCCTTGTTCCTCGCCCAGCCCCGGCACGGGCTCGGCTCCCACCCCACTCCCACCCCCCCGCCGGGACAGAGCTGCCTCTGTCCTCGGCATCGCCAGACCTGGATCCCACCGACATTTTTTAGGATGAAACAGCCAGAACCGGCCCTTAAGAGGTAGCAAAGACCTGCCGAAATCAAGTAACCCCCTTAAAACCCACAGAAGGAGGAATTCACGGCCCTCAAGTAAATTATGGGGAGGTTTAACAGGAATTCGGCTGCGGAAAGTTCAGCTGAGATGTTTCCAAACAGCAGCAAACCCCGAAATGCCCCGGGGGCGTGGGGGTCTCCTTCCCATCACCTTCTCCTTTTTCCAGCCTGCAGACAAGAATTTTCTCCTCTGATCCCGGGATGGATTCCTCCCTTGGCATGGGATTGCTGCCCAGTGGCATCGTGTCCATGACCCCTCGCTGGCCCTTGGGATGCTCAGCCCCAGGCACTGCGGGACTGGGGGGAGAGTGGAAGGTGGGGGGCGAGGGGAGAGGGGAAGGGGGGCAGTGCCCTCCCATGCTGCTGCTTCCAAATCTGCTTTGAATTTGCTAAACGTGCTCTAATAAGATAGGACAAGGGTTTATGGTTGTTAGTTTCAGGCAAAAGTAGCCAATTTTGC
>WEIV01029541.1:54629-99939 GCA_013390005.1 Calyptomena viridis | reverse complement strand
CTGCTCCTCCATTATGTGTTTTCTAGTCTGTTCTAATATTATGTAACATCAAGAAAATCATTAAATTAGAAAATGTTTGTTCACATTTTTGCTCCAAATTGATTCTCTTCAGTAATTTCTAATCTGATGCTTCAAAGATTAAATGAGCCATATTANCACCATGGTAAAAGAGAAACAAAGCCTACACAGATGGTTCCATATGTGAGAAGCAGCTCCACCAAATTGTGTTTGCTTTTACACTTGGCCTAATCACAAAGCTCAGTGTCTTCACTGTGATTCAAGTGGCTTCTACTAAAGCACAAGGTTGAACCTCTATCTGCACCCCAATACACCACTAAAGTTCCAGGTTATTCATATCAGTGTAAATGTATAAGCAGATCCAGTCTGAAAAAGGGGAATAATGTGAAAGAGAATTTTAAACAGTTTTAAAAGAGAAGTCAGCACAAGCATACCACAATTTTCCACTGGCAAGCAGAATAAAACTGGGGACACACCCTACCATGCACAGTGTCAGCCCGACTAAAGCCAGAGAATACAGGACAGTGCTTATACATGAATCTGGGGATGCCTATTCCCTTAGCATTGGTTAATGGGAATTTCTCTGTTTTCCCAGAATTTTGTTTTTACCTTGCAAAAGTGTTTTTCTTTCTTTTTTCCTGCACTTTTAAGAAAAATTTAATTATTTCTTTCCATACAACAGCATATGTGAGAGTACTTGTTTCTAAGATGGTTTTTGCATTCCTACTAACCAACAGTGGCAGCTTGGATGTAATCTGCTTCCAAGCTGTGCATCATAGCTTACACTTCAAATTGAAATCAGGAAATACAGCTAAAATATACAAGCCAATTACTTTTAGGCAAGTTACCAAGTAGATGGAGAAGAGAAATCAAATCAGATAACCTACTGCATCTTAATTACCAGCAATGTTCTCTTTTGCTTGTAAGAATCTAAATATTCATTAATTCTGAGCAATTAAAAATAATGAAATGAAAGTCTGTGGTGCTGAGGTTTGGAATTAGGTATGTTGGAATTAAGTAAAAAATGCATGAACTACTCCACATTTTCTATGAAGAACCCTTCATGAGCACCATGGGGACAAATTATTTGCTACAAATGTATGTGTGTCAGGGGGCAAAGTCTGAAGAAGCTCCTAAAGCAAATGTTTGTTCTAGACACAGGGGATGACGACCACTTTACATCTCAGTACTCCATGCAGCAGTGGGTTCAATCCAAAGTGCAAGAACTCAACTCTCCACTCCCAGGGTGTTGGTACAGCGTCCACAAAACACGTGTGTGGTCTATGCAAAAAAATAACAGGAAAAAGTAATTTAGCCAAGAATCATTTGTTGATAATTCCAAATATTCTATTTAAGCCAAACAAGCCTCTGGATCTTACTTGCATAAATTCCGCATTATTTGGGTCTGTTTGAATTGTGAAGTATAATCAGTCTCTCTTTCAAAAGTATTAATAAATGCAAATACAGCACATGAAGAATTTGTTGTACTTTTAGAATAAGATGTGTTCCAACCTTTCATAAACATATGCTATGAAGTCATCAGTGACATAACAGATTTCAATTAATCAAGATCATAGATTTCCACAACTTGTATTGCATAAAGTAACAGGAAAGAGAGACCAGAACAAACACACATAATTCGGTGTACAGCCTTGACTTTCCTCAACCTGCCTTATACAAAGAAATTCAACATTCTTTTAAATAACTTTATCTTTTGCAATAAATTAATGCAACTTAATAAAAGATCTTCAATTCATTATCATTATATGACCTAAATTAATGACAACTTATGTATGTGGCTACCTAATTTTATCCCTAAAAGCACCTCACCTGCAAGAGAACTATTTTTACCAATGTTGATATTAAGAATACAACAAGGTTAAAAACCTTAAACTTTTAAATTTTTGCCAGAAATATATTGGGACTACTTATATAATTTAGTGTTACCAAAAAGAGCAGTAATGAGAAGTCCCCAAGGAGATGTTAGGGAACAATTTCAAACATGGAACACAGAGAATAATCAATTTCTTTTCCTAATCATCAGAGGCACCTCTTCTTCCACAGAGGGACTTATTATGTTATATTGAACTTGGAGGTTAATTAGAAAGTGGGTTACCAAGAGCAAAAGGTTCTGGAGGTATAATTTTTCTTTTAACTTTCAGGGATTTGATATGATCTATGATACAGTTTAATCAAGAAATGTTGCAAACTGGGAAAAATATTCTTTACAAGTCCTGTGAATAGACCACCCTCTGACTCAGGCCATTTTTACAGATACAACAAGATGTCACATCTACCAAGTTTGTCACTTAATGAGTGTTCTAAATAATTGAGTCAGATGCCTTTTCATGACCTTCATTTTCTAAAATGCTTAATAACGATTTAGGTAATACACCAACTGGTTCCAGGTGACTACAGCTCCTCCACAACCGTGAGCTTTTGCTTACTGAGCCAGTCACAGGGAGGCTTCCTCCACGCAACACACAAAAGCTTCTCCTTGAACTAGCAAGGGTTTAGTTTATGTTTTTTATTTCCACAGCCTCAAGTGAAAATTTCTAAGTACAGCCTTCAGTCTTTACACCCTAACCTCTTCCAGTCTGTGTAGTTTCTCTGCACTAGTAATAATTTTTCAGTACACCTTCTTAATCATTTTCTGGGTGTTTTCATAACCTGAAAATACAAAATATGTGCCTGACTGAGCTGACTCTTTGTCACACTGTATAATTATCACAAAGGGAAATACAGTCCTGCCTTTTCCTTCCAAATTAGACTTCTCTAAACAGCTATAAAGTTAAAAAATGCATGGCAGCTTCTCCAGGACTAACAGTTCTAATATTACAATTTATGCTTCATCAAGGTACTTTAGAAATTAATTCATTGAACTAATAATTGATTAGTTTGAAGCATAAAACTTAAGTTAGTTAGTCCTTAAATGATTTACTGAACTACTCTTCTGGAATTTTGCTTGGGAAAAAAGTATCAGAATTCTAACCCAGATAATCTAGCAAAGTTTGGTTATTTCAATTATGAGAATTGGAATTTAGTAACAGCTAAAATGCCAGTAACACAATGAGTCAAGCCCACGCCTCAGTGCAATTTAAAATCCACCAACCAAAGCAAAAACTATAGATTAAGGCACTCCCCTCACTCCTACCCCACTCATTTCACTGGCATCTGCTAAAGAAAATCAACAGAACCATGATCCATTACATCCCAGAAGAAAGTAGGACAAAGGAAGCTTTTTTGAGTTGGTCAACAAACCCTTCCATGCTTATTTGTGAAGACTCCTGACCTACAAACTTCTCCCTGATACATTGATGATGAAGTGATGAAAAACCGCTGCAGGTTGCACTGCCAGTCTGCCTGGGATTACAAACAGCTTGACACACACAAGCAGCCAAACAAGCTTTGAAACCAATTAGAACTCCCTGAAATCACTCGCTTTTGTATAAATTTTCCCTTCTTTGGTGAGCGTGGTGGATTGGTGTGCTGGGGTGTGCAGAGCCCCAGATGGCTGGCTGGCAAAAGGGTTGGACAGGTAATGGATGTTATTCATACAGAAAATGTTGAAGTCCCAGACTAAAATGAAAAGCAAACTAAGTTTGCTCTGCAGGAATGTTTACTGCTCTTCTCTCACTACTTCTCCATATCTGAAGCAATACGCTTTCACCTCAGGCAATACATTATTGAAGAGAGAGCACTGTGTGGGTTAAAAGCTATGAGACTGCTTTAGAGGAGGCTGATTGGCTTGAACCTTTTTAGAGCCATGAATTTGAGAGCCTACACCACTGGAGACCTGCTTCAATTTGAAAACTCAGCTTAGAGAGAAGCCTGTTTCAGTCCTGGGGATAACTACTCTAATCTGGGAAACTTTAGACGTTTAGGTAGTTCCTGGAACTGACAAAATAGCTTTATATCCTCCCCCTTACCACATTCACCTTGGGTTTTGATTTTTTCAGATGAAGATTCACAGGGTTCTTAATACCTATGCAGTGGATAACACAGATTTCCCATGGAAAAGCTAGCTTAAAAATGTATCATTAAAAATTTTATATGGGTTAGGTATTACTGCTGCATAGGAACACTACATCTGGCCCAAAAACCACTCCAATAATGCTCCACCTACAGTGATCTCCAACTGGCTGCACCAAACACCAAGTGGGAATCAGTGGTCGTTGTTTGGCAAAATGGGACTGTGCAAGAATATCCAAAGATTTTGCACTAAGATTTTTACATTTAGAAGAATGATGGTTTGGAAAAAAAAACATTTTATAAGTAGGTTACAAGCAGACACAATTTTTTAAGCAGATTAAGAACCAACAAGTTTGTGTCAGTAGAGGGATGCAGTACAGAGCTGGACTACATACAGGTACAGAAAAGGCAAAGTTGGTTAACCTACACCCATATGTACTTTGCTAGGCCAGTTAATGATCAAAAAATATGACAAGGATTCATTTATAATTAGGAAGTTTCAATGAGGACGTATTTTCACTACTTGACTGTAATGAAAACAACCAGTAAAGTAGTAAAAAGCCTAAGGAAAACCTCTTATACTACTAAGAATACTAGAAATCCTATTATCAAGTCACTCAAAGCATTTTTTGCTCAGACACACTTTTTCAAAGAGAATAGTAATAAAGGATTTAGAGATAAGCAAAAATAAAAGTCTTGAGGGTTTACCAAAAGAGAAAAAAAATGTAACTTTGAAACAGAAACATGTCAAAGTGCTTCCAGAATGCTTCTGACTGAGGAACTAAAATAAAGCAAAAAAACCTGTTTGTATAGAGTTTCTCTTTTCTTTACCAATTCCTGCTCACCATCAGCTTCCTACTAAGTACTAGTTAGTCTCATAGAGTAAAAGCTTGAACAGTTTAGGATTTTCATCTTTAAGTTCCCTTCTCTGTTTTTCTTTGAAACAGTGAAATCACAAAACAAATCACCTCCCTTAAAGAGAACCCAGGACTCATTCCTCTGATGGAGAAGGCTTTCTGCAGTTATTACTATTTTCATCTGTATTGATTTCATTCCAAAACTCCTTTGAAACTGTATTACTGCATCACCTCTCAGTGCAGAGACCCAGCAACATTACCTAGATACCAGTGTGAAATTACAGAATGTATCCAAGAGAGTATTAAAGGAGCAGTTCAAGTTACCAGTGTTACCAAGATTCCCTTATAGTTATTAACGTATTCTTAAATGGAATTTTTCATTATCCTTTCCCAATTAATCCTCAGTTGGATTTAAACTTTTTTTTTTAATTACAATTACCTAGTAAGTGATTAAGAAAAATAGGGAGTTATAACCATTATTGTTAAATTTTAGTCCTATTTTCACATGTTTAAGGAGTTAAGACTGAGGTGATCCTTGGCTACACTTCTGTTCCCCACTTTTCTCCTTGGTAGAACACTGTCTAAAACCATTTTACAAGACTCCTACAGAAAAGTCAGATCAGTTTTATATGCTTTATTCTTTATACACACACAAGCTAGTGTGCACACCAGCTGCAAAATGAGTGACAGCCAAACACCAGCACAGGTTTGTAAGATCCCTGCCTGTGGAAATATTCAACACCCAGCCAGGGTCAGTCCTGGGAACTCAGCTCCAGCTGACCCTGCTGCGACCCAGGGGTTAAATTAGATTGTCCCAGGAATGTCTTTCCAAGTTCAATGATTCTGCAATTAGGAATTACCTTAATGAGGCAGAAGAAAAGATTATATCCATTGCCTCATTAAAAAACAGGAAGTGGACAGTAAACTTCAATTATTTTCTCCATTCTGAGATAGCACTGTCTTGCCCAAAATCTTGTTAAATCAACAGTAGGAACAATCCCAAGTCCTACCTTCTAGTTACACTTTCAATGTTTAAAAACCATCAGTGAACCAAAGCTTAGATTTCTCATGTTTATAGAAGCTGATACATATTAATATATCTAAAAATCCACATTTAGATCAACCAACTGTCAAAAAAAGATTAATATCACTTTCATTCAGTAAAGCAACAGCCAATGGGTATAGTTGCTTAGTAGCCTTCCTTAAAGACAACCAGTTTTAATATTATTTAAGGATCAAGTACATCATGATACAACCTAGCTTGGATCTTGAGAAGCCTGGGAAAACCCATAGTGTTTACTCCAATTTATAATTAGTGGACAAATAATTTCTATTTGGTATTCAGAGACTTCAGTATTGAAGAAATATTGGGTTCAAAACCAGCTTGGGAAGACAAGACTTTTATCCCCACAGAACAAGTAAAATGTGTTTCTCTTGTGCAAGTTTCACAGCAAAAACAGTATCCAGAATCAGTGCACAAAAATGGCAATACAGAGCAGTAAATCACCTCACACAGCATCTCTCTGTTCATGGGCAACTCATGGACATTTGTACAATCATTAGGAACATACAGAATACCTTAAACCACCAGCCAGCACAACTTTAGGGCACCATTAGTTTCCTAGACTTGCTCATTAGCTGTATGGTTGCAGACATTCATATAATAGTTCCAAATCAAATAACAGGAATTGCTGCAATCCAAGAGCAAAAAAAAAAAAAAAATTTCTTAGTCACAAAAATTGGATTCTTAATACTCATCTAGAAATCAGATGTTTCTAATGTTTTCTTGGTATAGTAATTTTAAAAGCCAAATTTTTTTTTTATAAAAAGAAAAAGCCAAAAAAAAAAAAAAGATCAAACCAACCCCATACACACCGGGTACAGAACCACAGAATCTGTCTATTCAGTAGATTAAAATCCAAAAACAGCCAAAGAGTCTGTACTTATATATTCGGTGTATCTTTCTCATTTTCATCCTATCTCCTCCAAAAGCCCTGGGATAAGATCTGATAGAAGGAATAATAGCCAAAATATTTCCTTTCTAATGCATTTTCATACATTTTTCTTGTATATATATATATTGTTTATGTATATATGCATATAAATTTCCAATCCATTTCCATGATCACTGTAAAATCTACTCCATACACTACACTCCAATGAAGTATCAAGTGTGCAAAATGGCAAAAATAAACAGCAATACGTGAAATGGATGCATGTGTACTTATCTGAATCCCAGTGCTTCCTACTGATCTGCAAATATACAGTACAAAAGCAATCTTTACTCCTTGTTCAGCACTGGCTGTCTAAAAATTGCCGTGGTATTTCTGAAGCCTCACAAAAGCATCAGCCTGGATGTTTATGTGTTAGAAGGCTGTCCTTTATGTGCAATATATATTACTTGAAATCTCTGAATACTTAGTTCCTGTCCCAAAATAAGACTTGCTAAAGGAATAGGAAAATAAGCTGCAGTCAGGTAACCTATTCCAGAACCACAGTGTATATTGACTCATTCTCCTCACACAGAAAAAAACAGATGCGAAGTAACATAATCTAATCTTGACAACGAGACTGATTGGTTCAAAAATATTAACAATATAAAACCAGCATAACAGTTGCAGCTTTCCATGGCTGAAGTCTTTCTCTAGTGACAACAGCACCACCTAGAGATTACAAAATCATCCTTTCTTCATGTTTGACCTTAAAAGAGCAGTTCAGCTTCTAGTCTTGGAAACTGCAAGATGTTTGAGCTGTCACAAACAACAGTGCAGTAATTGTTGGACTTTATATCAGTGAAAGAAAGGTCTGGCCCTATTTCCTTAAAAACAGTTAAACATTTTTAGTGTATGAGCTCCAGAAAAAAAGTGTGTTAACGAAGTGTACGACATCTGATTTGAAAGGGTCAAAGTCAGCTCACATTCCTTAAAATGCCAGTCTTCTCACTTTATAAAAGAAAATACAGAATTTGCTATTACTACAAAATATATCAAGACACCGTGGGGCTATAAAAGTTAATTTAGATTAAACAAAGATGGCGAATTAAGGAGAAAAAAAATCAGGCAAACTGGTTTTCCAATAATCTAATGGACACACATTAATGACATTGACTTGTTCCTAATTCCTGCAGTAATTTTCTGCTTTGAAGAAAGGTTAAACTGAACCAGAACAAAGAAATCTTCAGAAAAATTGTTCTCTGTTGTTATTTTTAAAAATCCTTATTTTGAAAGAGTTAGTCACAATTAGCACTAGACCTAAGCAAGTCCAGTTTAATTTTGTGCCTATTTGCAGGGTTTTTGTATCATCTGTTGCAATGTACTTTACATTTACATCTATGCCATATAACATAGCATTGTTTCCTCATCTCAGCAGCATGTCATTATATGAGGCAAAACTCTCAGATCTTTTGTCTTTTTCCTGTCAAAATAGTGTGATAGTAGCACAAAAAAAAGCCTGATGCCTTTCTTAGCTAGTAAGAAAGAATATATGTAAAATCCTCTAGTGTTTTCCTTGATTTAAAAGAGCAAATTTAAAGAAAACACAGGATTTGTTCATTTTTTTCTCAACAGTCATCTGAGTAATCTCATTAAGAAAATCAGACTCCTTAAGTGCAAATTTTAGGCAGAGATTTGCAATGCTACAGCAATTAGCATTACATTTACCAGACCCTTAGCTTAAGTGATTAACAAAGTATGGTATTTAGTGGACCCAAGTTCAACCTTGCAGCAATGTAAACCCAGGTTCCCTTGTTTATTCCACTAGGATAAAGGAATTCACTTTTTCTCGAACTCTGAATAAATTCCTTTAAATTGTGAGGTTTCATTCACCACTGTTCAAGGCTGTACATGACCAAAAATAGGGAATATACTTAGCTACTTAGAAGCCCTCCTTAGAAGACTGAGCTCATGGGTCTATACAGCTGGCCAAGGAAACCTAGGAAAACTGGCTGGTCCCTAAAAGATCTAATAGTAATATTTCCTAGTATAGGGAGTTCAGCCTGCATTGGGAAATCATGAGGAACACTTAGAAAACAATAATAAAAAGAATATTCATTTTCACCCAATGCTGTGAGAAAAATTCAGAGGTTCAGCCACAACTGAATCTTCCCCATCAGGACTGTCTTTCACCCACAAGCACCTCAAGATGCTTTTGCAAATACACAGGTATTAAAATTTGTTCATTGCTGAAGAGTTTGAAGGCCAGGACCCCACTTAAGTGGGAACTGTAGAAAAGGAAAATAAAATGAGATCTCTCGCCATGCATGCAACTCCCTACTCATACTCATGTAATTTTTTTATAGAAGAACAAACGCTTCAGACATCATAACCAGAGAAAGAGAGGAATAGAAAAAAAAAAGATCTCTTGGCCTACTTGGCAATATCAGCACAACAGGTAAATGCGCAATCACTCGCAAGTCAATAGTAATTTTTAAAAGAAATAAAAGAGCAGCTTTGCAAATATTTTTGAAGCTCCTCCACCTTCTGAGAAAGGGAGATAATATCACTGGCAAATTTGAAAGAAGCCATGACCACTCAGGTATGAAAAGACACCTCATGACAGCAACTGAGGGCTTTTTCAACTGAAAAGAAAGGCTTGAAAGTTGAAAACCAGGAAGCTGAATAGCAGATGATGTAGATAAAATGACTAGGCTGCAAAGACATCCTTGCAGCAGCAATCCTGCCAAAGATAAGCAGGAAAGCATAAATTTGTCAAAGGTAGAACTATGGAGTTATGAAATGATGGGATTCTGACTGAAAGTATCAATTACATGAATTGATGGGTCAGGGTATGTCATAGAGATGGTTATGCAGAAAGAATGTGAAAGACCTACAGACAGCCTGACGGTGACATGCCAGGCAGGTTTCTGTCAGAGAGCCCTGATTCCTACATTGAATACTTCTAAGATTCCTCACAGCTTATATCAAAGCTGTTGCTTCACCCATACAGCCCGTGAAAATTCAAGGAATTCAAACAGTTCATGTGTAATACTGTATTAGACTTTTAACTGATTTAAAATGATTTATTTTTAAACAGCAATTTAACTTTTCAGTCTGTTTTATTAACTTAAGGGCATAACTACACTATTAAATTTAAGTACTGAAGAATTAACAAGGAGAGGCCACTGGAGAATGCATTGAGATCACAGCTCCGAGTAAGAATACACCAGTTTTCTGATTTGTTCACATTAATTAGCAATAAGTTTAAAATAAATCTATGCAATCAATGCTAGATTTGTGAAAATAACCACCTGGCAGAGACTGACAATCTAATGAGAGCCCAGTAGAGAAGATTAAAAAGCAATGTCAGAAGCTCATCATTCTAAACCTCCTAAACCCAGAAAAGCCAGAGTGGAAGAAATTATTTTAATAACTTTAACTTTTTAACAAGGTAGACATTTCTGATGATGAAAATTACCAGGAGAGGCAAGCAATCACACTCCTATATTTAATTCCATCCCATTTGTATTGGGCATTGTTTCCATAACTGTTGAAAGAAAATACTATTTTTCTAGTCTAAGCAGAAGAAACACTTCTCCTCCCTAAGCCAGACTCACACTGAGGACAGCTATTAGATTTTCTTTTGATGGATTTTTCTCATTTATTTAAGCCACCAAGGGTTAGTAGGGTAGTTGCGGGAAGTACATTTGGCAACAATCGAGTTGTGATCATCACAATCAGGGGTTTCTGCTTTTGCCTGCTCAGACAGCAAACAAAAAATATTGAATCTGGACCATTGTGCAGCAGGATCCTGAAAAACACTGCAAGACATGTTTGTGCACTTATATTCATCAGGGTTTTTTTTTTAAAGATGATGAAATTTCTTTTTGATACCACATGATGGACACGATCTGATTTTTGGCACAGACGTAAAGAAATTGCCAGCAATACCAGAAGTCAGAAAGAGCAAACAATTCAATGTCATTTTCAAATCAATGAAAAGCATTTCAAGTGTTCTTACTGATCACTTGTCACTAAACTTGTATATATATTTTTATGAAATACAAAATACATTTTTCCTTTATCTCTAGTCACCGTATTATCATATGAGTGATGGCATAAATAATTAGCAAGTTTTGTTCAAATAAAGTAAATCAGCTTTTTTTTTGTTTGGTTTAAATCAGGAAAAAAGCTAAAAAAAAAAGGTAAAGCACTTCTTGAAGCTTGAAAACTTAATTATTCTGAAACATGTTCATGCTTCAGAAAGAAGTAAGAACAAATCCAGTGGAATGTCAGCAGATTCCAAGGAGGGGTTTTCTGGTTGGGTAGGGGTTTTTGTTTGGGATCAGGGTGTTTATTTGGAGTTTTTCTAAGCATTTTTTTTTTTTTACGAAGTCAATTCAGAAGACTGAGATCACATCCAAATGTTGGCCACAATGTGCAAAGTTGTATTCAACCTAATCTTCAAATTCTATTCAATTAAGTTTTACCTTTTTAGGGTGGTTTCTGATCATTCTGAATATGTAAACTGTAAAACAACATCAAAAACAACAGGATTTTTTATTATGACTACTTAAATTAAACCCCTGCCTTAAAGAGTATTTGCAAACCAAAAAAAATCAGCTAGCAGGACTGAGCTGTAAAATGCAATACTGGTTGAAGTGATTATTAAAATAAAGCATTGTATTATAGCATTTTATCTATGGCTGCAGAATAATTGCTTATCCAAACCACATATTTTGCTCCTAATACTTGTAGGCACTGTACAAAGGATGCAAGTAAATTGGGAAAAGTGGTGAATCCAGGCAAACTGACGTTGATATGAGGGGATGTATTCCAAGAACAGACAAGTGCACGACTTCCAACCCATGGCCCCTTTTCAGCACTCAGACACTAAGCACACAGAAAGCCACTGCTCTGACTGAAAAAGGAAGAGGAATGTCTTTTAATTTTAGCCAAAAAAACTATTTATCTAATACTTGTCTGGGCAATATTTGTTCCCATGTGATTATTCAATCTCCACTGGAGGTTATTCACTGGAACAAAGGAAACATGAGAGTAAATAAACTCAGTTTCATTTCTTTTTTTTTTAGTCTAACACTTTCAGACAGACATTCAGCTTTTCCATTACTGCTGTCAATCTAGCTGAGTTATAGATATTCTCTAGAATATCTGAACATGAAAACATCTGTCTAGCATTACATTATATAATATATAAATTGTATAGCACAAGCACTACAGTAAATAAAGTCTGTAACACCCACAAAGTATTGTCAGCAGAGAGATGATCCTGGCTTAATAAAAATAGGTCATTTTCTAACAGTGTCAATAGCATCAGGATGAATATGCTTACTGTTAGAAAAGAACTTTTTCTGTTTGTTTTTTAAACAATTCTAAAGAAGTTTACTTATCAAAACCAATTATAATCCTGAAGGGTCTATAATGTCTATCTACGCACCGGCTTTGTATCCAATAGACTTCAACTAAATTGATACATTTCAAACTGTGCTTTGTATCCGTGATAATTTTGGGGTATGAAACCATAGATATTTCATTACACTAAGCTTGGTAGTGTGTCAGGGAAAAAAAGGACTGTTTCGTAATCTTTATATTTCAAGCATAAGGAAATCTCAAGCTGAAAATTTTTTTGAGCCACCCTAAAAAATACATACAATGGCAAAATATCCAAATAACAGTAAGAAAAGGTGGACAGATTCTTGAGCAACAATGTAAGACTGTGTTTTCTAAATGCATAAAAAAATTAATTTACAACTAAACAACCAGATACAAAATTTAAGAATTCCATTAAATTGGTATAACTGTCCATTCCATCATTTCTGCTGCCAGCTAAACTAATCTGAAACATGTTTAAGCAGCAGGCAGAAAAGCCTGTGTACATGTTTGGCTAGTCCTGGGAATGTGTATAAACCCAAGGCTGTGCTCACAGGTGAGCTGTAAATGCTCTTCCTTCCTGAGGTTGTTGTAGTTTTAAGTAGCCAGAGTTTTTTATTAGCTGGGGGGGCTATGAGAGAGGCTTCTTTAAGAAGCTGCTGGAAATGTCTCCATTTTAGTACAGCTACTGTTAGCTCCAAGCTAGCCAAGGTCAGCTGGTAACGCCTCTGTGATAACATACTTAAGAAGGAGAAGAAGAATAAAAGGCAAGGCAAGAACATCATGGCCACTTAAGGGAGAGGAGAGTGAGAAGTTTGATTAACATCAAGGTCGGAGAGAGGAGAAAGAGAAGATGCCTTAAACACNGTCTGTAACATCTATCAAACTTCTCACTCTTAAACTTTTAAGCTCTGATTTTAGTGAATTCTTAATATTCTAAGTTAGAGTCTGTTTTGCTTGTGAAATAGTCAATAAAAATTTGCTTATACTCTTTATCACAAAAGTTGAGGTGTTTTTTTCCCTTCTCTCAGAAATTTTGGGGGGGGGGTGTGAGTCCTTGGCATTTAGCCAGAGTCAAACCATAACAGAGGTACATCAGAAAAAACAGTCCACTGCCCTAAAAACATATGGAATTTACATAGGCATAATTGGAGGCATTGCTCCATCTTCCTTCGAATCCTCATTGCTTGGAGTGATTTCTCATCAGGCTGCCAAGGATGAGCTGTGTGTCAGCTCTGAAAGCTGGCTTAAAAGCTCTGGCTTAAATCCTGAGAGCTGCTTAAAGGACAGTACACCACCTCAGTCAAGAGAACTCTCACCTTCCATCCTACAGATGTTACATAAGAGAAAGGAAAGTAGACTCCCTAGTTTACTTCTGCTTTCTTCCTTGAGTTTTGTTATGATGTTTAGGAAAAGCAAGCTGCTTGAACAATTAAGATGAAAAAAACTGTTGGAAGGAGCAATATTTGCCTTGTCACTAAGGCTTGCAAGGAACAGAATACTGTTGTTCACAAAGGGTAGAAACTGAGCTTTGTTTTGGGAACTTTAAAAGGGAGTGTATGGACTGAAGCTTTAGTGGCCTAAAGTCATATCCCAGACAGTGACTACATCTTGCAAAAGCTGTACAGAAATACTGACACTTTGGACATTTGAAACTAAAATTGAGGGAAGAGAAAGAAGATGATTTTAGGAATACAAATATTTCTGCACAGTGGATAAAGATGCAAGATTTCACTCCACCTCAGGAGCTGTGCACCTGATGGAACCTTTGTGACTCCCAAAGGTGTAAGAGTGGAACTGTACAAGGGTCTCTGTGAGTAACGAACACACACACATGGAACCAACACAACTCAGGCAGTTAATAGATGTATAAATCACTTCAATTATATTTGCCTCCTCAAACTGCCATGTTCAGTAACATCCTACACAAGAAACTTCAGAGGACAAAATGCAATTGAATCCTCTCTCTCCCTCCAGACACCCCAAACACCAGCAAGATTAAAAAAACTCAGACTCTGACCTTTTAGTACCTTTCATAAAACATTCTGAAACAGTCCTGGTGTCTGGGTCCCAAAGCAAAACTCGCATCCTGGGAAGTGGACAGGTTTTTTATTTATCTCAGTGGGGAATGGAAATTTTCTGGAAATTTGAAAACTATCGCTAACTCCTGAATATTTGTGTCCAATACCCCTGGAAAACTCAGCTACTTTGCAAAGTTACCTGGCAACAAACCTCAGCCTCTAACAAACAAGGTTCAGCTCAGCTATGATGATTTTTCTGTAACCATCTTCATAACATAGCAGCTAATTAAGAACAAGTTATGTTACCCAGTGTTAAAAAATGGACAACATCTACATGCAGTAACTGCTTTAGACTTCAGACTTGTTTTTAAGAGAAAAAAACATACTGCATAAAACACTGCCTCTAAAAAACCTTGCAAGGTGGTTTTAATGAATCTTTCATGGTTCAATAAGCTATTGTATTAGGTCATTTTCCTGACGAAGCAATGTTCCAGTCTTATTATATTTATTCAGAAAGGAATAAGCTACTCGTGTTATTGGATTTCTTATAATTAGTTAAAAAGCAATTTGTTGGCATTTCCTTTGCTCATAGGGTTTATAAAAAAAAACAAAAACAAAAACAAAAACTTGTGACAAGTAATATTGTGCTGTATTTAAGCAAAATATAGAGCATCACACACAATGGCATTCCCTGCCATCCTACAGCTGGGATGTGCTTTAAGCTACAGAACAAGTCAGCATCTTCCTACTACATCCTTCCCCCCCGTGATCTCTAGTTTTCCAAACAGCAAACCTGAGAATGAGCTCTAATGGCTGAAAGTTCTGAAGGAAAAACACCAGGCAGCCCCTATAGCTGACGGCAATTAACAGAAAGTGAATCAGTTGCTTTACGGAGGGAATAAAGTAAAAGCTCAGTCAAAATAACCAGCTTCAATCCCAACACTCTGTTTCCTGCAGAAATTAATTTTGTGAGCTGTGGGAGTTTGAAACTAACATGTGAGGGCTAAAAGAACCTAATGCCATCATCTCAGCATGGAAAGATTGAAAGCTACTTTCAGAATAAGGGCTACAGTCTCTGGGTATGGACAATGTTTTTCCCCTGTGATCTTTATGAAGAAAAGAGTAGCATAAGTAGTACCAAATGTCTTCACAGCTGGAACATCTGTGACCAAGAGGTTGGCACAAATTTATAATCTTTCACAACCATGTGAATCTAACTATAATTGACAGACATGGCTGTAATGACAAAGTTCTATTGATTTTCCCTGGGATCAGAGTTTCTCAGGCGTGAAGTCCTAAGTTGTGTTAAAAGAGCATGAGATTTCTCAAGCATTCACAGACAAAAAATTTCTCACATTTTATAATCTATACCTCATTTTTCATATGAGCCCAAGGACAGCATGCACAAGTTGATATAAAGTCATCTGATGAAGGTTACTAAATACGCAGAAACTCATTAGGTCCCTGTTCCAAAATAGCTGGAGTCTAGAAATGCTTTAAAAAACACCCAATATCTTTATTCTGCTTCTGTGTAGACATTTGCTTGAGAGCACTGATAGAAATGAGCTTATTGAACACCATGGAGTTCTCTGAAATTCTTATTTCACGTGAGATACAACCTATGTAATTATAAGTCCTTGTATGTAAGTGATAAAGTAGCGTGTCCATAGAAAAATAAATGCTATTTTATATAGCTACAGCTTTTTATTCAACACACTGAAGGAACTTAAAGTATTAGAGTGAAGCATGAACTATCTTATCCAAAGTAAACAGCATGAAAAACACAATTGATGGGAGCAAAACCTTCTCAGATTTTAAAAACCTCTCTTCCCCACACAAAAATTCTCTAGAACTCAAGATTATTCCAGTATCCCTTCCTAGAGAGTTTGTTCCATCCTTATACCTCTCAGAATTTTTCATCCCCTCTAAAATATGTTTTCCAGAAAAATATTTCACCGGAACATTTCAGAGACATATTTTTTAAGAAAACAATAGGTTTGCTAAGGAATTCACAAGCATGCCATGCATAACTACAACCCCTTTTCAGCTGTGATCAACACACAAAATTGAAAGTCTTATATAAAAGCTTTTAAAAAAATCATGGTGACTTAAGACTGGTAGATGAATCTTTGTTGGCATGTCTTTGTTTCTTGCTTTGGGGAGCACTTGTAGTTCCATGAGAGATTCAGGGAACACACTCATACACCCACTGAAATATTGCACACCACGTCAGTATTAAAATGGAAATATTACTTCTCACAAAATAACCATTCCAGGGATTTTGCATTATTTCATATGACTTTTTCTAAGGAGTCTGTAAGGTAGTGTCAGTTATCTAGTATATTACACTCTTTGATTTAAATTGTAATTATTATTAATGCAAAAAATATTGATGAACCAAAGCCATTCCCCTTAATTTCTCTTTTCTCCCCAAACCTGGTAAGAGCTAAATAACCAAACATAGGAATGGTCTCCTTCAGTGTACCCTGACAAGTCAGCTGTGATCACCTCATCCCCAAACGGGATTACAAGTAAAAATTCAGAGCAGGGCAAGCAGTTTAACTCCAGCTATTGAACAGCTTTCATAAAAGAAAGGGTTGAGTAGACAAGGACAAGTAAGCTTTGATCTGCTTCACAGACTTTGCCTAGACTGCAGCAACCACAAGTCAAGGCCCTTAGGGGGAATGGCCTTGGACTTCTGCTTTTCCTCACAAACAGTTCACCTGCCCCTAAAGCCAAACAGAACCATAACTCTGCCGAACACGGGTGCTTGAATTTACCACATACATTTCAGGCTGCTACAATGAAACAAGGTTATTTAAAAAAAAAAATTAATATTCAAAACTTGTGATTTACCTGCACTAGCAAAAGTATTAGCGTTAACTGTTCTCCAACAGACTAGTTCAGCATATTCCTGTAGTTATTCAGCTCACATACATCCCTGCCATTCACCCAGGGAATGCAGTGATTAGGCAGCTTTCCAGCAAACAGTCCTTAAAACAGTTCATAAAAATTCCATTTGGAAAAAGCTTTATTTCTTGCTCATGAATTTGATAACATATTGCAATAACTGCTTAGGGAGGTATTTGCAGTTTACCAAGTGAGTTAAATTCCATTTCCACAAACACTATCACTGTTTTTGCAGTTTAAAATACCACAAAGTAGTTCTTGAGTACAAGATGCTATTAATTTTGGTGCTGCTTTTTATAAACCCACACTTACAAAATTCTAAAAACATGCAATGAAAAAGGTGGAAATATCCATAAACAGTCCACTAAAGGCAACTTCCCAAGTAGAAACCTAGTGGCATTTTCTGAATCAGAACTTGCCCAGACCAAAACATGTTCTGGGTAATGGAGAAAACACAGCATCAGAATCCTTTTGACACTCCACTCTAGGTAATACCCTAAGTCCAAAGCTTCCAGAAACAACCAGAAACAGTCTAACTTATAGATTACGAGGAAATCAAAGAAATACTAAATTTTAGGCCCAGTAAGTCAAACTTAGTGCACTAGTTTGTTATCCACAAATGGAAAGCACTTAGCTTGTTTTAACAGCATCCTATAAAAGACAATATTGAATTGCAACATTTATTGTCTAAAAGTGGTCAAAATAAAAATGAAACTCAATAATTATGATCCTTTTTTATGATAATAGTTGATGCTTATTAAGCAATAAACTCTTGCTTTCTCCTATTTTTATTTCCTCAAAAAAGCAACATAAAACAAAACTCAAAGCAACCTCACATGTTCAGCCTCCAATTTTTCTTTGTTTTGGGAAAAGGCTTTATAACTGCTTCATGGAAGGCTCTTTAAAAACCTAAATGCATCTTTCTAGTTTAATAGAGTAATAATCTGCATATGAGAACATCAAATGAAAAGGAAAATACATTGTCACAGTAAAGTACTACTGAAATTCTTAGTACAAACTTCCTGACAAGCTAAAATAAAAAGAAAAAAATAAGTTTGTGGTTTTGCTTTAACCAAAGTCTTATCATTTAGGACATGTAAACCACTGCCACTTTAGGGTCAATCTCTTTTACGACTGGATCCAACTAGCCCTAGAAAAAGTGGCGAACATATCCATCCACACTACATTAGGTAAATCTTGTAATCCATAATATTTTACATGCTTACATAGTGTCTGTAATTCAGAACCTTGCAATCCAGTTTCTTAAGATAAATTAGCCTGACAAAATGATTCAACCTCCGTTTTCCAAGGGTAAATGCAAAGCAGTTTGCAGCTCACTGTAGGTTTAAACACTCCGAGCACTCAGTTTGCAAGATGATTGCAGTCTTTCCTCTGTCAAAAATTAGTAGAGGAGTGCAGTCTATTTCAAATTAATTGGCCTAAACATCTAAAACTAATTACATTAGGCAAATTATGCTATACTCATAGTTGCACAAACTATTGCATTATAAGGCAACTGTCTCACACCCTTGGCAGTTTCACAGCTACTCCAGCTGATCCACTTGGATGTGGTCACTGTGGCCCTTCTAACACCACAGCCAGCTCTTACCATTGGCACAAGAATTCCAGGTGGGCTATGCCAGAAATCTTACTAAGCATTTCACAATGCAACAGGTAAGAAGGGACACATATGAATTTGCTATTCTTATTCCCTTTCAATCGACAGGTGTTTTGTGTGCTTCAAAAACAAATATCTGACTTTTCCATTACATCAGTCAACTTGAATAGTGATGTTTTTCTTTAGCACAACTACCACATACATGACAGAAGCAATTCCCAAAGTTAGACGTTTTCCTTTACTCTCTCTCCTCAGATTATAATTCTAAAATCCTTTTTCATTTTCATGCCCTTTCCATGGCTTAATTCTTCAGTGCTGTTAAGTGAAACGTCCCTCTCAGTCCCATGAAACTACGCTGAGTTACAGCAGCCAGGAATCTGTGGATTGCACAATATTTAAGCTCTTTCCCCTACTTAATAATAATTAAATTTTTAAAATACAGTCTTTGAATTCATTAACAATTAAAGTTAATTTCACTGATATATAAATAACAGGCAAAAAAGCTGGGTCAAGCTCAGTAGAGGGGGTTTGCTGCTTACTTTAGGAGGACTAGAATCCAACTTAGGTTTTATTTTCTGTTTGTCTGCTTTTAAAAAATAAGGAATATGGAAAGTGATACATCTATGTAAGGATTTTTACTCTTACTCTTACCTTGCAGAGTACTGTAGCTGTAGAGGAGTAGCTTTGTATTAAACAACCTAATCCTGCTGAAGTAGAAAGGCATTCCAGCATTGATTCAACCAAATTGACATTTGGAGTGCAACAGTGACAATAGCATGAAAATGTAGCAGTAACAACTGCATTGCAGAGAAGAGTAAATACAATCCAAATCTTGCTATTTCCTTTGTAAGACCACAAGCGGTGAGACAGTCAAAGCAAATATGTTATAAAGATAAAACCCATTTTCCTCAAGGTAGAACATCTGCTGATTGCAACAGGTTTCAGTTTAGAACTGAAGGCATGGTTCTTACACCTTATTTTCAGATCTCTCCTGAAATGACAGGGAACAGTACCAATGTTTGCATCAACAGCATCTGGATGGACTATTGCAGTTGGTTGATATATTCTACTAATACACAGATGACATGAAAGGAACGGACCTTCTGTTTGTATCATCTGTTTGTCCATTTTCCAATTGAGTTGCCAGGGAGCAGGTACTGCAGCATCAATAAATAAATGGAGCTGTAGCATAAATCAGCTTGACTGTAAGAGCTTTCACAATGAGCCATCAGAAATATCCAATGAAAAGCTAGGGCTAGTTTTATCAGCAGTTTTTTTATGGTAATCAGGCCTGAGATTCCTCATCAGAAGTGTTCTGTCCAGGGTCTGAGTTTGCTTACATACATTGGAACATATATACAAAATAATAATGCAGCTTCATACAATTAATCACAAATCTGTGTTGGAGCACTCAGAACTAAGAGAGAACTTTCACCTTAGTCGCCACATTTAGTTTTTTGATTTTCCTTCCTTAACTTTCATTCTTGAGCTTTTCTCCCAGCTTTTCCTCATCAACTGTGATATACAGTCATAGTAACCAATCCAAATAATCAGATGTGCTACATATTTCTTTAAAGGCGGGATGAATCTAGACTCAGAATTCCTTAAAAAAAAAACCCCAAAACCCCTCAGCAACAATAACACCACCACCCCCCCAAAAAATAAAACACTTGTCTTGGTTTAAAGACAATTATGCAATTTGAAGTCATGAACACGAGACCACAAAAAGATAGAAGATAACATCATTTTATTATAGATACTATATATATGTCAATATTTATATCTATTTCTATATATATGAGAGAAAAAAACTGAACACAAAACAATATCTCCAGAAAACAACTGAAAAAGAACCTGCAGTGAAAATGAAAAAGAATGCCTTTTCCCACATGATTTAACTTTTAAGTCTCTGTTACAGTCTCGTTCACGGGCAGATGGCATCCGCTGGGAAGAAATGGTGACCACAGAGCTGCCAAAGCACCCTTTGGGCTGAGTCGTGGGCAGGTGAACTGTTGTAGGGCTGTTGCAGAGATGCCAAGAGGTGAGACTATGCTGCCTTTCTGTGGGGAGCTGAGAGAGAGCAAAGCAGGGAGAGGAAACGTGCTGCTTACGGCCTGCTGTGCTGGGAGCTGAGTCATGCATGTCCACACCAGCCTGTCCAGTGCCACAGCCGGGACAAAGAAAAAAATCAATTAACAGGTAAGATTAAACCAATAACAAAACCATAAAAATAACCACAAAAGCCAGAGTAATTAAAATCAGACAATGCAATACCGTTGTTATAAATTAACACCTAAATCCATGGGTGTTTCTTGGTATTAGTGAACATGGAAGAGGAAATACCCAATCTTCTGGTCTATACTATGAGACTGCTTGTTATAAATCACATTTTTCCAGTGTTGTATTCAGCAGCATAGATCAATATTCAATAGAGAGATTCTTCGTCACAGACACCCTGTCCTGGTTTGGGACAAATATATTCAGAGGGAGAAATATTCTTTGATAAAAATAGGCCACAATCCTCTCCCACCAGGTTCGAGCAAAGAAATATTTCCTTGAAGGAAAGTGAAAGGAAAAATACAAAACTCTTTATTTAACAAACACACAAGAAAAATAGTAATAATACTAAACAACAAATAATGAAGTCCCTCACCGGAAGACTGGAAGCCCCAGAGTCCCTTCATTGGTATGGTTTCCCTCTCTTCCTTTGCAGGCTGGGCTGATTGTGGGGGGCCCCCCCCCCAGGCCAGGCCAGTGAAAGGGTCTCCTGGTGAGGTTTCGATGTTCTACTGTTCCAAACAAGTCCAGAGGAGAAGAAAAAAGAAATCAAAAGTCCAGGAAAATGCAGGAGTTTAAGTCGGCTCTCCATCCAAAGAAACAGGCCTGAGATTTCTGGCTGGAAAAGCTAGAAAAAAAAGACGCTTCCTCCCCCCTCTGCAGCCCAGCTGCTGAAGAATAAAAAAACTGGACCGCAGAAGAGGAAAAACTGACCTTGAAAAATTAGAACTGTTTCGAAAAGACTTCTCTGGCTGGTTTTTCTTTTTGTTTTGTTTTGATTTTGGTTTTGTTTTTTTTTTCTCTTCTCGAGCTCAGTTTAAAGGCATAAGATCTTTTTTTTTCTCCCCCAGCACTGAGTGGGTGATATGGGATACATCATAAAGTCGCCCCAAAACCTGCTTATTGACCAACATTCCACAAACACAAAATGACTCCACAAATTGCAAAATGGGTCCTTAAAGCAACTTATAGGAGAGAAAATGAGGAGTTAATAGGGGTTTCACATTAACAGTCTTCAAAATAAGCAACTGATTTTAAAGTGAGGTTATATTTTTAAATGTTAAGTTCATAAAATTGAAGTATTAACTGAATTTACTGTCCGTTGAACATTGCTAATGTAAATTATGAATAACTATATTGAGTCATTCTTGACTAACTTAAATGCTATCTATCATTATGACATTACTCAAGGCTTTTAAAAATTCTGTTGTTAAATGCAATCAACTTGAATTAAACTATATGTATTCAGTCAGTGTCTTAAGCAATGATGAGGCAAATAAGTCTTAAGGTGATAATAGGGATTTATACCTCCAGAATTTCTGCTGTAAAATTTAAACAAGTTAGAATTTGAAAAGCAATTGAAGCTTCGTGGTATTTTGCCCACAAATTTCTTCCTTCTTTTTTGATTTATCACAGTCACCACTCATCACACCAAAGCTTGCTGAAAGTATGAAACCCTTTTGAAACCAACCAGCATTTTCAGCCTGATTTAAAATCCACTGAAGACAACGAAAACTACTTTTGTAAACTTCATTGACACCTTCTATGATCTATAAGTGCTTGGCAGCTACAATCCATAAGACTTACAGGGCTTTGAATAACTTACCTGATGCTTAGCATATGATTTGGAAAAAAAAGTCTTTTATAAAAGATCAGAGATGAATACTTACATAGTTTCAGCCTGGCAGTCTCTGCTCTGAGAAATCCTGTACAATGGGAAGAGCAAAAGCTACAAAATTAGGTAAATATAGTAAAGTATGGACAAGTTAAGAAGCAAAAATCTTAATTTATATATGCGTATGAAAATACATATGCCAGATATTCATATATTGCAAATGCCTGCAATGACTTCTTCAAACTCTCACTGGGGAGTGTCAGGCAACAGTCATTTCAGGCAAACTCATACTTACACATTCTCTTGGCTGTGGGCATTCTGGGTCATGCCCATTTCTTTTATCACTTTTCCTGTCATGTTAGTAAAAACAACATTGACATTTGTTCTTTGGGAAAGTTACTGTTACCGTCCTCGTTGATAGCATTACTCTATCACATAGGATATTCTATGTTTATTTTTTAAGCAATTGTCAATAATAGTGTTTAGTCTGTATATCTATCCATCACACTGGAAGAGCACGATCCTTAGAAGAAAATTCCTTTCTAAACCCTTGAAAAGATATTCCTGACACACTCAGTAGAATCAGAAAGTGTCAGAATTTATCTCCACAATTTAGACACAGTACATCACACCTCTTACTCAGAAGGATTTAAGAATTGAAAAGTCTGTTCTTTTCCAATTCTATTACTCCTTGACCATGTAATTTCCATCTCCTGGACTGGCCACTGACAGCTTTTCAACACAAAGTACATTAAGCAATCATCAACTCATTTCAGTTTGAGCATCGAACACTGTAACTAAATATTAGCAAGCATTAGACACAATTAATTTTGCCTGGGTGCAAAATTGCACCCCCAATTTTTAAGTGACAGTATTTCTTTTGACAGACCTGAGTTGTCTTCCATTATAAGTCAAACCTATAGCAAATTCCTTCAGCTGCATCCTACAGGGGAAGGAGGAGGCTGGGAAAATAGATGTGGTTCAGTTCCAAAGGATGCAGACCAACTGCACACAAACACTACATGGATGTGTTAGACCTCTGAACAACTCAACTCCAATGAAATCCTGGTGCTCAAGGCACAGTTCACTAGCAAGTTTTATGGATTATGCAATATTTGCTAGAGGATAAATGTATCACTACTTTCTGTGGGAGAAACTGTCAAACCTCCCTGTGCTCCTCAGCTTGCAATTTTCACACATTCCAGTGGCTGACCTGGAAAATGCATCAGCCACTAATACAACCCACATAAGCCACTCATATTCACAGATTGTTCAAAATACTTGCCAGGCAGCTCCTGCAGCAGGACTTCACAGCACAGGACATAAGCTGCCTTGGGCAGACACGGTACAGAGAAGTGATCATTTCACCATTGAACTGACATTTCAATGGTACAGTAGATTGTGCAGTGCAGACTTTTTCATTTTCTTTATTTGTTTGTTAGATCAAATGTCCAATCTATCCAAACCAAACACAGAAATGCTTTTGAAATTTTTTGTATTTCTCCCCAGAGTTTACATTAGGATCAGTTCGGCTGCAAAGCTACTGGCATTCAGATCTGAAACTTTTCAACTGAAGAGGACTTTAATCTTTGACAAAACGAAGTACAACAAATCTGATATATATACCTCCCAAGGGTGGCAAGTATCCCCCAGTATCATTCTGATGAAGCCTGGGCCAAACAAATACTGTTCTCCTTGATCTTTGTCACTCACTTCCTTTGCTCATCAGTTGCAGGAGCAAAGGAAATGCCCTTTATTCCTGCTTTCTGAAGAACATACCTACACACACCTGCCAATAGACATGACTTCGGTAACACAAGTAATCTATAAAATGTTCCTGTTATAACATCTTCTAAGAGTGTCAAACATTACCTTAACCAGTTCAGAACATAATTAAGACAAGAGCATTTAAACCACTGCATACACACAAATATAGTCTCTGTTTCTCAGCACATCCCTAAGGTGCAGACTGCTGCACCTTGGCAAAATATTGTGGTCGTGGGTCACTGAAAAACTTTGTTATATTTTTAACCTCTTATTAGCAAGTGTAAATATTTTTATATGTTCCCAAATACTTGCAAGACAACAGAAATTTACTTGAGAAAATATTTCAATACACACTGAACAAAATTACATTCCAGAAGCTTGGAATCTATGTCTATTTCTGTTATCTCATGTAAAGACCTTTACAGGAAAGAACATAGCAAGCAGTATTTAAGATTCTGCTTTTAAGAATTCCATCATTAAAGGGAATTATTTTTCTGGATTTTCTACAGCTTCCTAAAAACATCACACACTGATATTATTCAAACTGAAAAGGGCTGTTTTCAACATCAAAATTGTGTAATCATCCCAATTTAGTCCATCTATTTAGCTCCTTTTAACTCACATTAAAAGAATATTTGAACCTATAGACAAAATATTTTAAATGCAAGAACTATGACAAATATATTGATACAAATGTACAGCAAAAGCTTAGTCAGCCATGCACATATGCATTATTTGTCTCCCTTAGTTTAAGTGTGTAACTTAAACACAAAACTGGCATGAAAATTAAGGACAACGTGTGTGAATGCTCTTGAAAATCAGGTGATATAGCAAACTAACCCAAGTAAAAATAAAGCAAGGAAAAGAATAATTGGAAATACTAAAAGGCAACAGACTTCCAAAATGTTTAAGGAAATTCTAACACAGTTGCTAATGGAAATTAATAGCTCTGTTTTTAATGAACTATTCCATGTTTTAGTAATAGATATATATCAGGAGTTCAGACAATAAAGAGGGCAAGAAATATTTAAGATACCTTAATCCATCTTGAGAATGTTGGAAGGTGGACATCAGTAAAACCACAGAAAACACACAAGACCAACAGTAAATATTTGAGAAAAAATATTAACATTTTATATATTAATAACATATACTAATTTTCATCAAGAATATAAGTGTACCATTGCACAATAGTTTTATTTAACCCCAACATTAAATGAAAATACTAACTTTTAATCAGCTTCTGCATAATAGTTGAACGAGTACACCTTTACTCATCTCATGAAGGCCACTGTGAGTATGAGCTGTTACAAACCTTTACCAAGCAGAAGACATGGCTCTGAGACATGGACATCACTGAGGTTAATGGCAGGCAAAATCTAACCCAAAAATTTCATAGAGCTTTGCTCACCAAATGGTCAATTAAGCCCTAATTTTTGAATTTATGCATAGATTTATGGAAAATACAACTCCCAGAGACATATATAAATACATGCAAAATCTATATACAGATTCATGTAGGCAATCCAGCCTTACCAACGTTGGCCTGGATATACCATCATTGAGTAATATTAGAATACATCCAACTTATACTCAAAACGAGCCTGAGAGAAACCAAAAAGTCTTGCCAAATTTCTGGCATTCCTTGAATATTAGAAGACTGAGCTGTTTTCCAACCTAAGATTATCTTCTGTATGAAAATAAAGAGTGACATTCCTCCTAGCTGGAAGAAAACATATTTATATTTAGTTTCCCCAAAACTGCAGCATTGAAAGCACATTTATTCCCTCAAACATGAAATAGCTTCCTACCTTGAACGATCTGTTCAGCGTGTTGCTTTTCAAATGAGTATATGATAATTTTTCTTGACAGACCACTAAATAACCTGGAGAAGTCAGTGCATCAGCAATACAGGACTGTTATTGCCTCTGACATCTGACTCCAACAGAGGCATTCCATACAATTTAATCAAGAATAACTAACCCATGCTTCTATTGACTACAGCTGACAGTCAGCACTGCCAGCTGGATACATCATCTTCACACAGTTTAGAGATGTAACTATGGCACCACATTGGAAAGAGTATCAGCAGCATTATGACACTGGATTTGTACAGCTAGAGGATCATGAGTGGAAAGATACAAGCCAAATCCATCAGAGAACTTAAACTGCCGTGGAAAAAGTAGTAACTGAAGCTACAAAATCCAGGAGGTTTGTAGACCAAGACTGGTTTCACATAACTAACTTGAAAAGCCGCCCTGCTGCCTGATTACAGACCTTGTGAACCACTTCACCTGTGAGAGAGGCACACAGTGCTGAGCCCATGTAACAGAATAGCCTTCTGTTTACAAGGACCTCCGGCACTGAATTCATTAGACTGTGCAAACAAATCGATATTTTTTTATTCCACTGCAAAAATAGTTTTCCAGCATCTCATTTACTGAAACAAAGAACTAAAGTGTATTCTAAAAGTATCTAGAAATGTATTCTAAAACATATTTAAGTCTAAATGACACGCAAAGAAAGCATTCCCCGACAGGCAAGGCACCCTGGAAACTTTGTGGCCCTTGGATCACTTTATCAGTTGGCTATTTCCAGGAACAGGACAAATCCTTCTGAATTGTGCCAGCAGACCCCTGGGGTAACTCACACACACACAGGCAGATCTACTAGGTGATGTACAAATGAGAGATCATGCAAAAATTATTACACTGCTCTTTGGATGGCTTTATCCCTAGAAAAAGAACCATCAGAAGTCATTCCTATATCTCTGCACCCATTCTCCCAGCACCTCTATTAACCACATTTTTCCTCTGTTCTATGGGGTACACTCTAGACCATTATTCTGGACAACTGAGAGTCAACACATTTGACAGAAGCAGACCATGCCTCTCCCACATTTTAATGAACTTCAGGAGAGAAGTGGTTGGCAACTTTATTAACATGCTACATTCTACTGCTTGCAGGCTCCCAAGCCATCTTATCAATTTAGGCATCATTCAGTTTGAATAAAGTTGGGAGCCAATATAACTTAAAATATAGTTAAATAAAGAAGTGGATATCCCTATCAGGGAAGTCCCAGCATTCCAGTTAGCTACCTAAAATCAGACAGTTACAAATACTCTCCACTGGTATCTCCTATTACAGAAAGGAAAAAAGACTTCTCAAAAATGCTGGTGGGGTTGGAATATGCAACACCAAGGGACACAGTTGCATTTAGAGGAGCCCCCCCGACATCCTTTGTACAATATCAGAGCTGGATTCAGAGCACAGGTGCCACTACTACAATTTTAAATATTTTACCCAAGTTACATCATGTAGATAACACATTTCTGGCAAACACTGGCTAAAGATATAGTTTAACCAAAACAGAGCAAAGGTATGATACTATTGTATTTTTATCTAATGCCTGACTGGCATGGCTTGTGACATGAGGGTTACTAAGGAGAAGAACTTAACTTCACTTTTCTCTCTTCATTGCAGAAAACTGATTAACAGTTCCTAACAAAACAGAAAAATCTCAGCTATTCCAATTCATGTAGAATACTGTCTTTTCTCTGTAGAAGCATCTGGCTGTCACTCCCACTGGCACCTATGGAAAGCCACCTCTGAACCATCATAGCAATCAACATCACAGGCTCCAAGCAACAGGCACCATGGAGCTGCAGCAATATGCCTGGACAATTGAAAACATCAAAGGGAGCTTAAGTTAAAAGCATGCCAGTTACAGGATGATAGCTACCATTAAATAAGAAATTGATCCACAGGCATTTAGAATCCTCTAATGGCTCACAAGGGGAATAAATAGAATGAGAGCAAAAAGATATGAAGTTATAGGTCTGTCTGATTTACTGGACTTTTCAGCAAGGTTCGTAAGAAAATTGTTTTGTGCAGAAGATCACAGAGCAGCTTAAGTCAAGATAAAAGGAAAACCTGAGAGAACATTTCCTTTTCAGAGGCAGACAGCTGTATGTGGCAAGTGGAACACAAGTTTGGGTATAACACTGTAATCACATTAACTGTTGGATGCAGAAAACCTTTTTGTATGTGCAGCTTTCACATTTTCTCCTCTACATTTTTCCTTTGGATCCTTACATTTTTTCACCATCAATAGCATGCAATTAATCAGACATTGCAATGGGAATAAATTTAAGTTTTTAAAACTCGTTGCAAAGTCTAAACATTTAGAAAAGGTCCACAGGACCACATGTTACATATTTAGAATAGGTCTTTACAAAATACACATAAATGCAATATGAACTAGTGCATTAGCAGATAAAATTCCCATAAACTCTTGAGTTTCATATTAAAATGCTAGGGGTTTTTGTCACAGAAAGGCATGCATTCATTGTGCTTTAAGATTTTCACATCAGTATTTTTTTAAGTCAAACAACCTTTTATCATTTAAGCTTAAAAGCAAACACACATTAGAAGGAAGAGAGGTACTAGAGAGTGTAAGAAATAGTGCAATTAAAGAAAAATTTCTGCAGACAGGAAATAGACTGCACTTGATACCAGCAGCTACAAGTTACCTTTACTTAAATCTAAAATCACTGATACAATTGAAGTCCAGGCGGTTTCGCTAAATTTAAAAAAAAAACCTGTTATCAGAAATGCAAAATAAACTTCTGACACTTAATTCTGTCAGCCTCAATCTGGAAGCAGACACCAGTGGCTGGCACAGTAGCAGAGAGTCTGTGTCCAGCTGGTCATCACATCCAACAAACAACATTACACTGAGCAGGACCAACAGAGGCCTGAATATCTTGTTCCACTAGTTTTGTACAGAAAAAAAAAAATCAGTTTAATTTTGTTCTGGTGAGGTTTGTATGCAGGAAATGTTATATATAAAGTGATATCATATGAATAGTCATTTCACACACTTTAGGGGGGAAACTGATAAACAATTGAATTAAAATTATATGCATTCAGTATATTAATATGCACATTATCATTTTCACCAACACACACTTTTGCACTCATGTTTTTCATTACTAATAAGTAAACAAAGAACCAGTATATTCTTCCTTGAACATTTTCTCCTGAGCTGCAGAAGAAAAGCTGTCACTGTAACAGAAAGGACTAAAATGAATTCTGACATACCAGGGTCGTGTGTTGCCTGTTTGAAAGGCAACTGAAATATGACGTATTATGTAAGTATGAAAATACTGACACAGGAGACTGAGACTAATCCTGAGACTACAGAAGTTTTCCTCCATGCTTTAAAAGAAGAAAAAATACATATATTTCAAAATATTTGGAAATACCTTTTAACAATTAGTAAACTATTGCTTAGTATGTTGACCAGTTACTGCATCTTGATTTGGCCCTTCTACACTGTTCATTTTTTATCTCAACCATTCCTATTTTATTTTGTAGCCCCATAATTGTGAATATAAACAGCTTGAATCTATTTAATGAGTCGTCACATTATTTTTAAGTTAATTCTGTGTTTTTCCAGTTCTCTATGACATTTTCCTGTAGGCTACAGAACAGTGAATGTTCTAGCACCAGACAAGTACAGCAGTAATTAAATATTAGTCTATATGCTTGTGGGCAGGGTACTTAGGGACATGAAAAAAATATCTATGAGCAAAAAAGGATGAAAAAAATATTTTCTCATTGTGTAAGGCCAGTAAAACAACATTAAACTAGATTTTTTTTTAATGCAGTCATTTAAATTGGATTTCACTCCTCTCCAATACTTCCCTATTCGTGTGTATGTTTTCCATTTTCCAAACCAGTGCAACAAGAGGATAGTTCACAGACACTCCACTCAAGGATGGGCATGGGAAAAGTGATCAGGTCTCTAAAGCCCAGAGGTTTAGTCCTCAGTCCTCTAGTAAAGCACAGTTAGGAAAACCTGGCACTCAGGCAAAGTCTGTGACAGTTTAATGGACCTCCTCAAACTTATTTGCTAGTATGATTTTTCAGGTACTAATTTCACATTAGATTGAAAATTTGGCACTATGCTTCAGGACTTAATTCTATATTCAAAAGTATTTAGTAATGAACTAAGTATTACTCTTCCCTTTCAAAACATTGGTGACTAATAAATGCTCACAGTTTGGATTCAGCCAGCAGGGAAATGAACACAGCTAAATGCAATCTTTCAAATTAACAGGCTATCTCTATAAACTATAAAATTATTCTTTAAGCAGAACTACTGTTTTATTACTACTGGGATCTTAGGTTGATTATGTTCTCATAATGCTCTCAAACATATCTATTAATCTGCATAATCACAACTGGCAAGAATTAATTTCAAACAGATGCAATAAATTGCTTATTCATTCTTGATTTCAGCAACAATTTTCACTAGATATTTATATTTCAAAGAACATTTCCAATGCATAATGAAAAACTGTGTCTTATTCCTAGTGTCACAAGTTTAGTTCCTCATACAAATAACAAATGCAACTTAAAAAATAAAGCAAATTAAGTACCTTTGCAACTCTGTATTTCCACCTCACAACTAAATGTTTCCACTGAATTGAAATAAAAATCTTAGCTTTTTCCCCTTTTAATCCATAAGTGAACAAACAAGTCTTAAAATTCTTCAGACTTAGAGGTTCAAGCCTTCAGAGAAGTTTTATTCTGAAATTTCCAGGCTATTTCCCCACCCCCACATACAGTGCATCCTTCACCCTCACAGCAAGGGACACGATTATAAATTCTGATACGTTTGCATGACAACAAATGATATTCTGCTATTCTTACAAGGAATTTTTATAGTCTAATTCTCAGATGGGAAAAGGGGGACTGGGGGCGGTTTGTTTTTTTTCCTGTCCTGAGTTTTGTTTTTTTTCCTTTTAGCTGAGCCAAGTCAGAAACAGCCGCAGGGAATACGAAAAGCTTGGCAATGCCTGAGGTCACTCTCGTGTGAACTGCAAACACTTCATGCCCAACTTCTATTGAAACACATTATTCCCCAATGCCCTCCTGAAACAAAGGCCAAATACCAGCAGTAGAGTAGCTTTTGCTACAACTTTCTCCTTCCTTGTCTTTCTCCCCACCTTTACCAAAATGTGTTTATAAATGTATTACACTTTAAAATATACATTTAGCTTGTACAGGAGTTGAAGCACAATGACACTGAGGTGTAAGGTGCTGATACATTCCCTCAAGGGATCTATAAAGGGTCTGGAACATAACATGTAAGAGGGGAGACAGTGGAAAAGGGTGATATTTTTACACTGACAGGATCCAAATCAAACTCGGGTTATCTAGATTGTTTACTTTTGTCAGCTTTGATAAGCCCACTTACATGGTCAAATATTGTCAAGTATTATTAACAAACCATCAGTAAATGATAACAGTGCAGAAACAGAGAATTTGGCTGAAAAGGCTATATAAACTAACCCCCAACTGAAACTCAGACACAGAGAAGGCAGGCCAGCAGCAGAATACCAAGCTTTAGTCCATATACATGTCCCAGAACTCAAAAGACCAAACCATGAACTGTCTTTAGCGGACAAAACCCACAACTGCAAGTAGTGGGTGTGAGGAAAAGGTGAGTATTAAGTCGGAAAACAGCCACAACCTGATAGTTCTTTTGCCTGAACAGTTTCCATCATTCTAAACTCTCCAGAAAAATCATTTCTGTCTTCACATTCTCTCTGCTTTACTTTCTGGGCTGAGAAGAGCCCTTGGCATTTTATATGCTGCTCTTTTCTAGAGGCCAAGTGAATAAGTTCCAGTTATTGGTCATGTTTCTGTGATGTGAATTGTGGTTGGGAGTTAACCAAGATCTTGTAATGAGAACATTTTTTCAATGTAATCTACTTGACTAGCTATTATTTCAGCATGTCAGTTTGCATGGAGGAGAAAATATAAGGAAATAGGATACATTGAAACAAACTGAGTAATGGGGTGGGAAAAAAAATCAGAGCTGAAAAATGAACATGTAATCACTGACTGCAAAGGATCAAACAGGGATTATTTTCTTCTTCTCCCTCCCCTCATATTTCAATTCATGACTAAAAAAACCCAAACAAGGAAATATTAGGTGCTGTATCTGTATGAGAGGGATATGTTAATCCTTAGTTAATCCTTACCATCGCCTGCAAACAGTTTAATGAATTGGTAAAACAATAATAGAGTTTCTAGAGCATCTTCCATAACACAGATTTCAGGAGTAGCTCATAAATATTGAAAAGCTTTACATTTACATTGATAGCTGTCACCGTTTAAAGGGGACAGTGGAAGTGAATTAAAATGAATTCAATATTAAATTTTGGAGACTTGTCTGAGTATAAAGATAGAAAAAAACTTTTATTAAAACAGAAAATAAAAATATATGTTGTATATGAAGAACACTCTTATGTTAAAAGCACCCAGAAAATTAAACTAAGTATCTGACATAAAAAAAAACCCAATAGCCAGCACACAACAAAAATAAAAGTCCTTCTCCAAGCCTCACCACGCCAGGGATTTCTGAGCCAATGCAGTACCCGAAATCAGTGCCATGAAGGGAAAAGGAGAGAGGGTGGAGCGGGGTAGTGAGGTAGGCAGGGGGAAAAAAAGGGATGAGGTGCATTTCTTTGGCCAAACCAGAAGCCTGTGATGCAGGGAAAGAGGTCCAAGTTGCAGCAGCGACCCTCTCAGGACCTTTGTACAGCCGAAAAGAAGGAATGGTGATGCGACAGGCCGCCGTCTCTTCCCCCCGGTTAGCCCTGGCTGCAGTGGTCGCCGGTCAATTGAGGATCAGCCCCCTTTGCTGGTTATGCAGGGCTGTGCCTTAGGACAAGCGTGAGTCTTTACACACCCGTCCTATAGCCAGTCAAGTCCTGATAGACATCATCAGTGGGCAAGGATCAGAGGAGACTCTCTTGGGGTGCCACAGTCCAGAGCTTTATTCAAGTGAGCCCCAGGGGAGCAAAAGAACATGGAAGAATCCTGTGCAGGAACTTTTAACTGGGGGAGGGAACATGGGAGGAGATATTGAACAGCCAATAGGCAACTGGGATAGGAGGGGTCAGGGAAGGATGGACAAAGGAGGACCACCAATAATAACAAGGGGTGGAGCTGGGAAGGTCACGTGGGCCAATGAGGTTTGGGGGAATTCCCAGGAGGGGTTTAATAATTGACAGGGAAGCGACTAGAACAAAGGGAGTGATTTGGAGGATTGACAGAGCAGAGGGTGTAAACTTTTAACAGAACAAACCAAGTAAATTACAGGAGTGGGATAAACCATTTTCAACTTGAATCACACACCACCACAGAATGGCATCTAGGCTTCACCGTTTTTTATAGCCTTTGTCCTGGCTCAGAATTCCTTGCATCCCACTCATGTGTGTATGTCCTTTTTCCCATCCTTTTCCCACCCCACAAGGGTGTAGCCTGGTGTCCCATTGGTCCATCTTCTTTCCTCCTACTTCTGGTCCCAAACCACAGGAAGTTCCTTTGCATTTCACCATGTGCTCCAGTCCAAAAGTGGCAACTGCCCTCCCTCAACCTGGACACCCCGCACTGCCTCACCAACACAGTGGCAGTGGCCCAGGGGACCTCAGCCCCGGGACCCGCGCTGTTGCCATGGCACTCCTGAGTGCCACAAGGGGACAGTGAGTGAGCCGCCGTGTGCCAGCACCACGCCGCACGCCATGGCGGGCAGAACAGCTTGCCCCGCACCATGAGGGGACAGTGAGTGCAGGCAGCAGTGGCTGGTGGCGGCACGGAACTGTGGGTGCAATGAGCAGCTTGTAAACAAAAGGGGAAAAAGTTTTCCATAAAATAAACCATAAAAATAGGTAGGAAAAATAAATCAAAAATTCAGTTAACATCAGTCCAGAGGATCAGAACCAGATTCTTCTCCTCCTGCATCAACACTGACATGAAACAGGATAGTTTGTGACTGACTTAAACAGAAAATCCAAGTGTTTCCTGCAAAGCAGTATCAGTATTGTGTGGTATTGTTTGTTTTTGTCTACACTGATCCCACCAGCTACTTCTGCAGTCTGTCATTCAACTCCTGCTCTTATGAACTATATAAAATTAGCAAAGTTTAACTGTGAACAAAGTTGAAAGCAATAGCTATACCTGTCCTTTTAATTTTCCTCTGACTGTTTAGTGTACGTAACTTCTGCTGTTTCTTAAATTTGGTTCCAAATTTGAAGAATTTGTTTTAGCTGTTGCCTCCACCTCAATTTTACAATTCTTTATATGTGTTTTTCCCCTCTAAGTAAAACATCTCTGTGTAATTATTTAAATATCTATATGTTTAATACTCAAATATTTAATTATTCTCATCTCTGTATTTAGCAGTCTTTTTGAATAACACCCTTGGTCATGACTGTTTTTTAACTCTAGGGCCATTGTATACATTTTAAAATGTTTTCTTGATATTAAATGTAATTGTATTATTGAATATACTTAGGACTATTGTTATTCTGCTACAGAAAACATGTCATGTCACAGAAACCATGCATTACATATATCAAAATGCTTTAACAACAATTCACTAACAACTTGGTCTCTCTCAAAAATTATAAATATGCATTTTACATATTCAAACCCACTTTTCTTTCTTTCCCTTCTTTCTCAGATTTTCCAAGGTCACAGGTGTAGCTGTAACAAGCAATCCCATGGTACTGGCAAAGGTTTATTTCAAACCTCACATAGAGCAATCAGCTCCAACTCTCCTAGAAAAATCATTCCGTTCAATGTAAAATGCACCAAGGTCAGAGGGAAGACGACACTTCCACTAAAATAAATAAATCATTACACTTACTCTCTTTACAGGAGACAAAAGTCATACATTATCCAGCACATTCTTTGAATGCTTTACCAAGAGGCCTTCCCAGTTGTCAGTCACTGCACAATACAGCTCTCCAGAGACATTACAGAAGGTAAATTGTTTAATAATTTATCAGCTGCAGTTGATATGAGGTACTTCAGCACACTGAGTCTTGTTATGACTCCTTATTTCTGAGAAGCTTTTATCTGTTCTCAAACTGGGACGACTGCGTTGCAAAGTCCTCATCTGCCATCACCAATAGGACTAACTTAACTAAAGAGGATCTTCTCACTCTTGAAGATCATCTTAAATAGGAGCTGAACAAATGCCTGCAATTTGAAAACTGAGCTGCCAAAGATAGAAACAGATCAATAGGCAGATGGCCATTTGGTTTTGGAAGGGATAGGACAAATTTTTCTCCTACAGTGAGCTCAGGAAGCTCACTCCTTAAATTAATGAGCTGGCAGGGGACTGCAAACTGCTGGGATATTCTTTTTAAACTTTAGTCTTGGCAGAGGAATCCACTAGGGAATAACCACGGGGCATCCTCCACCAACATTAATAAGTACAACAGGTGACACATGCATACACATTATAAGTCTATAAACAATAGACATGAGTTCCCTAACAGTTCCTTGCAAGAGTCTCAAGTCAATCTTCCCTGCAAGCTACAAAAGACCTTTGTCAATGAGTTGATAGCAAGATATACAAGAGTTACTCGTCTTTCAGCTGCATCCAGGGCTGCCCAATTCCTACTTTTTCCAGTTATACAAAAGATGCTGATCTTTCCTGTATTTATAGATTACTGTTCATTAGCATTTTTATTATCAAAGTAACATTTATTCATATCTACATGTAAATTGACATGAGATTTTTAAGGCTTTAAGTGATTAGGAATTTTAGAAGTATGCCCAAATTTTTCAATTTCATACTCAATGTCCAAAATATCCAATTCCTTATGTATTTTGCAACTTTCAGAAAGTAACTTCCATCACAAATGATATTTCGGTCCCCTCAAAGTTTGGGTAATTGAAAAATCTCCCAAAATGAAGATGAAAAAAGATTAATAAATTTTGACCATAGTGCCTACTAAACGCGGTATCAAAAGAGGAGCCTAGAACTTCCTGAATATTCACTGTGAACTTGGCAGTAATTGCTCCTTTCAAATCATGTTCTGCTGTCACAGAATACATAAATAAACCTAAAATTAGCAGTCTCATTTCAAAAAAGGGGATTACTGTACATTCTCTACCTGTTTCACAAAAAAGTATGACCACACTGTAAACAAGAAGCATTAAAGTGTCTTGTCCTAGTTATACTGATGGTAGATGGTTTTTAACTTACTCCACATAAAACTTTGATTAAGCTTTTATATTAAATATTTGGATGGCATTTTTTTTTAACTCAGCATCACCGTTTAAAGGGGACAGTGAATTTGAATTAAAATAAATTTGATATTAACTTTGTCAAGACTTGTTTGGGTATAAAGATAGAAAAAACTTTTATTAAAACAGAAAATAAAAATATGTATTACGTATTCGAAAACACCCTTATCAAAACAATACAAAAACCAGAAAACTAAATTGAGTATCCAAGGTAATGGAGACAGAGGGAGAGAGGCTGGAGCACACCCTGCCACTCCTAGGATTTGTGGGCCTGGGGAAGAGTGGGTAAGGCTGGGGTCCTGCCTGGAAGGATCCCAGGAACCTGATGGGAAAGGGAAGAGGACCCCCCGAACCAGTGCTGCAAAGGGGACAAAAAAAAGGACAAAAGGTGAAGCAGGGTAGTAAGGTAGGCAGGGGAAAAGGGACGGGGTAGATTTCTCTGGCCAAACCAGAAGCCTGTGATGTAGGAAAAGGGATCCAAGTTGGCTCCTGAGGCTCTCCGCTGTTAGGAAGCAGTCCCTGGTATCCCGGCCTCAGCTACCACGTGGTCCAAAATGGCCCTGTCAGGTTCTTGAGCAGCAGCAATCCTCCCAGCAGCTGAGCAGGGCCAAAAAGAGCAATGGCGTCTGAGCTGCACTGTTTTTATACCTTCTGTTCTGGCCCAGCATACTTTGCAGTTGCTGCATGCCTGCAAGTCTTTTTTCCCGTGCTTTTCCCACCCCAGGAGGTTCCATTGGTCCATTGGTCCATCTTCACCTCCTCCTATTTCTGGTTCTGTTTGGTGGGAAGTTTTCTTTGTTTTTTGCCATGTGCTCTGGTCAAATATGGCGGCCACCCTTCCCAAACCTGGGCACCCCACACTGCCCTACCAACACAGTGGCAGCAGCCCGGGGAACTGCAGTCGTGGGCTTGCGTCATGCTCTCAGCATTCCCGATGTGTGACAATGTCTGTGACGATGGAGAGGAACCCCGTGCCATGAGGGGACAGTGAGCAGGCTGCAGCAATGCCCCTTACTGTGCCCCTTACTCAGCCCCACACGAGAGGGGTTCTTTCCTCCCCCGTGCCGTCCCCAGGCTGCTCCCAACCATGGCTGGGGCCTCGGTGGGCAGCGGTTCCGCTCTCCGGCAGCACCAGGCATGGGGCCACCGGGCACTGCCCAGCCTGGGGTGGCCACAGAGACCCCCATGCTGGGGCTGCAGCAGGCCAGGGGGCACAGAGATGATGACAGGGGAAAAGGGGTCTGGGCCCACGACACCCTGCCAGGGGCAGGGGGCCCGGCACTGTGCAGGCAGGCGCACCCCCTGCCCCACCGCACCCAGCCCTGCTTGCAAACAAGGGAGAAAAGGTTTTCCATAAAGCAGAATCATAACACTCAGGTATTAAGAGACCAAATAAATTACTTATTACTAGAGTACAGAATTTCTTAGAACTGTGACGGTGGCACTTCACTAAAAAGCATTTTAGTTATTGCACAAATAACCCAGACACTTAAAATATCCATGTCTGCCTTTACCTTCCACTTTATGAATAATAAGCGTATCACCACGCTCAGCAAAGCAGAACTTCATGGACTTATTTTCATGCCTTTAATCTAACTTCTCCCATGCCCTAGTGTTATGTACAAATGGAGACAGAGATCTGTTGAAGGAAAAAATCCTGCAACACATTAGGCTTATGATCCCGTCTTTGTAATTTAAGATCATCATTAGGTGATGATTACACAAGCAGAATTGCAAGTGTTTTATTTGGTCAGATTCAAGCCTTCATTTCCAAAGTTTTCATATAAATGAACAATTATGGCACAATTAGACACCAAATATAAGTAAACACTGTACAGACAAATTTTTTTAAAATGGAAGAGCAGATATTTAAGAATTGATTTAATAAAGCAACCTCTAGTTAGAGAAACAATACGACTCTACAATTCCAGCTGCTCAATACTGTCTCTGCCATGCCTTTGTATACCCAAATAAGCACATGATTTAAATTCCAGTTAATACATGAATATACTCAAGAGCACAAGAAAGGTTATTATCTGGTTAATTGTCATTTGAAAGACTTTGAAAACTGAAATTCTTTACCTCACTTTTTCAAAAATATAGATTGCTGATAGGCTTTTTTTTCTAAGGACCCTTAAGTTTTTCTTGTGTTCTTAAACACTGCAGACTCTAATAAATAAATCTTTGCCATGGTGGACTTGGTGGAAAGAGCTTTTCTTCACCCTGATATAATGGATAGATTTACCATGCACAGTAATTGTATTCATCCAAAGGTATGAATCATAACTTGAAAAGAGTGAAGAAGCTTTTCTAGCAATCATGCAATTAAGGGTTACAAGGATACTATGGGACCCAGAGGAAACAATATCTGATTAATTTCACATACTGTCATTATCAGTGCCTCCTGAAGAGTTTTGCAAAAGAACTCTTGACTTCAGAGCCCCTCAGAAATAAAACATTTCTATATGATTAATCTTAATTTTTAAGTGAGGAAACTGAAAAACAACACTGCACTTTGGAAATCACTTGACATCTAGTCTAATGGAGACACGGAAAAGTGTTTAGTAGCAGAGATGCCATGTCTTAGTTTGATCAGAGGAGAAGTAAAACAAAACCCAAAAGCAACAGCCCAAAGTACAAGGACTGACACCAAATTAGGGCAAGCCTGCGTCAGACTGAGTACCTGAACATCTTGAAAATACATCACCAGCCTTCTGTTTACCATTTTTGCTCTTTACTACTGGCAAAAACACATAAAAATGAGTTATAGGTAAGTGACAACATTCACTTAAGAGTGAGACTCCTCATTCCCTCCAAAGAGAACTACAGACACACCATTTTTTATATTCTTTAATCAGCTGTGTCACTGAGACACAGTGTGACCGGCTTACAGACAATCAAAGCAAGTGAAATAGAAAATCTACTCGTGCATCTGGTAACATGGCACATAGAACCCAACCAACATTAAAGTAGCAATTTAACTTCCTTGGTTTATCCCCTTCTTTCCTATGCCTAATTGCCCTTGTCCTTTTCTACCTTTGCTCCTTCAAGGAAATAAAATATACTGCATTATACAGCTATCCTTGATGCATTTTTCATTCCAAACTCAGAGATGAATAACCTGTTCTTTCCAATAGCTTTCACCTGCCCAACTCCAGGCCTTTAGCACAATTTTTTCTCTACCCATTTTTCTCTAACTTTTTCATCTGCTTAGAAAGTACTGCTACTACATTCAACAGGAACACCGTGCATTTCAGTGTGGAGAATGGTTATGGAGCTCTTGACCAATGTTTAAAAAGTGGTTAAAAGCAACACCAAAAAATAAAAGAATTAAAGACTTGAAAATTTGTGCCTCTCTTTCCAAGTCTCCTAACTTCCCACTACAAGTGTTTCACTTTTCAGTTGCATTTTCAAGTCATTCAGTACAAGATATGCTATTTGTTGAAAAGTATGAGTAAAACTAAGCACTTAACCCATGGCATGTGACTAATTTAAATTTTAAGACTGTATCCTCTATGAACAAAAGAGTACCTCCCCTTCTGCATTCAAGAAAAGATTTCAGGACAGTCAACTTCTGAACATGATGCGATATTTTAAGAACTGAGGTTTTTCAGTATACATTAGTGTAACTGCTCAGCCCCTAGGTTTGCTGCTAAATAAATGCTCCTGCCTATTAAAATTATTTCATCACTATCGATCTCAACTTTTGCTTCTCAGACTGTTATATTTTAGTATATTTGAAGTGTGAGTTCAAAAACACAAGTCAGTATGGATGTGTTTAAACTATTTGAAGATGTTCAAGAAGTTGCCAAAGTTCACACTCCTCAAATGTCACCTAAAGCACTAATTGAAATTCCTTTCCAGAGGGGTTGGAGAAACACTGTTATACAATAGCGCCTACCCCTAACTCACTAAAAGTAGAGGATGAATTTCAACCTCTATAATTTAATGCTGACAGTAAAATTATATGACCAAATCGCTATTGCTAAGGTAAAATGTGTGAAGATCACAAACAAATTGCTCAAAGTGGATGAACTGGATTGAAAACTGGCTGAACTGCTGGGCTCAAAGGGTTGCCCACAGGCTCAGTCAATGGTAAAGCCAAGGGGTCAATAGTGTGACAAATACTGCTCATCTTCACTAAAGACCTCGATGGTGGGATCAAGTACACCTTAGCTAGTTTGGAGACACCAGACCAGGAGGAGTGGGTGATAGACCAGATGGTTGTGCTGCCCTTGAAAGCGGCCTTTGCAGGCTGGGGGAGTGGACAGACAAGAACCTTGGGAACACTGAGGAATGGAAATACAAAGCACTGTATCAAAGAAAGAACAACCCTATCCGTCAGCACATGATTGATCGTCAAGTCCCAGATCCTGGAGTTACTCAAAACTCAACTGGACACAGCATTGAACAACCTGTTCTAGGTGACCTGCTCCAAGCAGGATGATTGGGACTGAGCCACCTCCAGCACTGCCTTCTAAGCACAGTCCTTCCCTTTATACACCCATCTTCATGCTTTTGGACAGAAACTGTGGGCAAGAGTACATTTTTTCATTATAGCCCTATTGGATATTAAACATGGATTTTCTCTCTTTCACAGAAGTCCAACAAGAACCAGACTAACTAGTTTTCACAACTTGTCCAAAATAGTAGACGTGCAACTTCAGCAACATGATCAGTTATTAAAATAGTATATTATGTGCCAGTGAGGCTTTTTCTCTTCTGCATGCATTTTAGAGAATGTCAATAGGAAAACCATCCATTGTCTTATCATTTTTTCAAAACTAAGTGTATTGTGAGTATTTTTTTGCGAGAATCCAATTACATCTGTCTTTTTTCTGTTACTTATTAACAGGGCCCTCAGGGAGTTCCTTTGCTAAGAAATACTGAGGCACATCCCTCCACCAAGTTCTGTCTACATCCCTGCCTCTTCAAAGGGTCACACAGCTTGTTTCATCCAGCCACTTGCGTACAAGATATTACCTGCACAAAGGTGGAGCAACCCTATTCCCCAAAGACAAAACAAAATAATTTAAATTATCCAAGAAAGGTACCTTTCTTGAAAGAATACCCATTGCTTTGTGTGGCAGCCAACATCCATCTAACAGCAATGACTGATACCTGCCCCAAGATACAGACACAAACCTTCATAGTCTACAATTTTACTCAGTTCAGCTTGTTGATTTGTCAGCCTGTTCTCAGCTCAAACTGTATCTGTGCCACATCTGCAAGCTGTCTTTTCTCCCCTCTCCATTTTCTCCTCTCAGCCCTCGTTGCAGATGCCTTCTTGTACACTAACTACCTACCAATGCATGGGAAATTTATATTCATTTTAATCATTCTGCAAAGCTGGGATGCCCTGGCCTACGTCCAAGAAAAACTGTAGTAAGAGCAGGCTGAAATGATATTACTTCTCTTAAAAGCATATTCAGGAAAAACAGACACTTCTAATCCATTGAATGTGCATATAAATGAAACAAAACAGACTAATGAGATTAGGCAATGAAATTTTCATAAGAATAACACATTCTGACTAAATTCCACGTGTTAATTAAGGTTACATTCTGAACCTATATGCTACATCAATTTTACAGTGAATTAATTGCTTGAACAATGTGAATATTTTTCGTGTACTCTATGGTATGTGTCAGAAATACAGATATAAAATCAGCAATGACTTTGGGTAAACAAGCTTAAAGAACTGACTCTGTCCTACCCTCAAAGTTCTCAGCCATCTTAATTCCCCTCCCAATAGTGCTCTTTTTTAAGCCCCTCGTGGTTGGGATAAGGGGGGGTTGTCGCAGGGTTGAGACACACAAGTGCAGGGATGATGCTCAGGCAAAAGGATTTGCATAGTTATTCTAATTATTACCAGTTATTCTAATTGTTACAAATTGAGAAGTGTTTGAAACAAACGTGGCTGAAAAAGCAATTTTGTGCCATCACATGAAACAAAAGACAAGCTTTTTATGTCTGTGCTTGACCAGACCATACACCTTCCCCTTTTGCTTATTTCTGCTGCACTCTGTGCACACGAGTCCTGGAGTTCAGGAAACTTATGCCTCTGACAGGAAGAATAAACTTGCACAACTACTCAGGTCTGTGTTTACCTGGAGGAGGCAGTTTGATGCAATTTTTCAACAGCCAGAAGAGTGCTTTAATGGACAATTTACTTCATATGACCGCAGCTGTTGCCAAATAAAGGCACAGAACCAAAGGATTAAAAATGGTTCTACTCACACCAATATAATTCTCAATGATTAATGAACAAAATATAACCTTTGTTATTTCCCCTTTTAATTCAAAAACAATAAAAGTAATTAAAAACCCTTCTCTCATTTCTGTCATTTACTATATCTGATGCTCAATTGATGCCCAGGTGCTTGGGGAAATTTCAATAGGTGGTGTTAACAAAGTGCACATACACATTTAGAACTTATTGCTCCAGACCTGGAAGTAAGGTCAGATATTTTCACTTCAGTCACAACTCAAAAAAAGGCACCAAAAATTCCACATAATTAAAAACAAACAAACAAACCACCACCAACAAAAAAGACCACCACACTCTAATCTGTTCCCAGGAGACCTCTTACACTGGCACTGCCAATAGTCTCACATGTAATACTTCACTGTCATAAAATATTATGGTTCAGTTGAAACATACAGAATATGAGTAAAATTAACTGCATAATATGAACTTAATAAAAAGAAAGCTCATGTTGTTCATTTTGAAGGCCTTTCTTCACCTCCATATTTTTCTTTGTTGAAATGTTGAGATTGAAAATATTATTTAACAGCAAATGCAGGGAATTTAGCACTGGAGTATTTCATGAGACCACAGGGAGTATTTGATAGTTCAAGTTAACGAAGGAAGCAAATATGGCTAAACACAAAAGAAACAAGTAACCATTGCATTTGAAAATTATTCCCCCACACATACACACCATGCAACCCCACCTCTCAATCATCCAATTCAATCACTCCTTGGAATATTTAGGTGTATTAATCTATAACCATAAAAGAGACAATTCACATTGGCTTGATATTCTCTTTAAAGGTTCCAAGTATAGTTTTCACTATTTCTACTCCTGGTAAGCCCTTATCTACTGGAGCAGCTCTGCTGCTCATGTTTATACTTTCCCAGGACTGGCAAGTCTGGGATCAGTGGCTCTTTTGTAGTAGAAACATTTAGTTTCCTTGAATTTTGTCTTCACCTGACCAAACAGCTGCCTAGCATTTCTTAGAGAGAATACTTCCATATAGTCATTTGTTGCATGTGGAGATTGATTAGGCACATGATTAACTCTCATTTTTACCCACAAATTTATTTCCAGATGTTCCCAATATTGCAGCAAGTAGAACACACATGGCAGTGAGTTGTGAGACTGGAATGTCATTTTTGTTGACTAGTGTCATTTCTCAATCAAATTCAAGAACTTCCACTGGGTTTATAAACTAATTTGAAGAAAGGCTTTTTTTTTCCATTATGCTTATTACTGACTTTCCACCAGGACTTCTATTTTAAAATTTAAAAAATAATACACCTGAATGCGGTCAGAAGAAAAACTGCCTTTCAAATGCCTTATGAACAGCAAAATGCTGCTCAATCACATTTTATAATTCCCTGAACAAAGTATAAAGATGTAATCTGGCTTCATGCACACAGGAAATCATTGCTCACATTAGCACAACCTCTGAAGCTCAGTGCTCTGGCCATCTGTTCAAAGCACTGGATTCAACTCTTCAAATTTGTGATGGTTAGGAGTTATAAGGGGCCAGTTAACACTGTTGTTTTAAGTGAAAAGTGCCAGTCAATATGTAATAAATACTAAAACAAACAGCAAACACCACCAAAAAAAAACCCCTGTAATAGACAAATCCTGTCCTGTCAGTCAGGAGGACCTTGAAGAAAATAACCAAACAGAATCTAACCAGCTTCTGTGGAAGTAGAATTGTCTGTGTTACACTGCATCTAGTTGTGTAACTGAATAGCACCCACTAACAACATAAATACACCAGATTTACACCAGGTAAGGACTTTACTTTTTTGCATATATAAATACAATCTTGTTGGTCTAAAAGCACCTCTGTAAACATTTATACATAACAAAAAAATAACATTAATGCACGATGATACTTAAAGCAGCGAGAAAGCATCAGATGATATAAGCACTTCTTCACAATCAGTCACAATTACAGAAAGAATTATTTGCTCCACTGTCTATTTCATAGACAGTCAATTTGTAGGCTATTAAGCACTTGAATGTTACAGCAAAGCTAAAATTAATCTGAAAGTTTAGCTTCCATTTCAAGCTCCGGCAGAATAATAAAAACATTTTGCTTGAAAGTTGGAAAAAAATAACTATTATATCAATGTCTCACACTACTTCCAGAAATTAAAGGCANTTTACAAGGTGCAATATTCTGATTACTCAGTAAAAACCATAGATCTTGGGATTCAGAGAGCCTTGCTCCAAAATCTCCACCATTTAGGAAATTTGTTGTACTAAATGGTAATAGAAGAGTAAGTTGGAGAAATTGTTTTGATTGCAAACTCTGATGAAAAAATGATGAATTTTGATGTATAACCACCTGTAATTTAAGTTTTTTGCAAGACCCCATATCATGTACACAATCACATCCAGCCCTGCAGGAGTGGTACGTACTCAGAGACTATTAGTGCTACAGATGCTCTTCACAAAACAACCAAACTGTTCCATGACAACCAGGGGCAAGACTCACGTTTTTCCTTAGAAATGTCTAACAATTAAATCTGTAGCTGCTGCATCCTCTCCATTTTCAGGGTCTGT
>WEIV01029541.1:38150-49610 GCA_013390005.1 Calyptomena viridis | reverse complement strand
GGATTTTTAGTTTTAAGAAATAAAAATACCAAGGAGAAACAGAAATACAGTGCAACTGACTGTTAAAATTGGAAACTTATGATTGAACCAAAGGCAAGATGCTTTCAAAGAAGCATTCTAGCACTTTCTATATTAGTGGTGTTTAAAAATACATCATGTTTCCATTGCCAGTGCCACTGGTCATATCCAATGAAAAATGTTTCAGAAAACTGCTCAAAGCAAAGGTCGTATCTTAAGGTAAAGCATTTGCACTATCAATGGAAGAGGCACTTCACACAAGTGAGGGTTATTTTGTTGCCTCCACTCGCCATTACCCATTTATTTTGAGCCAGACCATTTACCATTTTTACTTCACTTGACCATTTTTGACCATTGTCAGTTCTTTTCTGGAGAACAGCTATTTTATTTAGCTAAATGAAACTTCTTGTACTAATGACATACAAGGCAAAACCCTCACTGATGTTGGTGAGATCAAAGGAATCAGTAACAAACTTTGGTATCTCTGCCTACATATTATTTCCAGTCTCTACCCCTCAAATGCAGATTTTTTTGTGAGTGTGACACTACTAGAATGCCATGCTGCCTCCCTAGCACTACGTTTTATCCAAAAAACACTTGACAAATGCCACCATAGACATGTCCAAGAACCATTTTAAGAAGGAAAGGAGACTGCATTGAGCAAATTATCTTCCTTCTTCTAAATTCAATACCATCATTTCATCTTAATTAGAATAAAACAAAGATCACTTAACAAGCAAATGTCTTGGGAAGAACATTTATACAAAAACGGAATTCATATATTAAGGGTTTCTGTTACTGGCTAAACAATTAGTAATGCAAATAGTGACATCAATATCTGATTTTGTAACAAAAGACAACCAAACACACTGCTAGGGAGGCTGTGGATATTCACCTTTCTGGCCTCTTCAAAACACTGGAAAATCTATCAAAACATCAGCAAAGAACAGAAAGAAGAATGAAAACTTAGCTTTCCAGTTCTTCCACTATAGACGTGAAGCAGACAGTGTTATGAGTACTTTAGAAGTATAGTAACAAATACTGTTCATCATTTGGGATTCTCAGAGACTAATTGTTCCAACCAGAGAGGATTAACACACTTAAATGCATCTGACAACACAAGCTCCCCAGATCCTACAAAGACTAAAATCAACATTACTGGAAAAAAGATCATGGAACTCTCTAGAACTTTCCCATTACTCCCATTACACTTTGAATAGGGTTCTTCCTCATGAGCCGGCATCGAGTTTTCACACAGGTCACTGAACGAGCAGCAGTAGCAGTAATAACTACATTTTATAGTTATGTTAGAGTTGCATGTGATCTTATTGTGGCAGGTTTGTGGCAGGTTTTATATTTTGTCTTTCATCTGTAGTTAAGGAAAATGATTCCTCTCAAACAACATCACACACAAACAAACCTTTAGCAATATCGAATAGTGAACAGGTCATGGCCTAAATAGGAAGTGTAGTAGCAAAGATATCTGTAAAGCACAGCTTTATTTGCTCACTGCAATAAAGTGGAGAAGCAGACAAGTGTGCTGGCAATGGTACAAAGTACCCTACTCATATTTTTATACTCCAAGTTCCTCTTCAGATCAGGAGAGGCCTAAAAGCTCAACACACCAACTATCAGACAGAAGATCGTAATATACCGGTAAGCTTGCTCCAGTCCTCCCTGCAGGATCTATGTGCTGTGAACCTGAATCCTCAATTACCCTAAGAAGAAAAATTAATAACCAGTCATCCTATCCAGAAGCAGGTAGTTTAGTCTTTCTTTCAAGAAATCTCCCAAAAACATTCTTATTTCATGCCAAGGACACACGTGTCGGTCTCATATAAATTCAAACCAGGCAGACAAGGGGCAGCTCCTATACACAGTTTGCACAGCTGTGTCAGCAGAAAATGATTCCTGAGCTACAAAGAGCAGCCAGAATGAAGTGCACTGACATGCCAAGAACACGTGTGTGGCTTCAGCTGCACAAAAAATAAAGCAATACAGCTGAACCCAGTGGAGAGTTACCTTCAAGTAACTGCTTCACTCAAGGGTCGTACAAGCCTTGTACAACAGAGCTTCTCCACACCCATTAAATTTGATATCCTCACTTCAATGGCTAGTTTCATCATTAGCTAATGAAACAGAAAGAAACAAGGGGAGAAAAGTTTTCATAACTTCCTTAGACGCGGCTGACTGCACCTATCCTTGGGAGCCCTAGACTAGAAAGGTTTGATTATACTCTCTTTTGAAATTTATTTATGAATAAAGAAAGAAAAAGCATAACTTCATATTGCAACATATTCAGATTTCTAGAGGAATCCTCCATTCTTAGGGTAGGGGAAGCAGGTATTAGCAAAGACTCGGTCTAAGTCCAGTCCATCCCACTCTGGAGCAGCTCCACACATCCAGCTGCATTTTTCCAAGGAGATCATTGTTACAGAATTAAGAAAAAAATAACTCATGAAGGCCATTGACTAAGCACACTCAGAACATTTCAGTATCCATCCATAGAAAACTGCACTGCCACTTAGCTCTCTTCAGTTGCTGTAAAAGCCACTAATGCAGAACTAGAACTCAAACTGTTTCAAGAAAAGCCACTGCAGCTGCACACGTTCATATTATGAGCCATATCACTAACATCTGGGAAGTATTATACAGGAAACACAGGAGAACACAATTACACTTGTTTTAAAATACATATATTCTATTTTGCTTAGCAATATGGCTAAAATCTATTTCAGCCATCCACCACAAGACCTCTTCTAAAAGAATAATCAGCCTGGCACTCAGCCCTCTCTCTTCCAAGACTCTCAACTTCAGAAAATTGCAGGATTCTAACCTTACAATCCTTCCAACATGGAGATTGGAAGAAAACAAGATTCAGTGTTTTTATCACTCCCGCAGGTTCTGTCATACAAATATGACAAAATAAATCTCTTCTCTGGAGCCTTCTCATTTAAAATTTTGTATGTTTAATAAATCTTTCCTTGGAGGAGCAGTCTCACATCAGTACTAGATTTACCATATTTTAAGTGAATTTATAAACCCTGATTTTGTAGCTGCTTTTGCAGCAGGGATTTCAGATGACACCAGAGTAAACTAAATGCAACAGAATGGTGTTTTGTAACTGAGGTTATTCCCTGATTCTTGTGACTCATGATCCTAACATCAGGATGCACCTGATGTTCCTACCCAGCCAGAGGAAACCACAGAAGTTGAGATCTCACTTAAACTCATTGGGTACCATTTTAATACATATTTATGTATGCACAACAGAGAGTAAGTGTAGTTGCACCACAACCACAAAACCCACTGTTCAAAGTTTACTGCAGTTTCCTCAATCTTTGATAATTAGAGAAACAGTAGGAAAACAGGGTAGTAGGGGGAAAAGGTGCATTTATCCTGCACAGCATCCAAATTCATAATGACAGCATGGACTTTGCCACTCACTCCTAAGGCTAATCTACTCACATACAAGGATTTAGAAGTTATGTCCACAAAATAGCCAACTAAAGTCCACAAAATAAAACATAGCCAGTAATGTACATGTTGAATTTCATCTCTGTTTACAATGTTCTCTCATGATACAGAATTTTAATTGTCAAATACACATTTTCAAATATATTAGTGGAACATCCCTCAGTCCAGAGTCCATGCTTACCTCCTGCTGTGAGCTACAGCTGAGTAAACCAACAAACTTGTATCAGTTCACTTGAATGGATCAATTTCAATCCAATTGTAGTTGCAATCTTTCAGTGTTTAACAAAAAACGCTCACAGTTGAGTTTCAAAATGCATACTTATGGAAAGAAACATTTTCAGCTCCATGAGTGTGAATTATGAGACAGTGAAGTATCTCCAGTCCCAAGAGATGTGCTAGTCAAAATCTGAGCCATTTTAAGTGAATATTAAAAAAAAAAAAAGCAAACATCGACATACTACATGTCCTACCTCTATAAGCACCGCATTGACCATAAAAACCATATTTAGCATGAAAATTATTCTCCCTCAAGGTTTGCTTAAAATTTATTGGTTTTACAAGTATACCAACTTGTTCTCATTCACTGCAACACACTCAGGCTGAAACACAAGTGGAGTGTGACTCCTCCATAAGCAAGTTTATTCATATATTTGCAAAACTGACTGCAGTGATGTTATGACTGTTCACATACTTTACAGCCTGTCACACTGAAATGCTAAGTAATTAAGGAAGGCTCCAATGAATTAGAAATACTCAGAATGATTTATAAAAACTATTTCAAAAAATAACCAATGCATATCTTTGTTGATGCATTTAGTGTCACCTAGTAGTACTAAACTCCTCTGAAAAGACCTGTTTGAACTCTTTTTAATACCTTAACACAGTATCTTTTCCAAACACAAAAGTTATTTTACACTATCATTGTATGAACTCAGGTCCTGCATTTCATTAGTGCACATGTGTATCAAATGCACATCGTCCTTATACATCTACCAAAGCACTGCAAGTCTTGGCAGTTTTTGACCTTGACTGGCTACTCATTCATTCCTCACACTGTGATGACAGGACAATGCCACAGGTAGCAACAGGAATTCAGAAAGCTCTAAGAAGTAGCCCTTAGTCGTTAGTTAATGACTAACCATGGGACCCTGGCAAATCTCAGCTCAAGCATTTTCTAAATATCTTCTGTACACTGATCTTGGCAGAAGAGCTAAAACACAAGAAATTTCCTCTAATACCAATTACCACTCACCGTTGTCCTAGCTGGCAGTTATCAAGGAATCACTGAAATCAAAATTTTTGTGCTCTCCACCTCATCTGCTGATAAAATTATAAAAAGCAAAGCACAAACCCCTGTATTTTGTTACTGTAATTTCCTCATGCAGCAAGGGGAGGACAAATTGGAAAAAGCAAACTCTTTGTCCTAGCAGGGACTTGTGCTAAGAGGAAAACCATGCAGTCTGAGACTGAATTCATGTGATCATGAACTTGTACCTTTGTTCACACCATTTGTCCCTCCATCACCTTCTTCCTCCCTTGAAATAACAATCCTTTTGTTCAGGCTGGCTTTCCACTTTCTGCATGTTAAACACTTCCAAAATTACTGTGAATATCTGATGAATCAAAGTTGTTGAACACTGGAGCCAGGAGGAAAAAAATTAAAACAAATTTGCTTAAACCCAGTGTGCTTATGAAAATCTTTCCTTTGGCTTTGCACAGCTCCGTCTGCACGGTGATCTCTGTAGACTCACATACAGATTTAAACTTGACATTATCTAATGTATCTTGGGAAAAATCCTGCACAGCAAATTGAATTTTTAAAAATGGTACTGCATTCAATAAGCAACTAAGACATTACATTTATTTGAATTGCAGTAGAATAACATAAAGGATAATAAACTTATTTGGAACTTAGATTCTTTAGCCTACATTTGAATACATATTTTAAATTTCAATGTTGCAGCGTTACAGGTTTTAAGTCTAGCTTTTGTGCATAAACAAACAACTCCGATGTATTTGGTGAGTGAGAGGAAAACAGAAAAAAACCTCATAAACATACTGCAAAAAACCTGTGTCTTTTTAAATTCTAGACGAGGTCATTGCTTTCACTGAAAATAATAAAATCAACCCTTATTAAAAACGAGTGCATACAACTTCCACTTACAATTTAGTTTCAATCCAGTTGCTTGCCACTTTAATTCAGCCCTTGCTCCCATTTATGATATACAAATATTTCTCGTGTGAGCCCCTGTGGCGAATCCAGGGTTTGAAAATAATCAAACAGAACACTGTGTGACTCAAGGTCCTGACAACAAGTACAGAAATGCTGTTTTATGCTTGAGGGAACTGTGCACAGACCATCTGCTGCCTTTGTGATTCCCCTGACGCCTGTCACAGTGAGTATGTGTGAAAAGGCACAGAATGGAAACAGAGGTATTATCATGGAGTTGGGAAGAAGAACGTGGCATACCCCAGCACCTCGTGGAGACAGCATTGGGATCATCAGATCCGTGTCAAGGGCTGTGAGCTCACCTCTGACACACGGTCCCTACAGGAACCACCCCACTGTGCTTTTTGTGTTATTAGAGCAGCATTACATATCACATGCAGAGTGATTTCAGCTAATACGACCAGACAGCACTCAATCGTGGAAAATTACAGATACTAGGGAAAAACCTGTAACTGGAAATATGATAGGCTCGGGTTTGACTTTTTGAGTATTTTAAGAATGAAAGGATGAGCTTATTCTGCTTTATAACCTTATGCCTTGTCCCTTTCCTTTCTCTCTCTCAAGGAATGAACATGACACTGCCTACAGAATCCACGAACTGTTATCCAGTTGCCTCAGAGGTCACGCCCAAGTTTTATCAGAGAGAAACAGATAAGTGAAATTTAAATCAAAGCATAAAAGAAGAAAATAAAGTCCTTCAGGATTATATTTCACATGGAAGATACATAGTCAGATTCCTTTAAAGTATCCCCATTCTTCGACACATCATGATACTGCTTGAAACATGAAACATTGGTGAGCCCAACCTGTTCTACTGATTCCTAAACTATCTAAGAAAGATGCCAATCCTCCCCTGTGCACACACGCCCTGATAAGGATTTTAAAGCATTTGCCTATTTCATTATTTGATTTGGAGATTTTAACCAGTGATCTGATATGAGATTAACTGGGGTTTCTCTAGAGAAACTGTCTTACTTAGATCACCCTGTAGTGGAGATAAACAGGACACATCTTAAGTTAAAACCCCTCTCTCTTCATCATACTTTCTATCTTCTGTCCAAAGCAATGACAGATATACTCAAAGGAAGGGAATAATTTTTCTTTTTACCTCTTGATTTTATGGGGACAATACTTTTTTCCAATTTTTTTTTAATGAAAATCACTTCTGTTAATATTTTCCCTAATATGTGTCCATGAAGCAAATAATATGAAATGAGAAGAAACAAGTTTGAACTACTGCAATCTGAAAAGAAAAGGTTACAGGAAGTGGAATGCAGCTGCAAAAGAAAAATACAGCCTCCTACTCTATTTTATATATACCAGAACCATAATAAAATTCAAGTTCTTGTCTCTTCTACAATAGTTTTGAAAAAAGGCAATCTGGTTGCCAGACTAAGGTTCTCCCCGCCCCTAAATGGAAGCTCTGGGCAGAAGTAGGCTCCCCATCCTGTAACACCCCAGTTTTCCTTTGCACTGAAACCAAACCTTTTCCACAGCCTGTCATTGCTTATGGCCAGCCTGCTGTTAGCCAATGTAATTAGAAACTGGTTGTTGGGTTTTGTAGGGGTTTTTTATTAAAGAGATTCTCACTTATGACAGCATTTCTCATTAGCATATGAACTTCATTCCATGTTACTGAAATTTTGTCCCATCTTACACTCCAGGCTCTTCTAACACGATCATCTACTCCCCTGGGCTACCAAATTCTCCTAGTCTTGACATCCTATCATGACATTTCATCCATCAAGAACAATCTTGAGACAAACGTGGAGGATGTGCATTAAGAGACCCTTCTCAGTACATCTTCTTGCTCTTCCCTTTAACTAGTTCCTTGTCCAGTTTGCCAAACACCATTTTTTACACCTTATTGAGCAATTTCTTATAGTTTTACATAAAACTGTTTATGAAGTTCAGATAACCAATTTTCTACACCTCACCCAAAATTTTATTTTATCAAGTAAAAAGATAATATAGATCTGGCACAAAGTGCTTTGGAAAAACACCTCCAATCCATTTGCTATTTGTTGCTAAATCTGTCAATACTTTTTCCTTCAAAATATGCTCTAGAAAGTCATCCATCCTCTTAAGGTCAGACCAATCTTCTTGCCTTTTTTTTTCCTTTCAATTACATGCCATTTTTGTCCTCTTAAAATACAATCATGGTGTTTGCCAATAGATTTCACACGTCCCTAAAGGTTTGGTTCATGAGTAAACAGAAGTAGAGGTAGATGTAAACATTTCTGATAAATATATTTAATTTCCTGTTTCAGACAGATCCCTCATTTGGTTCATTTAAGCTCTTTGCACTTCAGGTGACCCCCTGCACATAATCCTTTCCTTTTTCTCTTTCTCTGCCCCCATTCACAACCCCCATACACACAAGCACACTGCTGTACACACCAGACTAAAAATTAAGATATCCTGGAGTAAAACAGGTCCTTGCAGTCTAAAATTTGCCCCTTCCAAATAAAAATATATGAGAATATCTAAGTGGTTTTGGCATTCACTGTTCCCTATTTCCACAAAACCTCTCTGCTACAGAAAAAGGATTATTTTTCCAGAAGACTAACAATTCTCTGAACTTGGTGCTCCTCAACTACTTCCTGTCTTGAAAAACATCCTTTACTCTGTGTGCAGAGTGGAATCCCATTAGGATATATTGTGACAAAAATTATAATTGTGAATTACAGTAGTTGCAGATTTGTTCAATTTAACAAAGGCCGTCCTAAACTGGTTGTTTGAAACACCATTTTTTCCCAGAAATTGAATGCAGACAATTTATTTTTCTCACAGGCTTTTCAAAAAAGACTTTTTGAGCCAAATCTAATCTTCTCATTATATTTGCATGAGAAATAATTCACCAGAACTCTGACCTGTTGAGTGGGCTACATAGAAGGCAGGCTTTCAATCATAAGTATATCATAGATAGCATTTTAACACATAGAAATAACTCTGCTTACTCACAAGCATTTTAGAGAGTGATGATTGTTATTTCTTTTTGAAGAAGTCATGCAACTTTCATGAGCAAGCTACTTCATCCTGCAAAGTAACCCCCAAGCAAAATATTGCAAAGGATGTACTACAATTAATCATTAAGAAGCATCTGCACTAAAAAAAATGTTAAAAAACACCTACTAGAAAGGATAGGCAGGAGTCAGGAAAAAGGAAACTTATGGCAAAATCTGCTTGCTTAAATAATTAAATTTGTTTCAATACAAAAAACGATTTCTATGTTCCAAATTGTCTAAATATTTGTTCAATTACTAATCCAAATATGGAACAAACTAAAGTACTGCACTTCAAATCCTTCCAGTCTGCTCCTTTATCCCTGGAGATGTTGTATTGAAATAAGATTCCAAAATAAAATGTCTCAGTTCCTACTGACAACTCATTTCTTTAGAATGTCATTAAGCAAAACAATGAGACAAACCCCATGAAACAGAACATATTACCAGATTCAGAAAGTTTTCTTGAATCTGTTGAAAGCATTGATATTAAATCTCAGAAGAAGTTCAAGCCTGTAACAAAGTATGATTTCCCACTGGACATTTAAGGTATATAGGGCAGTTACATGTGGTAGCCAAGTCTTTCAAGGCCTGGAAAATATAGTGGTTTTAAATAAATTCCTTCAATGGATTTGTCCATGGTTTGGACGAAACTCTAAATGCCAAGCCCGGTGTCTCTAATCAACAGATAAGCACAGTGATTTGAAGAGTATTAGGACAATCCTGAAAACGTAAGTCCATACAACCTTAAATCCTACTCTTTAAGGAAAATAGTGAAACTGCAAATTGTCACAAGAGAAATTTGCGAAACTTGCAAGTTGTTACAAGTTCTCAGCAGTCCTGCAGTATTGCTGCAGTGTCTTCTGCTCCCAGATAAACAGGGCTTCAATCATTTTTAGCTGCACTTTAGAAGAGGTGGGAAAAATAGTGCTTTTGCAGGCAAAGCCTAAAGCCGGAAGCTTTGAAATACTTTGAGACATAAAATTAAGCCCCCTCAAAACAAAAGCAATGGTAAAAAGTCCCTACATTGTAGGGAGTGCATACTGTACATACACACACCCACATGTTAACAGGGGCAAGTAAACAAGATTAAGAGAACACTGCAAGGACTGGAAAGTAAGAATTCCCTATAAATTATTTTAGCTCTAATTTTAGTCCCAGTATAAAGAGTTTTTCACTTCTATGATAGTGTCTTGCTTCATCCCCAAATTCTCAAAAGCGTAAATCAAATAATCTAATAAAAATTTAAAAAAAGCTTTCTCTTTTTTGAAAACCCAGTAGAAAATTATTTAACTACTTCCACAGCTAAGCAAAACAATCTGCATTATTCATTGCCACTCTTCACCTTCTCTAATTTCCTAGTGAAACTAAAGGAGATTCATCCCACCTCAAAACAGAGGAGATATCATCTGGAATCTAACTTCCCTTGACATGAGGTCACATTTGTAATGATTATTCAAAGCTACAGGCATCAATATAACAGCACAAGTGTCTAATCCAGAGGGCATTAAAATATCCTGTTAGAGTGTATCTCAAGGATCACATCTGAATTTCAGAGGAAATGGATAGAAAGGCAAAGAAAAGGGAAAATTTTCAGCCAATAGAAGCTATAAATACAACCCTCCCTAAGTATCTTTAAGTTTCCACTTGCTATGGCAACTATTTTACTTAAATTTTACATTTCCATATTAAGACACATCTTGTGGTAAGGGAGAGAATCTTTCACAAACATCCCCCACTCTACATGAGAGTCTTTTTTTTTTAACATGAGCGTCTACACATTATACACACAATCAACTGCAGGTAAACGTGGAATAACAACAATCCAGATCAGTCTGGAGTGGAAGACGGAAAACAGATGTAGTCAATGAATGATACTGGAAATCACAACACTAAAGAGAGCTGGTTTTTGTCAATCCAGTGAAGAACCACTATTTGCACGAGATACAGGATTTTGTTCAGTGTTAAAAAATACCATTTTTCTCTGCTGATTTACCAGATGTACTGTTCTCTACTTTTAATGCAAAGATAAAATTCATGAGTGACTCCAAAATCCTCAGCCAATTTTCTTCACTTTCTCCTTTCCAAAGTGGTAAACATTTCAAATTAAGCTCTAATACAAGGAATACCGTATGGATTANTTTTTTTCTAAAAAACCCCCATTCAACAAAATCCTTCATCATCAATCCCACACTTACAACTTCCCTATGAATTCTGTGCAGCTCCATCCTCTAACACCACAATGACCTGCTCCCAGCTCACTTCACATCTCACTGTGGGAAACAATCGCTTTTCTGGTTCCCCAATTACTGTCCATCTTTCACCATCCTCTCCTACTTAGCCTTCTCTGCTAAACCTTTTGTATTTGGTTTGTGTCACTTATTTCACTCACTCCATTTTCTACCACATTGTCAGGCTCTTACACTCACTCGCAGCTTTCTCTCCCCCATGTCTGGCATGCATGAGGACCCTTATACCTAAGATGTCACTCAGAGAAACTTCCTGTTACCACATTTCAGCACCTTCAGAAAATCCACTTGTCGTTAAGTGTAGCTGACTTATTCCAACAGGAAAATGTGAATGAATACAACAGAGTTACTTGATGATTTCTAAATATACATGCAATAGACTTGATGGATTTTCTACCTCGTCCTTCTCCAGAAGGTGATCTACTATTATGAAAGACTGAACATTTTTGTCTGTTTAGAAGAGAGTGACCCCACTGCAAGC
>WEIV01029541.1:0-32678 GCA_013390005.1 Calyptomena viridis | reverse complement strand
TTTAAACCCTTTACAGACCAGCTCAATTCAAAATAACTCATTTTGATATTTTCCTTCATCAGGAAACACGATTAGAGTTTTCCGGTAATTTCCATAGAGATACCCCTGTTTACAGCTGTGACCACAGAAATACCTGCTTTATCCTGTTGCCTGGATACCAATCAAATTGACGGCTCAAGTGCCTTCAGTTTCAGCAAAATAAAATTCTTCTTAGAGTTTTCATGAGTGGCTTCTACAGTACTTGGCTTCCTGCTCTGCTTTGGGGCCAGCAAACCCTTTATCACCTTCCTCCACTAGAAAACAACCTGTTGACATATCATATATGATTCTTACAAGCCATACGTATTTAGCCTCTGGAAGTAAGATGACACTTCATTTTCCCCAAAGTATTTTGTTTAATTCATCAAGATGATTAAAAAACATTTGATGACTTGAGAATAAATCTATCACTTGTCTTAGAATACTATTTAGTAACTACTTGTGTTTCTTAACTAAGAGTTAAACTTGATTTTCCTCCATGATTCCCAACAGATACACCTTTAGTAGGGTTCAAAGATCCACAGCCCATTCCATTTCACCCCCTCCAAAAATAGCCCAAAAATTTAGACTACCTCCTATCAGTGACAGGGCAGCCCTCCTTCAACCTGGAGAGCACAGGGAGGTAAAAAGCCAAGTAAAAAGCCAGAGAGGTAAAAAGCTGGCTCCCTTCAGAGGATGAAAGCCACAAGCCTTGCCTTTTCCTTTCCGTGGCATTCCAGACATACCACAGTACCCACAGCATCACCCCTTTTTACATGACTAGTTCCAAAAATCCATTGAAAGCGAAATGGAGTTTTTGTGACCCAAAATAAAAATCAGGAGACAATTCTAGATAATTTTCTTCCCTAACATCTAAACTGGTGCTTTACTGGGTGTTCTCAAATTTCCCAACTATTTTTGAAGCACATTTAAGCACAGTACCTACACAAAAGATCTTATTTCTAAGTGACAGACTTATGAGATCCTCAAAGAAAACCTCTATTTCATGGACCAAGCTTTGTGCAACAAAAGCTAAGGCAGAGCCAGTGTCCCCACAGCAACTCTCCTTCCCAGTGGGTTTAGTTTTTAAGCAGAGATCTCATCCCTAGCTCTTCACTTTCCTCTTTGCATTCTAACTTCTTATTTCATTAGGAATGGGAGATTATTTTTATGCAATTAAAAGGCCCAAAGGAGTATTTTAATCACCCATACTTCCATTCGTATGACAGGTATAAAGAGCAATACATCCCCCTAAATGTATCATCGAGGTATCTTGCTGTTCAATCAATATTTCTCCAATTTTGCCTCTCAAATGACACAGAGAAGAGTATTCCCAACAAGTTCAACTTTATCACAAGTAAAGTTGTCCTATTCCTTCCAATAATGAACGCTGGATCCCTGGTGAGTAACTTACATTTAACTGGCAACATTCTGGGCTACTTATATTAACTGCAACAGTCTGAACAGCTTGAATCTCAATAAAGTGTGCAGTAAATGACTGAGCTAATCTAACCTCATTAATCCTCAAACCAATAGAATAATTTGATGTCCACAGAGCAGCTTGTGTACAGCCTCCAACATAAACATGGCCCTGTAGGAAATCAACACCAAAAATGTGCTGCAGCCCAGCTGCCAGGGTTATCATGGTTGGGAAAATTGCTACGTAATTCCTGAGCCTCATCACCAGCTGTACTGCATGAGTCACACACTTTGGTCTTGTTAACACTCAAATTACTCTTTTCAGACTGCATCTATCCTGAAATCTCCCCAATGCAACAATTTTATAGAAGAGGGTCTATTCTATCCGTAAACTATTTACCTCTAGTTTCAACACTAACACAAAAAGCATCCCTAGGAAAGGGAAACACAACAAACCAAGCAATATTGGCACTTTTAAGCAGGGAATTAGTTGGATTTAGCTCCCTAATAATAATAACAATAAATATTACAGCAGCATTTCAACAATTTAGTTGTTGAAATAGTTGGAAAAACAGTTACAAACAACATAAGATCCCCCAAATATTTATGAACATCTACTTTCAGAGACACATTTAAAAGTGCTCTTTATGTATACGCAATTTGTTCTTGAAATTACTGCTCAAAGCCAGGGGCTTTATTTTTTTTTAAATACGACACATTTAAAACAAGAACATGAGAATCCAATAGCAAAAGCACATAACCCACAAAATACTGTGCTGTGTAAGTTCATGTAGCAAAATGAGAATACTCTCTAAACACAGAAAAATCGAAAAGGGGAACACTTCTAAGCACACAAATGCTAATTTCATTGCCACATACAAGAACTTAACTTTCAAAGGAACTTGGTCTTGCTGCAGTTTTAGGTCCCTTGACTTTTGGGAATTGGCCTTGTGGATGCTGAAGCCACTTCTAAAGTGGGACGGGACATTTAAGGAATAAAATAACTTTCTTCAGTTCATAAAAGCTCTGAGACAAGTCTGTTAATGTTCAGTGGCATTCCACACATACAGGATGTCCACAGTCTTACCTTATTTACATGACAAGGTGCAGAAACCCACTGAAAGTTACACAGAGCAGCCAAGTAATCAGTGTTCACTACTTTTGCCAATCAAACTATTCCTGACAAACAGACACAAGAATTCATTTCTACCCCAGCACATTAATAGTTAAAGGCTTTTAAACATTAATATATAACACAGACGTGAACATGCAGCAAAAGAATGACCCACAGAAACAACGTGGGCAGCCAAGTCAACGGCATAACCATAGCACAGATATTCCAGCAGCAACAGAACCAGAACAGAGCATCTTATGGTACCGTGGTCACCTGATTGTCAAGCGTTACCACGTCATAAGAACTCATCAGGGCAATTAGGAGTTAAGGCAAAATTGTTTGTTAGCTGAACCAAGTAACATCCAGAAGTCTCCTTAAGCACCATGTCCAAAACAACAATTGTTGCTTTATATAGATAGAAACTCATGTTCACTCTAAATAGAATGTTTTGGAAACATTTTTTGTAAAGAAGGCTCTGCTTTAGAAATATTTCTCCTAAGCTTTGCAGATGATATTTCTGAATTAAAGATAGTGAACTTGAAAAGACTCAAAAAAGATTAACCAGCAGCTATTCTAAAGTTAGTAAATGGATTGCTTCCTCAAAAGTCGGTTTAAAAGTATTCTCCCTAAAATCTAAGTAGCAAATAGTGAATTATATAATAAATCATATTTAAAGATTTTTAGTAGTGTACTTTCTTCCTGTCACTATCCTGGTGTGTTTATAGGTTGGTACTAGGGACAGAAACAAAGCACAATATTTATTTGCCTAATTTTCTTCTGGGCATGCATTTCCCAGAAGATTCATTCCAAATTCTAGTCCAACTTCTATCAGTGAATACCAAACAACAAAACGACATAATACAAATACAACCCCCCAACATGAAGTACTACTGTTCTTTCTTCATCAGCCATACAATATTTAACAGCACAGGAGAACTTTATCTTCCTTCTAACATGTTGGTAAGGCAGATTAAATGTTTTAAAGAGAATTCTGAAGTCACTGTCATCTGCAAATACATAGAAAAAAGCATTCTTCAGAATACATGGTCAAAAAATGGAATAATAAAAGAAGTCTAAATGGAGATGGGAAAAAACGCAACCAAAAAAAAAAAACCTTGCTCTGCCAGATTCATCTGTAACTAAATCCTCATGTGTCAAGCAGTTGCAAATAATTCTTTTACTCACAAATTCTCCTGTAACAAGTTTTCCTTGGAAATGAAACAAGCAATTTCTACTACAAACATAACTATTCATAACTGACCATACAAAAGAGCATTACATTTCAAATTACTATAGAAAACAGTCTTTGTTTTAGAAAGATAATTTAATATGAAAACAATTTGGACAGCAACTTTACTCAGGAGTGATAGAATAAGCCATATATATCGTGAATGGGAAATTCCTGAAGAGACAAGTTTTCCCTTGGAGAGGAATGAAATAGAACAATTTACATTTCCCAACCACAATGCAGGCTTTCTTTCAAAGTTCATCCAGAAAACTCAGAGTATAAATCAAGGGCACAGATTTGGTTCTCACATCCACTTGATTGCCCAAGAGATTTTGTCATAATCCTTGTTGCATTCACTGGCTTTCCCAAATATTACTTTCCTTCACATCTGTCTTGTACATCTACTTGTAACTTATTTGAGTGATTTTGCTTTGGCTTTTGATTGTTCATTTTTTTATCAACAGTGCCATAGAACTTCAATGAGGTATTCAGGAAAAACTGGTTTCCATGCCATTTTTACATTAGAACCCAAATTTTCAACACTCTTAATGGACAAGAAGGTAAACTGTCTGTGTAACAGAAAGACATTAAAAGCCATAAACCCATTACTTTAGTAGCCTTATGGAGGAGTAATTCAACAGATTCTTGCAAAATAAAGCATAAGCTTACAAAAAACAAAAATGTGTCTTCATTAGAATAATCATCACAGCAGGGAAGATGCAACAACCATGTATTTAATTAGTCTATCAAGATACTCAAAGGGAATAAAACATGTAGACAGTAATACAAGTCTCCACCACTTATTCTTTAAGCTATAAACCTAAGTATGCTTATGTGCAAAAATTAATTACAACACAGGGGAAACGAAATCAGTCACTAATCAAGCAAAATGAGCAGGAAAGTCAAGCTAAGTGGGATGCTCATGTTTGAGGCTCAGGATCAAACAGCACTAAGTGCGTATAAACAGAGGCAGAATTATTATGCCTTTTCATCAGCAAAATCATGCTGCCCTACAAAACATATGAGTGTCTGGTCTAGCTGTGAACTGTTAAACATAGCAAGGAGATTCCAGTACAGTGGTTGGAAGCACAGGAACACCTTAAAGGAAGGCAAAAAGGGATTGAAGGAAAGAAACAAGTCAATGTTTCTTGTCAACAATTCAGTCCTACAGTGAAGGACAATGAAACAGCCAACCTAATAGGACACCTGCAAAATAGAAATGAGTGTCCACATCAGGGCATTCCAGTGCTGAAGGTCAAAGCTTCAAGAGAAAATACAAATTCAGTGATAAAGGATCTTTTCTACACTCATCTCACAAATATTTGCTATTTCTAGAACAAAACATAACATTTCATTACAAGTGGTAGGACAGTATAGCACAGGCTCAGAGATAGAGAACAACTCTTGCAGTGGAATTTGCAGTTACATTTATAACCATGTATTTTTATGAATCCTAAAGAACTGCATGTTAAGCAGACTTGCATGCTACACTGAAAACTGCTCAGCTTCAGTTAAATGATAGCCATGTCCTACAACTCATGCAGTCTGTCCTCTCAGTGTCCACTAATAATCACTGTCTAAATGGTGTCACAACTTACGGATGATTAACAGCTCGAGTATTACTGATTAATTAGTGACAAAAGCCAACTGCCCCCTTCAGAAGATAAGACACTAATTTACTAGCACACAATTGTGACTGAGCTATTTCATACTCCAGCTGAAATGTTATTCTGTGTAAAGGAACAAGCATTCCTTACTCTGAAATGGCAAATTTGATTTGTGTTTTGAATTCTAAAATTCAGTAATATTACTGCAGTATAAGAATCTGTGGACTAAGCTGTCCCATACCCAAACAAGCAGTATTATGTTTTTCAACTGCTTTGATGTTTGTAGAAGGCGTTTGCTGAGGAAACACTGCATGTGCAATCTTTACACAGGACTTTGGACTACCTTACCATAGGTCATTATCAGTAATCATTTCTCTCAAGTTCCTGATGGAATTTCTTTATTAGTCAAAATTATTCATCTTTAAAAACACAGAACTGATTCTTAATTAACTTAATCTCTTTTAAAGGCTTGTAAATTCCTCCTAATCAAGCTTTAAGAAATTCAACTTGAATTTCAAATCTTATTTTTTAAAACAAAATTGGGCCAGTAAGTTCCTCCATTTCAGTCTCAGTCGAGGTGTAATTAACACTTGTTTCAACTAGGCCAACCAAACTTCAAAACAAACCAAGCACATATCATGAGGGTTCATTACTAAGTACTGAATGTCTGAGTCTTTTGTAAAAAGGCACTCTGTATACAGAAGGCTCCATCAGTTCAGTCTCAAGTCCCTAATAACGAGGTAACAATAAACCATGTTTCTCATGATTATTACAAGCACAAGGAAAACACACTCATCCTCTTCAAACACCTCACACTGATTTACATCTACTTGGACTACAGGTGAAATTTGGGTCCTTTTGAAATGAGTAGAAGGGTTTAGTTACTCAGTTGAAGCATTAGGTCATAACATGAGTCTTACAAATGTTTGCTTTTTTTTTAGTATTAAACATCCCAGCATCCTGCCCAGCTGTCTCAAACCTGCAGTTATTGATAGCACAATTGTCAAAGCTTCTCCAACTTATACTTACTGTGCCTGATTTTCCAACTCCTGTTGAAATGCTTCCTCAGCTTAAAGTAAAAAAAACCAAGATAGTCCATTTTTAGTTTTGGGATTCTCTCTCCCAACCCCCATGAAAAGGAGTGGAATCAGTCTTGTTATAAAATTTACACAGTTTTGCCAGCCATCAAGTATCCAAGTAGCTTAATCACTGCAGCTGCTGTTCATTTCCAATAATCACAGATATGCTAGAAAGTGTGTCAGTCACATCCAGCAACTGTAATAGTTTACATATCATAGAGAAGCAAGATGGAAAACTAACTGCTATATTGTCTACATTTATGCATGACACAGTATGTGTACTCTATAAGGCTTCTCTACAAACTTGTCAATGTTGGATAGCAGTGAAGTTTAAAATAAACTGTACACAAGGAACAAGGTATTTTTGTAATCCAAATGAACACTAGATCCAACTACGTAAAATCCAAAGAATTTCACAGAAAACTAGACAAGAATATCCGCACATCAGCAGCTCCACAGCACAGAAACTGTGAGTAACAAAGGGCAATGGCTTCTCATTGACCCTTCCCATGAGGGAACTGATGTGGGAACTGCTTTGTGTAGGATATGACTTGATTTATCCAGTATTTTAAATGCCTTGATATCTGCTACCAAAGGTTCCCATTCTTAAGAAGGATGTAAAGTCCCTCATGGATTTCATGTGGAATTGCGCATCGCTCTATTTGGTTGTAGATACTGTGTCTTGATAAGGTGATTAATTTGTATATTTTCGTGTTTAATTTCCCTGTTCCTCCTACATTTGGTATATTGTCAGAAGGAATAAAAACCAGTTTCTTCTCAAAGTGCCTTTACTATACCAGAAAATTATTTTAAATGATGGCTCTGTTGAGCATCCCAGCAATTGTCCTATCCCAGACACTGACTTTATCCTCCCTGAAAATGTCTTCCCCTTAGAGCTTTAAGAATGATTTATTTATTAGTAATTAATGTTTTTCCTCTGACTAGTTCTGTTGGTGGACATCAGCAAGTTGAGGCTTTGTTCCTTGCATTATTTGAGGAACTGGCATCTAGCTTTAGTTTGCTGGAGGTTTCAGTCCATCGCTCGCCATACAATCTAAAAGCAGTGATTTAAATAACCACCTGAAACAGTCAAGGAACTCAAGAAAGGAGAGGAAGGCAGCTCCAATACGAAGGGACAGGAGAAACAGCACTTTAAGGAGTTTCTCAAGCATCCCTCCTTTCTGACCAGTGATATTTGGTCTTTCTTGTTCAGTGCTGGATATTTCTCATGGGCATTTCTGTGGTGATAGTCACTGCCAGTGAGAATAAATGCACAATTGAGTGTCATTAATATACTGATTTGTAAACGTTTAAGCATATAATAATCCACTGTTTGGCTTGAGAACAGCAGAAAAACCACTTATTTACCAAGAGATTTTTTAGTCAATGGTGTGGATACAAAAAAAAAATGTAAAGGTTTGATTAGATTTATTTTAGTGAAAGTCTTCAAAGGTGAGCTAAAAGCCTCTTGGCTCATTTGAAAACATAGGGATAAGTATACTCACTTTAAACTATCATAGGCTCACAATAAAGATTGCCAGAGGCAGTAAGAAAACATCAATTCAAAACAACATCAAGGATAAAACTTCACAAATCTCAAGTCCAAGACCCTTGCAGAAATGGTTTATCTAGTTCTGCTTCTGAAGACTCATTTGCAAAAATGTTGACCGTTGGTATGTGTTAGATTCCTTTATGGGGAATTTTCCCATTATTACCATGATGCTGGCAAACTGAGGAAGGGAAAAGGTAACCCAACTAAGCTGAGGACAGAATTCCTCAGCAGGAATAGGTGTGGAAGACCATTATCTGTTGGCCTGAGATCTGATGGCCAGGAAGAGCAGGCAGATTCCTGCCCTAGTAATGTACCGGGAAGGGGTGAAGTATGCCTGCCTTTTCCCCCTCCTTTCTCATGAAAACAAAAAATCTCCACGAGGGACCAAGTGGGTCTTACTGGTTTTTTGGCTGCAGTCCTGGAAGAGGGCCTGGTGTTATTTTTCTCCCCTCTGCTGCCCCAGGACCAGACCATCTCTTACCTCTTCCTCACCAGCCCAGCTCCCATGTGCAGGTGGACCCTGCAGCAGCCCCCAGACAGAGAGAGGAGACCCCTGCCCCCACTGCTCCCTGCTTGGAGCTGCCTGTCTGCCCTTCCCCATCTCCCACTGTTCCTGTATGGGACAAGTGACTCGCCTGTCTCAGCAGCAAAACCCAGGGAACCCCCTTTTGTGGGTGTGCTGAGCCTGCAGGACCTGCATGTTTTCCCCCACAGCTGTGACTGCACTGAGGAAAAATACATGGAGGGGGGCCATGGAGGGGAAGGGGTTGTTGGGGTGATTTTTCTTGTTACTAAAGGTCCATAAATCACTGTAAAATTGCTCAGTCTTCAGATATTTTAGCAGGAATCTTTCCATTAATGGGCTGCACACTTCATTTTAATACAAACAACACGCTCATGAGAACATTTCTATCTCCTGATACAAAGCCAGATGAACTTTCCAAAGAAAGAACTAATTCCTCACATTCCATACTTGGAGTATGTTGACAGTTTATACAAGAGTGTGATCAGTTTGTGCCGTAGCCCTTCAAAAGGCCTTCTGGAACATCCCAGTGAATCCAAAAGGAAGGAAAGCAGCTTTTCTAAAACAGCTGAATCAACTTTCACAGAAACTATTTCTTCTTGCAGAAATCCAAATTTTTTTAAAAACAGGCAATGGGATGAATTTGATGGGATGCAAAGGGGATGGGATGCAAAAGGAATGGGATGGGTTTGGCGTAACCTGCATGTATTTACAGCATGAACTACAACTAACACCTTCAGGCATCTGCCTTCAGTAACTTTTACTTCAAAGCATGCTTGAAATCTTTCTCTCCGCTGTTACTCTCCACAAAGAGATAAAAATTACAAGTTTTCTTAATGTTCCCAAGAAATCCTACCTCAACAAGTTAAGCAATTGAAGTTCTATTGTTACCTGCATCACAACTGCCCATTTTCCTGAACAGGGGATAGAGAATATTTAACAAGAGAGCAAACTTCACAGCCAGAGCAGAGAGTGGCTCAGCCACAGCATCAACAGTTTGAGGATGAGATCTCCAGTGCTCAGTCCAGTGAGTATCTGGGAGAGGCACTGTCAGTACTCACCGATACCCCAAAACATGAAGTTAACAGGACTGCCTTGCACTTTTTACTTTACTACAGTTATACATGGAAGTAAAGACAGTTTTTATACAATAAAAGCATCCTCTAATCCAGCAAACAAAGTATGTCTTATATGGAAAATGTGAAAAATTGCTCTCAATGTATAGCACTAGAAGGGAGAAGAAACATCAGTACAGACCCCTAAAAACTTTCTTTCTGACCTGCCAGAGGTAATATGGAAAACCTTTTTGCAACCTTTAATTGGAACAGGGCAGAGACACAATATCTCACCAAATGCCACAAAGGAAGTGTTATATGATCTTTTCAGACAGAGAAGGCAAACTGTATGAATACTGGGTAGAGATGTTCAGACAGACCTTTTGAACAAGAAGTAGAAATTTTACAGTAAATATCACCACTACACATACTTTCAGATTAGGGTAATCATAGAGACCATTTAAGAGAAAAATATATTTGGAATGAGTTTGAAATATTATTAACCATAACATTTAGCTCTAGACAAATTTCCCGGGGTACTAAGACAGGGCTCAATTCAAGTGATTTTGAGTGAAAAAGTCCTTTGAATGAAGCACCTTTGAATGAAGTTTGACCTCAATTTTCACAAGGCAGGTTATTTTTCAGAACATCAAATAACCAACCAAAACACGGGTCATTTGTTTGGCCAGACTCTGTTTAGTGAATGAAATCCAACAGCTCAATTACAACTTAGCAAAGTCAAACCATTTAATTCTAAAATCCCAAATAATACTGGAAACCTATGAATTGCAAAACTGGAGAAGGTCATGAACCCTCTTCAGATCCTTGGCCACTTGCAAAAAGGAAGGAATTGCAGAAAGTGCCTACTTAAAAATACAAAATTTGAGCACTGTTTTCTTTTGGAAGCATGTCATTGTCTCTCTTGTCTGATTGATGACAGTAAATTTGCTTTGGTCAGCACATATTCTGAAACACTCGAGAAGGTGAAGAAAAAAATTATTCTGTGCTCTGAAGATATTATAAATCATTATTGCCACATAAAAGCCTTACTGCCAATATAATCATTAACCAAGTGGAAAGCTTGCTTAGAGAATGAATTTTAGAATAGTGGAAGGATTCAAAAGGGAAAAATGACTATGTGCTGCTTACTCTGCCCCTAGAGAGAAGCAGACACTATTTGAGCCTGACTGCTCTCCCTTACTGTTTTAGTAATTCATGCGTTTTGCCAGCCCACAGAAGTTTGACAAGATTTGAATTTGGAAGGCAGCAAACAGGACTGGAAGGTTGTGTAGCTAGAAGTGGTCTTAGAGTGTTCTGAGATCATACATAGGGCAGAACAGAGTCATTACCTTCCACACCAACTAAATGCTACAGAACCAGAGCATTGCATGAGGGTGTGGGCAAGTCAGAAATAGGCAGGAATTCACATTTTCTAATGACAATGGATTTTTCTTAACCTGCACAATTTTAAAGAAGCAAAAAATTCATTTTTCCCTATTGACTGTGCTTTAGCTACAGGAAACCAGAACTACCTGCAACTTGATTAGACTTTCTTGAAAAGAAATTCAGGAACTAAAAAAACGAACAAACCAAATCAACTTATGACAACTTCCTAAGTTTCACTTAACTCAATATTTTCTGGTAATTAAATCTAATAGCATTTTAGTGTATTTCCACTATTTTAGGGCAATAAATTCTTAGACCAGACAAGTTCCTATCACATTTCTATTTATAGCATCCAGAATGATAGTAACCACTTGCTTTTTACATTTATTGTAAGAAGTAAATGGGCACAAGTAGTGGCAATTCAGAATTTTGACATTGTTGAATTTTTTGCTGTTTAGATTCCTATTGAAAAAGCTCCCAAACTTTCAACACTTTAGACACAAGGAAATGTCATGTTTTATTAATTTAATGGCATAACAACCTCAAGTATCTTTACCCACAATTTGCCTGGCAATTCCATTACAACTATAAAGTGCAACTGAGGAACCTGCTCCCATAAAACAGAGGGCTTAACAAATGCTGGGTTGGGGGTTTTCTCCCAAACACATAACAAAGTGCCCACTGCCAGTACATCTTATGAGCAGAGTGTGATTGGTCATAGAATGTAACAGGAGACCTATCCCTAATCAAATATGATACCTACAATTGTACTCTGGGATGGAAAGCAATTCTCTTCCATAGGAAGAGGATTATTGGAAACAATACTGAAGATCACTGCAACAAAAAGACAAAAATGGCTTACAAGGAGAAGCAGTAGGTTGCCATAATGAACAGTTCTTGCCCATCACTAGTTCTTACTTAGAGTTACATATTCTACAGCACAAAGAATAACAAGCAACTTGAAAGTATCTTAGTTGAGAACTGATACAGAACAGTGCTTAACGAAAATCAATTCAGATGAGATTTTAAACACATGAAAATAGCATGTAATCATTAAGTGTAACAATATTTTAACATAATTGAAAGGAGGACCATTTTGCCCTCCTATTCTGTCTTGCATAATTTCAGAGTTACAGAAATGAGAAAAAGTGATAAGAAAAGTAAACTAGAAGTTTTCAGAATAGTTGCCACAGCTCCCTTTCTCCTGCAAAAAGCCTGCATGGTTCAAGTCCCTCCAAACTATTATAGAGCTGTAGACCGGCTGTAGACCCAGCATTTTGTTAGTGATTTACTGACTTTTCCCAGCTGTCTGATCCATTAGCTGTGACATAAGTCATCTCAGGAAGATTTTCACCTCACAAGGATTTTCTTTCTACAGATGTTCTCATAAATCTACTTAGTAGCCAAAAAGATTGTAGTTAGTGGTTACACAGATGATCAAAAGGAAAGCAAGACAGGATTAAGAATTATTGGCCAGTTTTATGGTTTTCTTCTCTGTTTTTATGTAAAAATTAGGAGGTTTTTGGTCAAAAAATAAAATAAACTGTCCAAGCATAGACAGCCCAAACAAGAGATTATGCTCAAACTAATAATTTATGCCATTCTCCTTCCCAAGATTATGCAAGACATGGCAAATTCTAATAATTAAGGGGTGTTATGGTTTTATTTTATGGAAAACTTTTTTTTTCTTCTTTGCTTGCAAATGACTGCAGGGGGGGTGTCCTTTTCCCCCCCCAGACACCAAGGGGGGTGCTGTACACCACGTGGCGCTGCACCAGCTCCGCTGTTGGCCCAGCTGTGCCGTTCCCCCACCACGCTGCGGTTCTGGGCATTGCTCCTGCTGCACCACTGTTGCTGGTTTCTGCCGGGCACGGCCCCAGTTGCCGCTGCCCACCGAAGCCCTGGCTGGGGTCAGGAGCGGCTCGGGGTTGGCATGGGGAAGGGGGAACACCCCCTGCACTTGTCCCACGGCTGCTGCATGTTTCTTGCCGCCGCCGCCTGGGCACTGTGGGAGCTGAGCCCTTGCCTACCAGGGCATGCTGCCACCGGGGTGCTGCTCCCATGGTGGTGCTGCTGCCATCGGCCTTTCCTGGGGTGCAGCAGAGCCATATGGCCCTGCGGGACGCCCGCGGCCACTCGCCTCTCTGCTGTGGCACGCTCCCAGTGCGAGAATGCAGCTCCAAGCCCAGCATCTGCTCCAGGAGGCGTGGGCTTGCGGGATACCCGAGCCATGTGCCTCCAGTGGCCGGGGCAGTCAGGGAATCCCGGTTGGAGGCTGGGAGGAGATGAACATCATTTTGGCTGAGCCTCATGGCAGAGGCGGGGAGGGTTTCCCACTGTTTGGGGCCGGAAGTAGGCGGGGACAATGAGGGACCAATGGGACATAAGTCCACGCCTCCCCAAGGTGGGGGAAGGTATGCGAACAAGACATACACGCATGCGTGACATGTGAGGAATGCTGGGCCAGGACAGAGGGGACAAAAGCGGCACCAACTGGACGCCATTGCTTTTTTCATCTGCGCTGAACTGCTGGATGGACTTGCTGCTCTTCAGGACCTTGACAATGCCATCTTTTATCAAGTGCTGGCTAGACTGGGACCTAAGAGACTGTTTCCTGAACACTGTGGAGCTCCGGCATCAACTTGAATCCCTTCCTCGTTGCAAATTTCTGGTTTGGCTAGGAAAAACCTACCCTGCCTTCCCCTCTCTCTCTCCCTCTCTCTCTCTCTTCATGGCATGGGCTCTGGCGTCCCTCTCTCCATCTCCATCAGGATCACAGGAGCTCCAATACCCAGTCCTATCCCCACGGGTTCCCAAAAATCCCAGGGGTGGGAGCTAGCCCCTCTTCCCATCTCCACCAGGCTTCTCAGGGTCCCCAAGACCAGTCCTGCCCCCACGGATCCTCAGATCCTGGGGAGGAGCCAGTTCCAGTTTGCTCTCGGGAGGATTATCCACCTTTTTTCTCTCTATATCTCTAATTTTCTCTCTCTGTGCCCCAGGAGCATTTCCCCTGTGAAGTCCCTGTGGGAGCCCCTGTTTTCACTGACCCCCTCTTCCCTCCAACACTCCCTCTGGCCACCAGGAGTCAGCTCTGAAACCTCTCCTTATACCCTTCGCACCTGTTTGCAGGCAGGTTTTTCTTCAAGCCAAAAAAGCTTGTGTTATTTTCTTCAAGAAGGATTATTTTGTTGTGTGTTGGCTACTTGTGTTTTCTTATGTCAAATACTCAATTTAATTTTCTGGTTTTTATTTTTTTTTATAAGGGTGTTTTTTAATACATAACGTATATTTTTATTTTCTGTTTAATAAAAGTTTTTTCTATCTTTATACCCAAACAAGTCTCAACACAGTTAATATTGAATTTATTTTAATTCAAATTCACTGTCCTCTTTAAACAGCGACAAGGGGGAATGCAGAAGAAGGAGGGATAGTTTTTTCTGTTACATTATGGTCAGAAACCCCCACAAGGATGGATCACAAAGTTTCACCCTATCTTACAAAGGAGCAAAGCAGTACAGAGTGAGGAGTTGCTCACGCTGCACTGAAGCAGCATTTATGAATTAAAGTGCTACAACTGCTTTCTTGATGGAAGATGTCTATTTTCCACAGCAAGGTGGGAAACAGGCATGTTCTAATCACCTCCAGTAGAACAGTAGGTAACCCTACAAATTAATATCCTAAGGCCTATTTTTCTTAAGATCATAACAAGCCATGTTTGATATGCTGCACCTTTAGTGACTTGATTACAGCATCTTTTTTACTCTGGGGAGTCTACTGGCTCTGCAGACAGCAAGCTCTAGAATTAGGTTTCTGGTAAGAGTTACATAGTCAAAGATACTCGGACCATATGACATTTTAAATCAAAACAGCCTGTGTATCACATAAGGAACAGTCCAACTGCTTACAATAAACTCCAGTTTGCAAGATATTCACAGAAGCTTAGTCACCAATTTCAAGGTAATAAATGAACTCAAGAGAAAAAAATTTGATGGTAACCTTAAATAAGTCAAACAGTAAATATGAGATGCATTCATTAATGATTATTTATCTAGTCTTTATATGACTACTTCAACATATTTTTACTTTCTTGTACATTTCTAGAGAAAACACAGCCAGTTTATTGTGCATTCCTTGGCCCAGCTCCCCAGCTTATGTTAAGCAGCTTATTCACTCTGACTTCAGCAGAGCTATTACGAATTTCACTGTCTGATCCTTCTTTATTATTATTCAAGTCTTGTTTCATACTTTACGTGGTGATTTTTTTTGCTTAACATTTGCTGTTAAGAACAACCTCCAGAAAGCACAGAAGTCTAAAGGTGAGTTTAAAAGTTCAAGCTTGAACTTATTCACACATCAAGCAAGTCTCCAAGAAAAAAAGAATGTTTTTCCCTGGGCCCTTTGTTCTTGGTGACAGCAAGAGAACAATGAATGGCAAAGTAAAAAAAAAAAAAAAAACCAAATAGGGAAATATGGAAATTGGCGTCTTGGTTTCAGTGGCAGCAACTTGACTTCTTTTAAGTTTCACTCCTTTTAGTGAAATGTACTCGTTTTAGTGAAATGTGCTGGAAAGCTGCTGCAAACAGGGATAGCTGAACCATCCATTCAAGTAGCATCACTTTCAGTGGCATTTTCCCTCTTCATGCTTCAAACACAATTTCTGAAGAAATGGCTTACTGTCCAGCCAATCTGTGAAGCATATTCACTAAGAAAGACCACAGTATCCAAACAGAAAGTAAAACTACCACTAGCCATCCAAAATCCAACTGAATACATTAATTTTCTCAAATAGTGTCTCTAGTCAGTCACACTTTTCTGCAAGTTTATTTGAAAAAAAACCCCAAAAATCACAATCCTACTTTCAAGTGCTTCCTAGTTTTACATTAGTTTCATGATATTTCTGTGATTTCCTCAACTCACATGGCTCCTTGCCCCCAAACATCACTGGTGGGACTAAATAGCCATTGATTTATACCCAATGGAAGGTGTTTCAGTTCTAATGCAAGAGAACAACTGGAATAATCATACTTCTCTAACTCTAGGTTTATATAAACTATATCCATGTAAAAAACTGCTTAAAACTGCTGGGTATGGCTATTTGTTCACATAATGTTACTTGGTTAAACCCAGCTTACAGTGAAAAATTGTATTCATCCCATGAAATGCAATATATCCAATTACTACATAATGAAACAAAACAGTAAGATCCATTCATCTCCATTTATTTTGCTCCAAAATAGTACTCATGACAAACCAAACAGTATCAGCGTTTTGGTTTAACCTCATTTCCCAGAGAAACTAGTAACCTTCCACTGAACTATACATTCAATCCAAAACTAAGAACACATTCAGAAGAAGTCTAGCCATTATAGAGCCAATCTTTCCAACCATATTGATTACTGTACATGAACTAATTTCAAAAAATACATTTTTGAAATTGCACTGAGGATCCTCTATATCAATCCATGCAAGATCTTTTGCAATCAGCATTGTTCTACCTTGTTTCTCTTAAAAAACCCCAACATTTCAATAGAGAATGCAATTAAGACCAAGTTGGCCAGTTGAAAGTACCAAGTTACCAGTGCAGAATAATACCCAGAACAATTTACTAAATTAATGACTTTAGTAATTTCCAACCAAATGAGTGAGATAGCAAAAATATCTGCCAGAATTCAAAAATTTGATGCTTTTCCCAGGTTGCCAGAAATGGCTACTAGTTCTACTACAGCTTTAGGTAGACTCTGGTAACTAAGATTTGTGCAAGTAAATGTCTGATACTATGAAAAATCTTTTTTTTTTTCAATCTGAAACACAAAGACTTCTCAACCATCTATTTCTCAACAAGAGAATTTTTTTCTAAGTCTGAACGACTGACTTTTCCCTTTCTGTGTAGTGGTTTAAATGACAGGATATGGTTTAATATAGGGCAATGAAAGCACAGAAATTGAATAAAAAGATAGGAAACTTTTATTTAGCAAATATATATACATATAAAATGATGTATATATACTTTTATGTGAAATAATGGATTAAATGAAATACAAATGGTGTGCAAGAACAACAGACGACCAAAACAATCACAAAGCAATAATTTTCGGAGGTCACGTGATTTCAGCTAAGTTGCCACCAATCGGTGGCGTCAGGCAGCTTGAGGTTGTGATGACTTCTGGTGACCAGAGGGGGCACTGCCAAGATGCAGTAGGTTACTGGGGAGTCTCCGAAGGGGAAAAGGGTCCCAGGGGTAGAAGACAATGTTTTTTTTTCTGAGACATTCTGAGGATGGGAGGGCCTTGGAGGGGTGTCTGGAGGAGGCCCAGGGTTGCTGGGGAGTTCTGAGGAAGGGACGCCCACAGAGGGGTGTCCTGAGAGGTCTGGAGTTGTTGGGGAGTTCCAAGGAAGGGAGGGCTTTGGAGGGGTGTGTGGTAAGCTGGAGAACCCTCAGGAGTTTGAGGAGCCCAGGAAAGGGGAAGCCAGAGGGTGTACCAAGGGGGTTCCTGTGAGCTGGGGAATTCCCGGGAGTTTGAGGAGCCTGGGAAGGGAAAGACACAAAATGTATTGAGGGGGTTCCCAGGGGTGGGGTATGGGGGATTCTGGAAAGGGTAAAAGCAGGAGTTAGGCAAGAGTGAAGGGATGCTGGCAAACCAGGGAAGCTGGAGAGGAAGTGGCTGGAGTGGTGGCTGGAGAAACAGCAGCAGCTGGAGCAATATCGGTGGCTGCAGAGGGTACCCAGAAGCTGCAAGTGGTGGGAAAACTATGTTGAAAATGCATCTAAAATGGTGGCAGTGAAGCCAGCAGCAAAACCACATCCTTCTCCAGTCCAAAGAGCACATGTGGCAGCTGCTTTTATACAGTTTAGTCCCATCTCAGAATCCTGGGCCACTGTGCATGCATAGTCAGCCAGATCTGCCCCTTTTCCCCACCCCTTAGGGTGGACAGTGCACTTTCAGTGGTCTATTGGCATTTCTAAGCTCTCCCCTGCTTCTCAGCCCACCAAAAATTGAGTCCTTGTTCTTTCTCAGCCATGTGACCAACATCGTGGCTGTCCCTCTCTCTGGATGTTCCCCCCCATGCTGGTGTCCTACCCACCAGGCCGGTGCTTCCATGGAGAAACGGGGTAGTGGCTACTGGTGCACAGGCACCTGGATGGGCTGTCTGCAGGCAGCTTCAGGCACCGTGCCCCCTTCCCACACTGGGAGTGGACGCCACCGAGAGACACAGTCGGTGGAACCCACAGAAAACGGGCCGCATCGGTGATTGGGGCAGCAGTGGGGAGGAGTGGGCAGGCAGCGGGCCGAGGCAATCCCTCCAAACCGAGCTGGCAGCCCATGTTCCAGTGGCAGCAGTGTGCCAGGGATCAGTCCTGGGGCAGGGATGGCAAGGGCAGGGGCAAGCACAGCAGCTGGTGCCACAGAGCTGGGCTGTAGGGTGAGGGGTAGCTGCTTGGACTGGCCCTTAGCCACGGTGCCTCTCCCCCACTGGATCAGAGCTGTGTGGTGCTGGAATCAGCACGACCACCTGCCAGGGCCCGGCCGGCACTGCAACCCCCTCCCCACACCGTAAAGGCTTCGGTGATTCTGCCATTGATGGCAGAAGTGGCAAAACTTGGCACTGGGACCATGTGCTGCCACTCCGAGCTCACACATGGGCAGGCGCAGTGCCCTCCTAACTAGGACACCCCACTAGTGCTGGCACGACACTGGGCAGGCGCCAGTGCGGCACAGCATGGATGGCCCAGGGACGCGCCTTGCTCTGCGGTGGGGAGAGGCTTGCAGGGCATGCAGGGGCAAAGCTACTGTGAGAGGAAAACACTGTGTCCTTCCAAGCCTGCAGCAAGCCCTCCCCTCTCCCCTGAAATTATGTATTTCTCAGGTAAAAAATAAAAGTTTTTTTAAATGCTTGGTCAAACCATAACACTCTCGCCCCATTTTCTTTTCTATGGTAGCAAAAAATGGACTTGGATTGCAGAATGCTATAAAGAACCTGACATCACTATCCTGTGAGGTATTGGCTATGATTGGAGACATGGTGATGTTACAGAGAAACCCCACGAGCTAACCCATTATGGCAAGTCTATACTCCTTCCTAATACAAACTGCATCTGTGTTTATCCCACCAGTGGATTCAGCCAATATAACGGACCACAACATAGCACATGGATTCTGATTAAAAGGAGAGTTTCTGGCCTACAGCTCATGTTGGAAAACAATAGCACGTGGAGCAATACAAGAACTGTAAGCCAACACGGTATCCCTACAGCTCTTTTCATGGGCAGCACCAAGCCATGAGTCTGAGCACAATTGGTGTGTTTTGGAGAAAAAAACCCACTTGCTTGCAGAAGTACTTATACAACATCCAGAAAAGCAATGTAATATCTGACAGATATTATATGGAAGCATTCAAAACATAACTTCCCATTTCAACTGGTAGAAGAATTTTAACAGGACCTACACAATCATTGCTCCACTTAGCCTTTAAAACAACTACAACAAGATATCCACTTTGGGTCACACACACCCACTTTGTAGTCATTGGCTTCTCAAACAAGAAACAAAACACAAGAAACTGGAGGTAAAATCTAATCATTGACACAAAGCAGAAAAGTAATTTCTGGAAAATCAGATAAAATGTAAACCTTTCATGTAGAGGCAGCAACTAACAGCATCCAGATTGGATATGCTCATGTTGGGAAGGAAAGGTTACTAGAAAATAAGAGTTTCTCTGCCCTTATTTGAAAGCGTATGTTGAAATTAAAGTCCATAAAAAACTTTATCTGAGATTGCCATCCTCAAGTGACACGCTTTGCATGAAAATGCCATAACTACACTGTGAAAATGCCCACAGAATGCCCAGAGCCACATTCACTTTGTTAGTACCTGGTTTGCCTTTTTTTTTGTTTAGTAACTTTGCCATCAGGGTGCCCAACACAAATGCTATTATCCCAATCACACAGCAGAGATGCTCTAAGAAGTTTCTGACAATACAGTCACAACAGTAAAATTTTTACAATGCAAGCTCAGCCTGGATTTCCCAGCTGGCGATTTTGACCTATTATTTTGTATCCAACAGAGAATCATAGAAACAAGAGAAAAAAGGTAACAGAATTTGTGTCGTGTCTTTTCCTCTTCTCCCTTGCCCTTGTTACTTACCTCTAAATCATAGTTCTCAAGTGCTTAAAACGAACTGCAAGAACTTCTAATTTTAAATGCAGAGCACAGAATCTACATGAAATCTACCTGTACTCTCACCTTGTTACAGCTCTCTTCTTTTAAATGAATATACTAACAAGTCTCAAATAAGGGTCTCCTCCTTCCCTATGTGGACATTTGCCTGTGTTTTACTGAATTTTCATTAGCACAGACCCCTTTGTGCTCCCTCAGTAGAGGCACAGAGACACAAAACACTTGCAATGAGAAAACAAACCAGGAGCAAGAAGTCTTGACTATTTTCGCTCTCTCTCCTCCTTCCCCCCTGCAAAGTCATCTAAAGTCACTGAAACATTTATAAGTCATCATAGTTCCTTTGTCAGTTCATTACATCAGCAACCAAAGAAAATAAATATGCATTTTGTGTGATTTTAACCAGACAGCTTTCAAGGAAAAAAAGAGCAACCAACAGCCCATGAGTTTTTAAGATGCTTGATTTTCCTCAACATGTCATTTTCTCTTCCTCCAAATATTAATACTCACCAAAGTCACTCGTGTACATCAAGAGAGCTATAGGACAACATAGAATATCCTCAGTCCTACTGGTTAATATTCTGAAGTGCCTCCTCAGACCATAATGCATTTTTGAAGCTAATGATTGCATAGGTCATCAAATACAGAACCTACTCAACTCAGAGGTCAATAGATGCTTTTGTAGCCACATTTTTGCCATATCTCACAGTACATATCCAAGTTGTTCATCCTGCCATTAAGTGACATCCACCCGTCTGAATCTGTCATTACCAGAAAATGTGAAAGTCCAAGAGATGAATCATGCTGCTGTAAGATGACCTTCAGTTTACTGTTACAGACAGAAAGAGGAGGGTGCATAGGCAAGCATTTTTTTCAGGGGGAAGAGAGGTTATATTAAGCCATCCTATGTTCATTGGCCAACTAGAAAATTAACATTTTCAGACACATTATCATAAAATAGCATTGGAGTGATCTAACTACACTAGATTCAATACCTGTGACTTTTTAGAGATCATCCCCTTTGACACTGATGCCAGCTGCTCTCTCACTCAATCTGACCAGAAATCTAAAGAATAGTTTCACCTTGCTCTTCAAGGAATTTTACTACAAGCAACAATTCCACCTCAAAAAACTAAGGTTATTTGCTGCATGTTTCTATCTTTGCTCTATGAGAAATTATTGTCCAGCTGCAGGTGCTCAGGAGGAATGGTTTGATTTCGCTTAAATTACCACTATTAAAAGGTTTCTAGTGGAGCATGGGAGATTGGTATACAAAACAGATTTTGTATCAGATTATTAGCTCACTGTTAGGACCATATGAAGCCACTTATCTAGGTATCTTGTCAGGGAACTTCTATTTTCTCTTTCAAGCAGCACAAAGAGTCAGAACTGCGAGCAATGACCAAGTCAGTGTCTGGAGTCACTTCCTGGTGCCTGTGTCATGGTTTTGCCGTGCATCTCAAACCTTTTCTTTTCACCGAAGAGGAGGAGTGGGTGGATGTGGGGTGGAGGGACCAGGGGCTCTCAGGAGCAGAGCCCTGCTGTGGCCTCACTCCCGCGAGAGCCCCCGTGTGCCCCACACGCTCCTTGCCCCGCAGCGGCACATGGTGGCCCAGGAGGGGGTGGCCACCATGTTGGCCACTGCACATGGCATGAAGACAAAGAACTTTTTCCGCCGAACAAACCCCAGAAGAAGGCAGAACAATGGCAGTCCAGTGGAAGAGGAGACTACACCTCCCCGGGGTGGGGAGAAGGGATGAGCTGAGATGTTTGCACATGTGTGAGGTTCAAGGGACCCTTGGATTGGACAAACTGTAATAAAAACTCACTGCCCCCCAGCCTCATGGCTTTTGGGACCACGTAGAGTTGAGGCCAGGACCTTGTGCTGCTGTGCTCATAGCTACTGTCATTTGTTTTTCTGCCAGGACCTACAACAGACTTCAGTAACTGCCTGCAGCCTCTGGCTGGTTCCAGCAGTCGCCGAGGCCACTCCCAGCGGTGAGCAATGATGCCATGGCAGCGACCTGACAAATCCTCCTCAATTTCCCTGGTTTGCTATATCCTTACTTCCCTTACCCCTCTGTTCCATCCCTGGCATTCCTGTCCATACCTGGGACATCCCCCATGGTCAGTTGCCTTCCCTGGAACCCTCTATTGCTCCCTGGGACACCCAGTATCCACCCCCTGGGACCCCCAAGCNGGGACCCCCAAGCCCTGGAACCCCTTGACATCCCTTCTGCTCCCCCCAGGAATCCCCCCACCCCCCAGGACCCCCCCCCCACCTACCATTGGTAACCCCCCCCAGGAATTCCACCACCTCTCAGGAGCCCAGTGCCCATCCCCTGGGGGAGAATATCGATCCCTCGGAACCCCCTCACAAAACCCTTTCCCTTCCCTGGGACCCCCTCCCCTTCAGGACCCCCAGGACCCCGCTGCTGGCTATCGCCAGTGTCAGTGGTCTGCTGCACCCTGGCGCCCCTACTGGAAGCAGTTGTTGCTGTACAAATTGCTGAATTCACTCCGACGATGAGAAGTTACTGGTTTGTTGTTGTTGGCTGCTCGGTTGTTTCTTGTGCGCCATTTGTCTAATTAATGTCTACTCATTCATAATTAATTGTTCGTATAAATATATACGTTTTAAATCATATAACAATTCCCAATAAAAGTTTTTCTATCTTTATACTCAACCAAATCTCATAGTTTCTATACTAAACTATTTCCTGTCCCTAAACGGTGACAGTCTGTCAGGCCAAAGACAAAGCACCACGAGAAATTCACTGGATTTAGGAGGGAGACAGCAAAACTGTGGGAGGGTTATTGCCATTGTATTTCTTGCATACATTACATATACAAGGCTGACATCTTCTGGCAAGCTGCAGTTTGACTTCTTTGGTGCTGCTGATTTGGCTTGGGGCTGGAACAAGGCTACTACCAAGACAGCAGTGTATCAGTATTCCAGTACAGAAACACTAACCACTTGACACACCTGTCAGAGACCCAAAGGCAACAGATGCTGGAATAAGAGGACTAAAGAATCTACAACAGCAAAACAGGTTAAATTCAACTGATCAACAGTACTAGGTGAGGTTGACACCTAAAATCAGAGAAAAAACTTCCAAAGAAATTAATAGAGGTAAAAAAAAGGTGCAGTTCTTTAATGGAAGTTTTCAGATCCCAAAGGGAGCCCAGTAGCCTAACAAGAAAGCTCCTGAGTGAAACTATATAGTCAAACTAAAATCTCAGAAACATGTGAAAAAACCCCAAGGCATCAGGTTGAACCCCTTCTGAATATCTGGTTGTCCCCTCCTACTAGTCACTTAGGCTGAAGAGACCACCAAAATCTGGGATCTACAGATTTATTTCAGAAAGCAAACTGGGGACTAGCTTAGTGGCAAGATCACTGGCACAAAACACAGTTTTATTTCCCACACGAAGTCCTACAAAATATTCAAAGTCTTGCCTGATATCCGTATAGCAGGTTTGGAATCCCCAGGAAATTCATTCATTTGTTTATTAAACTATGAACAAGAGATCCAAATAAAAGGATGAGCAGACAGTCTCTGTACTTGGCAGCAACAGAATCACAGAACAATTGAGATGGAAGGGAAGCTCCGGAGATCACTCAGTAGAAACTCCTGCTCAGACTAAAAGCAGACCATAATTACATGCTCAAGAGCTGCCCTACAAATCAATGCCACACCCTGACCACACCAAGATTGCTGAATATTGCCTAGCTGGTATGTGTGAATTTGGTTTTTTCAAATACTTAATTATATCTTTCCTGGAAGTTTAGACTTCTGAAGTTTCAATTGATAATTTTATACTTTAAATTACACATGTATTACTGAAGTTCACCTACCAACAGCATCAATGCAAAAGAATAGAATAGTTTCACTCTGATTTTGACACTCACAAAGCAGTGAAATGATTTTACTAAAATGGAGTTTACAATGAGAAAAGGTCTCAGAATAAAATGTGACAGAAGAGTAATCTTAGCCAAAAGGCTGTTCAAGGTGAACATGTTTGAAAAGCTAATCTGAATCAAAACCTCCTTGCACAATAGCAGGTATTCCATGGAGGCATATGCATCCAGTGAGTCATGACACTAGGATTTAAAACATGTTGGAATAGTGGAAAAATACACAGGTCAGACATATGCACTATCTGGGTTTATGCAGCTTTGCCAGTGCAATCCATATAATTCCTTATCAATAACCACCCAACCTAAGACCAGGTAAAATGGGAAAAAACCTCCCTCTGGATGAAGGCATAAGTCACCTATGTAAAGTGATATGTCAGTACTCCCTCAAAATTTACTTTCATCATAGGCATTTCATTCTCTTTTTTACAATTATATCAAGATAAACAACAACCTCAGAGAACTCAGAAGCAAATTCAAGCTTTTCCCTTCTGTGCTCTAAAAAGCAGCTTTCTCACAGAGGCATCAGCATGTCTTTTATGGTATTCAAGCAGTACAAAAAACTATCCCAAACTCTTCAGTTAGTGTCTAACTGAGTGTGGCAGCATAATCTCCCAAGGCCGACTTCAGAAAGTGGTAAAAAAGAAATCTTTCTGAAAATTGTGCTATTTAAACTACAGCCTTAATGGATGGTAGTTGTCAATCCACTAGCTTTTTCCGTGATAAAACTCCATTTACATTCAAAATACTGTTGTCCCATTTCAGAGCTAGAAATGCAACAGAATAAACCTCTTGCATCACCTCAAAACTTATTGTTCAGCCAAATAAAAAAGGAATAGATTTCCATCAACATTTATAAATAGTGTGAAATGTGGAACCATTTAGAGTAGGCAAGCATGCAAAACATCTCAAAGAATTAGAAATCTGTACAAAATTAACAAAAAACCAAACAAACCATGACTTATTAGAACTTCTCCTTTACTCACAAAATTCAAACAGCAAACCAAATCCAGTTAGCATGAGACACAAGAACATTAAACAGTTCAGAAAAGCAGAGTAGTGTCTTTCAAGAACATTTGCGGCACAATAAGGGGCAGCTAAAAGGTAAAAGCACTCGACTGTATCTTGATCTTTAATCACTGGTCTTGGCAGTAGCATATTTAAACCACCTGTATTAGAGTAAAAGATTATAACGAGGCTGCACATCAGGCACAAGCAAATGTCTTTGCAATACAGAAAGAAAAAAGTCTCCAAAAAGCAGAAAAGGAACTCTACACCCTCTAGTTTGGTTCCTGCTACTGCCGACTGATCCATTGTTCTCATTTACAAGCACTTGGAAACTGAAGGGGTTTCTACCAACACCGTGGTATTCCCCATGTACATCACTGCTGTTTCAAAATTGAGTTGCCACTATCCTCAAGAGCTTACATTATTTTTAATATTCTTTGGAAAATCTCGTGTAACCTGGAGCATGAGGGAGTATTGTGCTTATAAGGATGATCCTTAGGATCATTCTAAACCATTCCTTTCCTTAATTTCTGAATTTCCCTGTGACTTAACTTCTCTTGGTGTTCTAAATTATCTCCTTTAGAGATCTCTAGCCACAGAGCAATTAAGTGAGGAATAACTTTCAATTCCTGAAAAAAGCAATCATCACTCTATAGGTATTGTTTCCTGGTTTTGGGATGGGATTCCTCCCCCGCTCCCATTTTCATTATTAAGGAACCCTAGAAGCATTTATTATTGTGTACCAATCCCCTGGAAGAGTTCATGTACAAGTCACAGTGGATGCTGTTGGGTTTTTAGGCACTTAGAAAATTGGAAGTGATTATTGATTAGGCAAAATCCATGTCTTCCAGGTCTCTAAATAGGACTACAAGAACCAGGCTGCAGATAAGGAAAATTAGTCTTTTCACAGTGGCTTTTTTTTTTTTTTTTTTTCCAAGCAGCATAAGCATTTAATAGCAGCACTTTTAAAACTAGAGTAATTCAGGTCTGCTTGGAAAAGATTTTTCATGAGACTGGCAATTGGATGCAAAGCATTAGATCATGAATGATTAAAAGATAATCCAGCACAGTACTGACCTTTAGTGCTTACTATTAGAAAACCTAAGAAAATAAGCTGATGATCTCATTCTAATCTTTAGCAAAAAGGTATCAATTTTACAAAAGCACAGATATATTTGGAATTAATTGTCACTCCTGTTGTCAATCACCACAGAGTTCATGGATTACGTGAGGCTTCAGTCTACCCAGACACTGTCTAGACTATTTAAAAGGTACTACTTTAAATCAACTAGAAAATAGAAACCGCCATCAGACGCAGACAGCAAGGCCAGATACTTCAGTATTTCTTCTAAAGTTAAGCAGAGGCAGAGTCTTCATCCAATGAAGACACTGATTTGATTCATAGTTCTGTAAGTTTTGGTGTGGGGTCGTTTTTTTTGTTTTGCTTAAGAAGCCAAGGGAAACTGAAAGAATTAATCTGGCAAACATAGCACCCACTCCTGTTCCCAGACACAGAAAGATTCAGAAAGAAAAAAATCAGAAAGAACTCCAGTACTCAACCCCCTTTTGTCCCCCAAAATTCATGCAAAGTAGAACACTACGACATTATTTTGGAATACAGGGAATTTCTACCCACCTCATTTCTACTCTCATTCAAAACAAAACAGCAACTACACCATCCTCTTCTGTTGCAGGAGTTACATGTGCCTGGGAGCATTTTTATAGTTTGCTTTTCAGTTCTCTGACATTTAGCATATTTTGATCTCTTGCTGGACATAGGATGGAGATGAAATGTTCTCAAGGAAGAGAGAAATCAGGGCTCTGGAGACTTAAAACTTAAGAATTTAAGAAAAACTTAAGAATTAATAGCCCTGTAGAATGTAACACTTCTTACATTATGGATGACTGGTCCAACAGAAACACACACAGGGCTTGACCAAGAGCACAGAGATATGAAGGAACAGCATAGAAAGGACAGCGCATGGAAAAATTTAACTTTACTACTGGGGTGACAATCTGCAATTTAAAAAACTAAACAGAGGCAGGAAGGCAAGGAGGGTGCCAAAAATCAATGTACTGCTTTGAAGAGAGTCCAGAGTCCATTGAGAATCCCCTGGATACTACCAACAACTCCTGCAGACAGAAACTCTCACTACCAGTGTCAGCAATGACTGCTAGGGTGGATAGTAATTGTTTACACATGACTTCAGTGACTGAACATTATCCTTTCTAAAGATTTATTACCTTTCAAGCCCTTAAACACTGCTCTCCTCAGTCTCCCATAGCACGGATGAGCTGAGTTGGATGGATAGTGAAACAGCAGTCTCTCTCCCGTCATCTAGGAATACTGTCATTTCAAGATAGATGCTGCAGGAAAACTTGTTCTGAAAGTGTTTATAAAGGCTCTAACTTGGACTGACTAGGTCCATCAGTAACCAAGAGACCTCACACTTCAGGTAAATTGCATTCTGACTAAATGCACCCTTCATTACCATACCTAAAAAGAAATGCCGCACAAACTTCATGGGGTTTTGTACACACTATTGAAATATTAAAGACCCACTGCAAAAAAAATTCATGTGAATTTACTGTCTAACCTTATCCTTTGTATAATCAGGACAAACATATTACCATTTAAGGAGGCCTATGTCACAGAAATTGGCCCCAAATGCAAGGCTTACAGAGCTCACAACCAACAAAAATGTAAGCTTCATAAAGTTTCTAGGTTATATTTTAAGACTACTCAATCACCAATGACAAAACCAATTGTAACTTACCATAAACAGTTAAGCATAATCTATCAGTCAGAATTACAATTCATTTTGTGAATATAAATGAAAGCAGTATAAACCAATATTTGTGTAATTAGTTATAGGGGTCTTTTGTTCTTGACTATGGCTCAATCAAGGGCAGCTAAACACTAATGCTCTGCTGCTTCAGCTCTGACTCTGAAACCACCCATCCTCATCTATCCTTAAACCCGATACATCTCCAAAGAAAGTCTGACTCATTACAAGTTTAACTCATTAGTATCATCTGTATAAATAGCTTGTGTGTCTGCTTTTAATGATCAGAAGGAAATACCATTCTACTTCAAAGATTCATCACATAATTATCTGTATTTCTGGATTCTGTCTATAAACTAATTATTTGTTTGGTGCTCTAAGCAATTAGTTCTTGTTGCTGGAGATGCTATTCTATATGGAGGAAACGAGTTTCTTTGTATTAACTTTATCACTGTATTAACTTTATATTAACTCCCTTTGATAGGAGGCTTCTATTTGTATGTTTTTTTTTGTAAAAGTATATGGAGTTTGCTTTATTTGGAGAGGTTTTATTACTTTTGCGTACTTAATAGCAATTTTAAAACATTCCCATCTAAAGAGGTATTATACGATGATATGGGATTTTAAAGGTTAAAGACCATCTAGTTTAAATATTCGTTTCTGATACTACTCCACTTTTTAACTTCATTTTCTACTTTCAGCTGTAGCTTCCTTTGAAATTAGACCTAATTCCATTAAAGGGAGAACAGCTATTCCAACTTCAAAATTTTCTTAGTACTGATAGTGTTCTCATTACTATTACAACAAAACACACAAGATGCATTATATTCCCTTTTCCCATCATTCATGATATCCAGTAGTCCCCTAAACAACATCCCTCTGACCATTCAAAAGGCTCTTGCAGGCCACAGGGACATTTTCCACTGCTCCTAAATCCAGGATGCCTTTTTGTATTCAAAATACTTCCAAAAACATTTAATGTTTTTAACAGTACTTCTGGTCCCTTTCAAGTTCCAAGTTTCATATTTGTATTTAGAGTTAATTTTCATTTCATTTGTATGGAGAGTTTTCCAGTTCGCACATCCCTTTATGCATATTTCCAGCCTCTATTAAAAGCAGTGGAATTTAATAAGTTTAAATAAACAGACACTACACCACAAAACATTCTGTGTGACATATCTCCAGAAAGTTTTGATGTTCTGTTATTTTCTTTCACAAAAATGACAAAAAGTAGGACTGGGACTCTCTCAAACTGTAAAAGAACAAAGAAACCTAATTCTTTCACACCTACAGACTGTGCCAACATAAATCATAGCTCAAATCCTCACTCATGTCAGAAAATACAGGATCACACAAATCAAACACTTTTAAAAACATTTTCTTATGGTGCAAGTTTGTATATATATATAAGGGGGAGTCAGAATATTCATGATTCTGTTACAGGGCTATAAATTTCTTTAAAAATGTAACAGTCAATGGAAAATACAGAGGAAGTTAAGGCAGTGACACTCCAACATGCTTTCACCCTGCAGTTAACACGGATTTACAAGCAGTTGTAGTACATGTGGATAATCTAGCAAGGATGGTCCATATTTAGCTACCCCTGGGGAAAAAATACGCACATACACACACATACACGACTAAAAAATACTCCAGGAAATTAGTAATTGCTCTTGATAGGTCCTATTGAGAGCACAACTGAACCCAGCCAAATCTGAAGGGAATCACCACAGTTTGACTGAATTTGTGAAGCAAACCCAAGTCTATTAGACCAGCATTAAATTTCAGCTGCTTCAGATGGACACAGGCTGCAGTCTGCTGTTCTTGTTATTAATGTCCTGAGAGAGGTGAGGCTGGAATACACCAACTTTTCAGTTAATATAGGAGTTAAAACCCCTTGCTAGGAGTCAAATGAAAAAGCATCACTCAGCTCAAAAGACTTTTCAAGCACATCATGCTCCTTTCCACAGCTCCCTTACAACAGCTCCACTCTTTAAAGCTCATTTCTATATTCACATATAATTTACACCCACATCAACTCACTTGACCTTTCCTGCAAGTGTAGACAGGTGAATGCAGCATGACAAAGCTGCTGTAGAAGCTGTGGGACTGTTTACATTTATACANACCTGAAAGACAAAAACATCCCATAAACCAAGAAGAGAGAGGGAGAGGGAGGAGGAAGGGCAGGGTAGTTTTTCCTAGCCAGACCAGGAGCCTGTAATGCAGGAAGGGGTCCGAGTCAACACTGGGGTTCCACATTGTTAGGAACCAGTCCCTGATGTCCCGGCCTCAGCTGACACGTGGCCCAAGATGGCGCTGTCACGTTCCCGAGCAGCAGCAGATCCTCCTGGCAGCTCGGCACAGCCAAAAAGAACATGGTGTCTGGGCTCCACTGTTTTTCATACTCTTTGTTCTGGCCCAGCACACTTCACGGCTCACACATGCGGGTATGTCTTTTCCCCACACTTCTCCCGCCCCGGGAAGGCGTAGCCTTGTGTCCCATTGGTCCATTTTTGCCCCGCCCACTTCCGGCCCCAAACGGTGGGAAACCCTCCCCACCTCTGCCATGTGGCTCAGCCAAAATGGCTTTTGTCTTCTCCCAGCCCCCAACCATGATTCTCTGACCTCCTTGGCTACCAGAGGCACAGGACTTGGGCATCCCGCAGGTCCCGACTGCCCGGGCCAGGTGCTGGGCTTGGAGTCATGTTCCCATGCCGGGAGCTTGCCACAGCAGCAGCGCCAGCAGCAGTGGAGAGGCGGGAGGGCACAGGCATCCTGCAGGGCCACGCGGCGTGCCGGTGCTGCGCCACACGCCGTGTCAGCACAGGGCAGGCAGCATCAGCCATGGGACAAGCGTGGGGGCCAGCGGGGGCCCAGGGTGCCACGCCCAACCTCAGCTCTTGGCACTGTCGTGCCCCGGTGGGAAAAACTCCGCGAAGCAGGGGAGTGAGGGGGCCCTCGGCATGGCCCGGCCAGGAGCCGGTCTGTGCCCACACGGCATTCACCAGTCTGGGCCTTCAGTGGGCAGTGGCTTCACTCTCCAGCAGCTGCCAGGGATGGGGCTGCTAGACCACGCCCAACCCGGGTGGCCACGGAGTCCCCTCATGCTGGGGGGAGCTGTGGCGAGCCAGGGGGTGCAGGGCCGACTACAGCAGGGGGAGGGGGCCAGGCCTGCGACCCCCGTGCTGGCGGGCGGGGGGCCTGGCCTTGCATAGACAGGCGCACACCCTCTCCTTGCTCCCTGCCCTGCCGTACCCAGCCCTGCTTGTAAACAAAGGAGAAAAAGTTTTGCTGAGGCAGGACACTGGGGGTGACTCCCACAGCTGCTTGTTAACAAAAGAGAAAATCTTTCCATAAAATAAAACCATAACAACATGTTTTCCAGCAAGATGTCAAATAATTCCTTTTACTGGCAGGAACCTGAGACATCCATGTCACCTGTACAACATGTGTGCACATAACACAATTTCTATTTATGCATGTACACATAAAAGCAGCTTGGAGAAAAATAAAGAGATGGGTAGGTCAGAGTCAAGAAGCATAGAATCTCATTTTTGAGAAAGAGATAGGAAATGCTTGGACCAAATAACTCCTTATCAACAATTTATTCCCAACTGCCCATACTTCTCTCAAAAGCATGCTTGTAAAGCAGCAAAGCACATTTATAGGATGTGCACAACCTGCTCCAGCTTATTTTTTGTCTCATTGAAGTTAGAGAGCAATGGAATTGAAAAAATCGTTAACACAGTAAAAGCCACAAGACTGATGGACCTACAACCAGCCCTTGTCATTTTGTAGAGCTGTAAATTGTGAACTGGTTTATCAGTTTTATCTTCTCTGCATTTCACAGTACATAACATAGCTGAGTTGCCATCAGTCATCAGTGTCATCTTTGCCTTTCTTCCAAAACATAATGGGAACATTATTCCTGCCCCACCTGAACCTTCTTAAAGCAATGTTGCTCCTCAGCCACTTTCTTAAAATTGCCTGCAGCTTGATCTCCCCTTATCCTCTTTGCTCTACTTAAAATCCATAGGATAACATCTCTTTAATAACACAAGGTTTATATAATTTTCAATGCTTAAGAGCAGCAATTGACTACTGCAGCATCTTCCACCTTGTCCATCTCCTTCCCTTGCTGTTAGCAAGGGTTCCACTGCAGTTTCAACCTGCTCCTATGCCCTCCAGAAGTTAGAAATAAAAAGCTAAGTGTGGCTCCACATGTCAGAGAGCCTGGTGTTCTTATCAGTGATTCACTGAACTCCACAATTGTTGCACATCCACAACTGTCACCCAATCTTATCATACTACCAACCATCTTCAGCTGTTTTTAAATGCACAGTCTCACGTTTAACTACTTGTCATCAGGAGGCTTTAAAGGAATTCAGGCACACTTTCTCCAGCAATCACTTGAACATGAGTAACCTGAATTATCAACCACTGGCCATAAAGAGGGCATAGATGATCTGGGTCAGCACCATGCCCTAAAAGCTACTGCAGGAAGAGAGCAGTTCAGCAGCAAGACAATCTCACCTCTTGTACGTTATGTGGAAACATGTGTTTACATTAACAGGGAGATAACCCATAGTTAGCTACACTGAAAATTCACACTTCATCTCATTTCTTATTTTCAGTATTTTTCTAATGGTTCCCTTGGTGGTTTATCCCCAGCACAACATTCATCTTCCAGAAATACAGGACTAATATTTCAAATTACACCCACACTTTTCTTCATACTAAATAGCTCTATATTCAGTTATGACAGCTAAAATTCGGATGGATTTTAATAGGATCACTGTCTCCACAAA